>JAPZDY010000020.1:16091864-16111258 GCA_029783645.1 Ctenochaetus hawaiiensis | reverse complement strand
TATCTATCTATCTATCTATCTATCTATCTATCTATCTATCTATCTATCTATCTATCTATCTATCTATCTATCTTGTTATTCAAAGCTCAACCCACCAGTCTTCAGGATGCACTTGGTGAACCTCTCAAGTCGAATGCTTGTGATCGGACAGCAGGTTCTCAGTGTGTGTGTTTAGGACTCATAGACATCAGTGCTCTTATGTACTTGGGGAAACGTCACATCTTTACACTCATACAATTTCGTACAAACTTCACTTTGTGTAAATGTGTGTGTGGTTATGTGCTGTGAAACATGCGCACTAGGTGCTCGGCTCTGAGAATCCTGTTCATGCACAGATAAATTTCATTCTATCAGCTCTAGCAAATAAGAATTTTACCAGATTTAGGTCATGTGCATTTAAAAATGCAGATACTGACTTTTTAATTATTCAGTGAATGAATGATTTGGTTTTGTTTTCATGCTTTTGCATATTTAAAGTTGTTTTAAGAGTTGGCATCTACTGTGGTTGGCGTGTCTTCTTTCAGTTTGTGTGTGGACCACTGAAAGCCGTGTATCGAGAAAAAAGGAAACAGCAAAAAGTAGTGGGACCCAAAATAGCTACATCATTACTCTGTCAGGATGAGCTTAATCACGTTTTGTAAAACAAGTATATCTAGGTTGCCATTTTTGTTAATTTTGGCTTAACTTATATCTTAGTTAAGTGAAGTTTGCAGTGAAAATAGTTAGAATGAGAAAAAAGAATACCTGTGGAACTTTTTATTGCAACATTTTTAATGATTGAATTTTAAGTAATCCAACATTAATCCAAAAGTATTCAGATAATATTGCAGTTTAAGGTTTCAAATGAATTATGTTGCTAACTACACAGATATCCATGTCATTTTCATGTCATGACATTATCCAGTAACTGCCTTTATTTTAAAGAAACCTGACTGAACCCTCTGACTAATTTAACACCTAAGATGTGGTTAAGTTTCAAAGCTGCAAGAGCATCATTTACTTTGTAGAAAAAACTTTCCTGTGAGAAACATACCCCAAAACCACATAAATTTATAAGCTGTTAAAAAAAGAAGACACACATACACAAACACACACTTTTGTTTGTGTGAGTTTATGAACTGCCAACACAGTAACATACAGTTGTGATGGTTGCTAAAGAAGACGTGTGAGGAAAAAATAAGGTCATAAATTGAACTGAACGACAGCAGCCAGGTCAATTTACTCATAGTTCGGTCTGCAACATGAGGAGTAGGTAATCTTTCTAGGAGAGAAAAAAAAGGTTAACAAAGTAAAGGAAACTCTTTTAACATTTTTCTTTTTGAATTTTGTGTATGAGCAAGCAAATATATGCTACTTCTCGTTCGTGATCAGGGCTTGACATTAACACCCTCCAACCCCCCAAATGTGGGTGGATTTCAGCAGTGGCATGTTACACAGTCACTCCCACTAGTCACGTAGGCAGGTTCAAATAATTGCACCAAATGTCACAGACTAAGTAACAGTTCGAAAGCTGCATCAACCGTTGTTTAGGACTGAGAAGTGGCGGTGAATCTTGGGATATGGGTGGCCGCAAAGGCTAAAAGCAATGTGTCATCCAAAGGAGAGAATAAAATATCCCACATTTGTGTGCTGCATTTGAAGGAGCCCTGTGCGGTGTTGAGATGTAATCGGTCTTCAAATGCGGCCTCTGAAGGATGCAGCCCCTGAGTTGGGACACAGCTATTGCCACATCTTAGGCCATGCTGCAACCAGCAGCACACTGACAAGTGCAACAAAAACAAATTATAAACTTAACTGCCCCGTCCAGCCAGTCAGAGAGGAGTTTTCATGCAGGCTGTGAAATGCAAAACTTAATTGCCCTTCCTTCCATCCCAAATGATCACACTTACACACCTAAAGCAGAAATAAATGTATGTGTGTGTTTGCAACATGTGTGTGTGTGTATGCTTTATATCAATTTACACTTAACTTCTTGTGTTAGTGCTTTAAATGTTGGGTTCTGACTTAAGCTTGCTGTTTCGTCTTATAGGAAATTAGTTTTTTTTTCTTCAGCTGCACTAATGATCTGTTCAGTGTGTTGACTTCTCAAATGAAGTCCCTTACCAATATATTATTGCCTTAAGCTCCATCTATGATTTATGAACCATCTATTACTGCACTGTACAACTGAAGGCAGTTTACACAATAGATCAGTCTAAGCAATTTAGTCAGGGCCAAACAGCCTGTAATCCATGTTAATTTCAGTTTTAATTAGCAGCTTCTGTCACTGTCTAAACAAGAGCTGCTATGTCTTTTATGACAAGATCAAGATATATGACCAGTAAAAAGAATATTTTGCTTAGATGCCAAAGACACAGATTTGAGTTCACACTTAGTACAATAGCTTTGGGATAAACTTCACAAAGGTGGTTTATCTGATCAGGAAGCTCCTTAGCAACTGAAACAACTGCAATCTAAATTACGTGCTGAAATGTATTTTTTTATATAGAAAGGTTTACCCTCTTTTTACCTCCTGTTATGATAGTGTTTACAGGAGAAGCTGATTGTCAGGCTAAGAAAACAGGGTCCTGCTGGCATTTCACTTGGAAACATTGTGTTATCAGGTTATTGTCAGATGGGGGGAGTTGTTGAGCCCCTACCTCTTGGTGTATGAGTAATTTGTCATTAACCACATACATTTCCTGTTGAGGCCACAAGCAGTGAAACTGAATTGTTGCTGTGTGCAAACATTACACTGAAAACTTGCTTCTGCAGAATGAAGGCAGTTTACAAGACATGTCACACTGGTTGTGTTTGGAAACATTCGCCTCTAATGCATTCCTACTGAATTAGTGAATGTATCTGCAAAAACAGTTCCTAGCAACACTGTTCATACGATTTCCCCGTAATATCTACATCTTGAAACTAAAGAATGATTAAAGAATGTTAGGTAAGGTGGTTTGACAGGCCAGACTTCTACACTAAACAAAATGTGCTATTAGATGTGGCTTCTTTTGTTACCCTGTCTGCTGTGGTTACATATGTGCTTTACCCCACAAGGCCAGACGGATGCGTCAGCTTAATCATTTTCTTGTGACTTCATTCTCCATCTGTGAATGACCCAAATAAAATAAATATGACAGAGCATAAAGGATCATGGTTAAAAAGTACACTTCTGTATTATGTTACCACATGTCTTAAAACCTAAATGACACAGTGTTTTATTTGACAAGACATCAGCAATGTATGTGACTGTACGAGAGTACCACTGAAAGGCATAAAAGGCAAAAGCAGGGTTAACCAAAAAACAGTAGGTTCTGTAAAGATCAAAATAAAAAAGTACACAAGTATGTATATCATGTTACACACACACACACGCGCACACAGGGAGCACTGAACAGGAGTCCTTGCCAAGTGCACTTTGTATGAATAATTGATTTTGCCATGACATAGCTGATTAATAAGGGTAGTAAAAAAGTGTATCACAGAGGAAGCAGCGCATGCATGTTTTTTACATGTGAGATGTAAAGCTTTAACATGGATGTATGAGCTTTTTTTTAATGTTTCCAGCAACTAAAATAAAGGATTATGTATGAGATTGAGTGGTTGTGATAACTTTTAACTTATAACTTAGAGTAGTATGCTGTATTTTTTGGTGGTACATTAATTTTTTAATATTCTCATTTCCAAAAGCGTTTTTCATTACTTTCATTACCACTCAATTACTGACAGAGCATGCATTGACTTGCATATAAGGATAAGGGTCTTAAACCATTTTATAACTTTTCTACACAGTTAGCACTTATTCACAATAATTTCCACTTGTCATAGTAGAACAAGCACAGTTGTTAAATGTTGTATGTTAAATTCTCTCAAAGACATCTTTTAGGAGATATAATGTTTCCTTTTTTTCCAGCAGATGGCAGCATTGTCCAACTATTTGACTCCTAAACAGTTGCCTGAGCTGTTCTCAGCTGTTTGTGTACTTGTGTAAAACATGCATGGATAAGCCTCACCCCTACAGCATGTTGATTATTTTCCTCAGCAGAGGCAACATGATGTGAGAGGGTTATAGGAGTGGCAACATGTTGGAGAAATAGGAAGGGGAGAGCAGGGGGGGACAAAGGGATTGCAAAAACTCAGAGAGTGAGTGGTGAGAGGTAGAGCTTGGTTGGTTTGTCAGAAAGACAGGAGAGGGGTCGTCATCAGTTAGGTTACTGTTGCACTGCAGGCCCAGCAAAGAGACTAGAGACAGACAGGCATAGCCAGGTAGTAAGACTGTGAGAAGACAGGAGCACAGAGTGAGGTAAGAGTGCAAGCAAACAGGGAATGAAAAGCTAACAACATGATGTGAAAGAGTGGTGTAGAGCAGATATTTGGTGTAGCTGTGGCATACATTGGAGAGCAAGAGATGAGGGAGAGGAAGAACAAGAACAGAGCAAGCAGAGAGTGAGCACTGTACACGGCACATACAGGAAGGTAAGAGTGTGTGTGTGTATGTGTAAAAGTAGGAAGGATGTATGGGGTTTGGTGAATTATCAACAGCATTTCAATCTGAAAAAAAAATGGAATGAATGCAGCTAAAAAAAACAGAGAAGGGTTTGTATGGATGTAGAGAAAGAGACTGGAGAGCCACAACTCCTGGTGCATGTTGTATTAATGATAGCTCTAGCAGTGAGAGAAAGGGATAGACAGGAAGAAGTGGTTATGAAAAGAGGGCAGAGAAGATTGTGAGAGTAGAAAATCCTCATGGTACGAGGAAAAATCTAAATCTTAGATTAACAACTGTAAAATGGGATGCAAGGAAAGAGAGAAATAGTAAGGAAGTGGTAATGTGGAATGGGTAGTAAGAGAATGAAGAAAGTAGGAGGTTATAAAGAGAAGAGATCAGGAGGAAATGGGGATTGGGGAGGAAGTACAAGAAAGAAGGAAAAAAATCCAAAGGGGACATAAAGTAGTAAATTCAGAAAGAGGGAGATGTGCAGTAGGGAAAGAAGTTTGGGAAAAAAATCAACCTTTAGAGGCAGATATTTGTTAGTCCCAGCTGAAAGGGACGAAAATACATCAGACCATTGAAAAGTAAAGGATTATAGAAAATCAAAAGAGTGGAGACGCCAGAGAGAGGAGGGAAGGGAAGGAAGAGTCAGAAAGTGGAAGGTGAAGCAGAGCAGAGACACATGCCCTCCTGCTCAGTGGGAGCAAAACGGGAGTGGAATTGTGAAGAAGTGGAGGGGAGAGAAAGCTGAACCATTACAAATTATCGGAGGAAATGGAGAAAGACCAAGTGTATTCTGTTGTTTGTAATAGACTAGATAAGACTTCCCTCTTGGCCAGTGTAAACTAGTGTAGACTTTTCAACTGTGGCTGAAAAAGTAGGGGTTGTTTTTTCCAACTTCATTAATTTTTTATATTTTTACATTTCTCACTGTCTAAAATATCTTTCTGTGGCAACTCTGTTATGGTGTTGGTGAAGAACTTGGTTATGGAAAATATAAGGAATGAGTAAAGTTTTGGTTTTGTTCAAAGCAAATATTTCAGTGAATTAACTCTGGTGGTTAAAGCAGGAATGGTAAAAAAATAAATTTGTCCTATAAAGTCAGAGTCAAAGTTTAGTTTTGTCCTAATAGTATACAGACGGAGAGAGACGACGTAAATGGATGGTAAGGCACATGGGAGGGGCAGAGATGATCAAGGAAAGGATTACAGTTTTACTGAAGGGAGGCAAGGAGGTAGGAGATAATGCTGATGGACGTAGTGCTAGATGGCTAAAAGTGAGTGAGAGCGAGCTAACATGTTACAGAGCAAAGGAGGAGCTGAGGATGGATGGATGAAACATGAAGATAGCTGTTTTTATATGGTATATTTTTAGAGGATTTGCTCCAGCTGATGTCAACAAGGATGAAAGGAAGATGGGACAGGGGGGGAGACAAGTGGCATGTGGAGGTAAAAGGCAAGTTCAGTTTATGTTGATACACTGAATTTGCTTTTCTGCAAAGAAAATTTTGATGTATGGATAATAGATGCCTTGTATGGAGGTTTCAGTGTGTCAGAGACTAGGCATACTATAAATAAATGGAAAAGTGACAATTTCAGTGACTTGCAAAACGTAATAACACAAAGATGGAGAGTTAAAACAAGAAAAGATCAGGTAAAACATAATGGGACCGTTTGGTCACTTGAGGATGAATAAAGGAAAAGGGCAAAAAGTTAAGCAGAAAGAGGTGCTTCACCTTCACTGAGTCAGATCAGGCAGATACAGTGAGAACAGAGGGATGAGCAGGAAGACGGATAGAAATGGAAAAGGGAGGAAGCAAAGGAGGTGTAGAGGTAATATGTTTTTGGTGAGTTGGTGCTGATAGACAGAGTAGAAGGGATCCTCTTCAAGTGGGTCACAGAGGCTGCAGAAACAGACATTTATCATACATGGCAGCACAGCGTTGTGCGCGTGCATGTGTGTGTGCGCGTGTGTGTGCGAATCTCCCATTGTTTCCATCTCTTTTACACACAGTTTTGAAAGGAATATGTGTGTGTTTTTATAGGTGTGTGTGTGTGTGTGTGTGTGCATATTAAAGTGAGTCAGGCTGCTTTGACAGGGCACAGATGCTTCGGCGGGTGCGCAGAGACTGTTCCTTCTGCCTCTTTCATGCTTTCCACTCCTCCTTTTTTTCTATTCATCGGTTTCACCATCTCCTGCTTTCTCCTCTTTCCTGTCTAATTTTATGACTTTCATCTTTCTCCTCAATCTTTTTTCATAAATTTCGTTCTTTTTTCCTACTGCTCTCTCTCTATTTGAAAGTGACTCATATCATTTGGTGTCCTAGCAAAATAATTGCATAACTCTGAATCAAGAACACACTGTATTCACTGTCCCAGGCACAACTTTGTAAAGGTCAAGCTCTTACCTACGTATGCAAAAAAGAGATAAACAGCTGTGTACCTAAAACAAGTGACAACTGGTAAACTAATATTCTGTATCATCTAAAATATCTGAGTTTAAGTAAACTTTCTACTTTTCTTTGTGGAAAGTTTGATGTAAGCTTTATGGGATGCACATATTTCCATATGATGGTAGACAGACAGACAGTAGAAATGAGAGACTTGCTTCTTAAAAAACATTTTAGCAAATTGCAGATTATCACTGCATCTCATCAGCAGTAGATGCAGTTGACCATGCAGTTGGCTTCATGTACAGCTGCAAGAATTGTGCTAACCAGCACAAATACCATCTTGGGGTGATAAAATACAATGTTGTACAGGGACTTGATCAAATATTAAGTTTTGCCAGGAAAGGAACAACCAGTATTGAAAGTGATACAAAGCTGGTTGATTTTACACACAATGCAATCTAATATTAAATGGAATCACTTATTCACTGATTAATTTGTTTATTTGTGTAGGTGACCATGCAGATGCTCATACCAATATTAAGTCTTAGTGGTGATATTCCACTGAGGCCTTTTGCACATGAAAGGGTGTTATCATCACACAGTTCAATTATTATGAGTAGATTTTCTTCCAATCATTGTTAACTTTCTTTCAGAAAGGCAGAATCATAACCTTCAACTGTGAATCAATTGCAATCTCTAATCTCCTTAACATTTTCAAATCACAGAAGAGACCCAGACAGTGTTGCTTCTGAATGAACATGTATTTTGTACTTTTTTATTCTGTCTTTCTTTCAGATTTCTCTTAATGTTTATTTAAATGAGGCTGTTAGTCAGTGGACATCCTCAAGTAGGGAAGGACCCTCTGAATGACCTTCTGACACCTTCTTTTCATCAAATTCATTTGCAAAGGCTTATGAGACATGTCGTTGTTCTGATAGTGTTTGTTTCTTGTGTGACTGAGTGAAGTAACATTTTACAGCAAATAATTTAAAACACGAATCATTTTCGTTTGTATTTTGACAGGAAAGTAAGACGAGGTAAAGAAAAATTAATGTTAAGTTTTGAAGTCATTACTGTCAGAAGTGCATTATCTCACTTGTCTCAAATATTCTTACCTGTGCTCTTATTTCATGTATGCTCCGATTTACAGTGTGTATTGCATTAAACATATGGAAAGATATTTTGGCAAAAAATGTAGGTGTCATTAATCTCAATGTATCAGCTGTTTGGTTTTCCTGAATGTATTGGCAAAATCAGACAAAAGAGCTTATTAGACTCTAAATCAGGAGCACAGTAGTTAAGTAGTATAGCTGGAAGGTCCTGGATTTAAAGGACCTTTCTGTGTGGAGCTTGCATTTTCTTTCATGGGTTTCCTCCAGTAAAACCTACATCAGTAATTTAATAAGCAATATATCTGATTGGCCAATGCATCTTTTCAGATTCGCCTCGCTGTCCAGCAAAAGCTGCACTAGAATTAACTTTTGTCCTCTTAAGGTCAGTCTGGCCTCAGACAGCAACAGTCCTTTAAATCTAACAAAGTGAGTTACATTAATGTTCTCTCTGTGTTCTTCTTTCTCTTGTGCTTTCTGATTTTTTCCCCTCTCTCTCTTGGCCCTTATTTTTTTCCCTCTGGTTTACTGTCAGGTGTAGCGTTAGCAGCAGCAGCAGTGGTCCCCAGTGCCGTGCTATCGCTCTCACTTCCTGCTGTACTTCAAATGAACTGCTCCGAAGGTAACATTGGTTGGGAGTCAGGAGTCACACCGAAGTTTCGAGAAATAATAATGAAGACAGTGTGCGCGCAAGTGTGCACCAGTGTGTACCTGTGCACTTCTGTGTGTGTGTGTGTGCTTGTGTTTATTTTTCCTAACAGACAGACACAGATTGATAGGACTGTGAGTGGACTCGTGGGTTTTGCAGCTAAACTCACAAAGTGAAAACACAAATGATGACTGAGAGACACAACAAATAGTTGGAATGTGCTAACAATTACTTTCATAACAGATGGCTCCTGGAATAGCTTGCAATGTGTAGCTCCCAAATGTAAAAGCTTTGGATGCTGAAAAAATGAAATATGACATAAGACATGGTTAAAGCTGCCACAGGCAGAAGTTTTATGTGAAAATACCTCCTTCCTATAATCTAAAAGGTAGGATTTAGCAGACAACACCCTCTCATCCCTGTTAATGGAGACCCAGCAGATTTTCCCTATTTACTTAAATTAAATTACTCTGTTAGAATCCGTCGGGAAAGGTTCTGAGCCAGCAGGAAGTAACAAATTGAAACGTAGCAGTCCTGGTTCATAAAATGTTGTGTGAACAGTCTGTCCAAAGAAAGCTGCACTAAATTTATACATACATGTAATGTTGCTGGCAGGATGCTATAGGTGAGTGCTATTATGTGTTTACTGACATCATCCCACAAGATTTTGAGTCATCAATTTGCATGTGGCCTTTAAACCCTTTGAAACCTACATGCATTTATGCACATGTTCTAAGTTACGTGCTTATGTGGACGGATATTTTTTAAATAGATTGAAGTTGCTTCTGAAACTGTCATCTATCAAAAGAGTTGAATCTTTATTAATAGCATCAAGAAGGAACAAACCTCAGAAGAAAACACAAGCGAAGAAAGGCGCAAGAGAGAAGCCAAAAAGAAAATGAAAGGAGAGTTGGCAGAGCGACTGAGGAAATAACATTTTCAGTGTCCAGCATTGTGTTATATGTGTGGATTCACACATTTCCACACAATGTCTTACACAAGAACAATGTACAGAACAAATAATAAACAATATTCTGGGAGAGAGCATGGACACTGAGAAGCCCTGAGAAGGAAGCCGCCATCGTCGTGCTTCTCAGCTGTCCAGCTTCTTGTCTTCATCACTGCCAAGATCGTAATCCTCACCAACGCTGCCCAACGCTGTGAAGGTCCTGCTGCCCAGCCACCCAGAGCCTCTGCCCGCTCCCAGGATCAGCGCTGCATTTGCTGCTTTGTCAGCAGCCCTGCCAACATCTGCTCCTAAAGATTCTGTCAACTTACAGTGCGATGCTACTCATTTAATATGCCTGGGTTGCTTTGTTAATTGATAAGATCTGTCCACTACCAGCAAGCAAAGAAAGAGAGGGACATTAATGATGTGGAGCTTGAATGATATAAGCTCAGCTTCGCGGTTACCCAGGATTCAATCACAACCAAACAGTGTACTTGATTTGCAAATTATTGGCTGGTTGTGTGAGTCTGCAGCTCAGTATGAACAGATAATGAGATGGTCAAAAAAAATAAAAGAGGCAAAAAAACAAACAAATTAAAATCCTTTAATTGTTGTACTTACTTCTAAGGATTTCAAAACTGGTATTAACCAGTGACCCAGAGAACTTGCAATTATGGGTTTGTTTTCAATTTCCACTATTAGCAAATCAACTAAACCCATTTCAGCATCGTGGCCCTTTTACAGTACATTACTTCCTGGCTCTTTATGCCTGTTTATAGCTTCAGAACCTTTATCTGCTGCTCTAGATCAAAAATAGGTTGGCTTTGTCAGCCTTTTCTCTTTAATTTGGTTTATAAAAAGCAGCTCAAAGTTTGCACAACATCATGAAAGTATTAAAATTAGCTTTAACACTTTGTCTGCATATATGTGTTTGCATTTATCCATGCATACAATGAGTATGTTTCTTTGCGTTCATATGCTGCAGCTATCATATTCTTTGGTCTTACTTGTATTAAACTGGAAGCTGTCCTTACACACTATCACCCTCTGAGATATGTGTAGCAGGCTTGTGGCCAGCAGAAACTAGATTCTGACCACGTACAACAACAGCAGAGCCAAAATATTTATGCTCTTCTTATTGATGCCTGTTTAAATCTTTGAAGTTTTACTACTAAATTAGATTCTGGTAATGACTACAGCAATATGCTTTTGTTAATGGATAGAACCTATTTCAGGCTTTAAGCAGATATACTATATAAGAACTTATTTTGATTTATAGAACTAAATATTCTTCTCACAACCTCTTGGCTTTAAGTTGGTGATTTGCATTGTAGTCTGGAGCCAATTTGTGTTTGACGAAACAGCACTGAATAGCCTTCTCTAGAAAAACTGAAGTGTCTGAAAACAGTTCAATCATTGCATTGCACTCTAATTTGGTCAGTGTCGCACAGTGTCACTGTTATTAAAATTCATTAATTAAACATGAATAGCACTTAAATTTAAACAGAGATATTTAGATTTAGTTTTTATGTTTCCCAAAGCAGATTTGTTTTCACAGCCAGTTCAAGAGAAACACACTCAGATATGAACACAGCAGCATGCAGATGAGACAACAGAGTGTCCATAAGTACATTCATATTCCAGCGTGCACAGTCTCAGAAAGGCAGTTTATCTGCAGTGGCTGCAGTGGCGGAGGGGACAAACTTATTCCTTTATCTCCACCCTGATGGTAGTAATGTGAAGTGTTGATCGAAGGGGTGATCAATGTTATTTACTATTGTGTCTGTGAGGCGTGGTCCAAGTAAAACTATTATATCATGGCATACATCTTATATATATATATATATATATCAAATATCTTGGCATATTTGTTAAGTAATTAGGTAAAATTGTTTAGCCATTTGTGTCTTTTCCACTTTCAAGATCTTTTGAAAGACCCCATGTAATGTTAATGCTATAGTAACTGGCAGCACGTTAAACAGTTGCAAAAAGACATAAATAATGAGATAAAAGTTGTGCTCGGATTTACATTTTTTGACACGGACTATCTGTAAAGTTACAATCAAAATAACAAAATAGAGGATCCCATGTGAAGGTTAGCAGGTCGTTCCAAAGCTGTTACATTTCTGTGCACTATTCCTTTAAATTGTCACTTCTTCAAGTCGATGATTGTCCTGCACTGTCCTAGAAGCAGTTACGTGGACCTTTTGTTTTGCATTGATTCTAGTTTTATCTTGCTTAATTTGGTTAGTGTGTTTTTAAACACAGCTTTTTGTACAGGGCCAAGTGCTGAGGTAATGTATGGTATTTTTTGAAGGTTACGCAAGTTAATAATATTAATAATATAATAATAATATTAATGGTGAGACTAACAGTGGTGAAATGTACTTTAGCTGGTGCTAGCATGTTACATATAGCAGCTTAAGTAAAACACAAGTCACCACCAGCTCAAGTGATCCTCCTCTGGCCTCCTTGAGAGTAAACAATGGACCTCATTATGGTTCAACAAAACATGTTCAGAGGGTTTGATCAGGAATTTTACCCCCCTGGATTTTTAGAGTTGCTGCAGTGCGTGACGGCTGGGAAAACAGCGAGAGAAAGAAAATCTACTTTCAGGAGGTAAAGTGTTCCTTGTCTAGCGTTATCGGCTCCTTTTTAATTTGAAATGTGTCCCACAGTCAGCATACTTTTCTCAACAGTGACTCTCCTGGGATTCGTGGTTTCATTTAAAGAGTCCAGGGGATTTATTTTGTGTTTGTCTGTTTAATTTGAAGTGTGTTCCACAACATTTCATATTCTCTACTGGACTCTGCCAGTGCTTCAGGGAATACTGGATCTGATTTGTGATAGGTGTTGTTGCTTTTGCATGCATCTGCCACACCCCACTGGGAGAACCTGATGGGACGAAGAGAAAGTGATTAATGTTGTTCCTTCACAAAAACACATCCAAGAGGAGTTGCTATGGTAAACAAACAAATGTGAGGTGAAAATTAATGTGCTTCCTTTTTTTCTTTTTTGGCTGTATTGTGCTTGATACTGCAAAACATCCCTATGAACTCTAAAAATCTCTAGATATTTTTTTCAAGGGAGAACTAGTAGTGTACAATCACATACTGGCGATGTCATCACTTATTTGTGCATGTCCAAATTGTCAAAGGATACTTATGAAGGGATGATGCTAAAAGTGAAGCATTTTTAAACATTTACAGACCATCCAAGGTGAATCTTAAAGGGATTATCAGGGATTTTTGAAGCAGGGTTGTGTGAGATACCTATACATTGAGTATTTACCTTGTAGCCAGATGACCTTTTCATTGGTAAAGTAAGGCCATTATATTATTTTTATCCAAAGCACCAGACTACTTTCACTACAGCAGTAAATTTAGATTGCAGAACACAGTAGCTGCTGGTGTACAGGTTAAGTTTTTTTACATAATGTGACTGTCAGTTTTTATTATTTTGCGACTTTGGTAAATCTAACCCTTTAAACCACCAAAGTCACAAAATAACATATACAAACTAAGCAATCGAGGCAATAGAAGGCAATCAGCACTCACTTTCAGGGAGGTAAAGTTATTGTTATTGTCAAAGGAGCCCAGTGACTTTGAAGAAAGCATAGATGGATGTAACAACTTTTGTTTCCCCATTGAAAAAAACCTGTCTGTCCTCAAGGTAAAGCTGTGAAATATATTATATATCCCTCAACTGGTTCTTATGCTGCATTTCTAAATTGATGGCTATCACCACAATCAACTGTATTTAATACAGTGACTATGAATTAGTACCTCAAACAACCCCACTTCAAGGAAACTATCCCTTCAAACTTTACAGTTGGCAAATGTTTATTTTCACTATTGGGATTAAGTTTGTTTTGAAACTCATTCCAATAGAGGCAGATTACATCATGATTCTTATCCTTCTGGAGGATGTAGGATGTGTGTGTGTGTATGAATGTGTGTGCGTTTGTTTGCATGTGCGTGTGTGTATGTGTGTGCCCATATGTGCATGTGTGGGTGTATCGTGTGTGCACTTATGCCAATTATTAAAAAAAATGTGAAAAATTTTTTGTTAATATCAGAATAAAATCAATACCAAAATGTGAAGGGGGTCTGATGAGGTTGTGGCCTGAGAAAGAGGATGATGAGTTCATCACATCTCTCATTACATGCACGTGCTGTTCAACACTTTCAGTGATTCTGCAGAAAGTTTGAAGTTAATAACTCCTGTGATATCTTATGCAGCTATTCTATTTCAGGTAATACAATTTCAAGCCAACACTGTCTGAGAAAATGGAGACTTTATTCAATATTTTTTTCTGCCACATATAAATTTAGCATCCCACATCATCATGAAGTCATGCCCTCATGTTGCCTACATGCCCTCCTGGACCAAGTTGATAATGGATGACTGCAAGTGGCTGATAATGTCCAAGAATTTATTGCAGATTTCAAAAAATGTTCATTCTGGGTTTTTGAAATGGAACTATGTGAAATTGAAAATCTAGTACACATAAAAGGCAAAGGTGAACAGTCATTTATCGTTGGAAGTATGAGGTCATGGAAATCTAAAGCTTTTGTAGGTGAGAGGAATGTTATTGTGGATGACTGAAATATTTTTTTCTGGTGAGGTAGGATGGATTTTTTGATCTTTACAAGTGGGAATGTTATTGTGGGAACTCTGAGTAGTCGGAATGCAATTTGACAGGAGAAATGCTATTATGGATATCTAGAGTATAACAACAGACAGGAGTTTGGTGTGATTAAATGCTATATACAGAAAACTGCCACAGGTCTATATGAATTAAATAATACATCTAATACCTGAATCTTCAAAAGTGCTCTCACTTGTAAAGTGAACATGCTTGCTAACAAGGTTTCAAGGTGTGCAAATATTGCCGATATTGCCCACTGTGCCTTGGTAGGTATGTGATAGCAGACAACTGATCTTTAATAACTTTTCCAATATGTAATGCAATACAATGACGACATAAAGCAGGGAACAGAATAACACAGTACAATGAGCATTTAAGTAGAACTGCCTTACAAGCACTATTTGTGGTGTGATTACAGGTGTAGTTACAGCACATATCTCCCACCGTCATCAGTGTTAAGGGATTGTGTGTATGGATCTGTGTGTGTGTGTGTGTGTGTGTGTGTGTTTGTGTGTCCTCTGCCCATACAATATTGCACTTTGTGGACTGTGAAATGGCAGATTAATGGCAGAAGCTCTACACACCTCATCTTTTCACATAAAGAAAGCACACACACATGTGCACACGCAAGTACGCACACACACACACACACACACACACAAAGGCACAAACACAATCCCTCTAGTTGGGTAGAGACAAACAAGGTGAATAAGGGTTGGAATAAAACAGCCAAGTTTTAATGATGCAGTATGCAAAAAAGAAAACTGCATAACACAAACATGTAAACAGCAGCTTTGGAGGAGAAGGACTTGATTTAAAGAAATGATAATGGCTGAACTTAGCACTGGGCTTTAGCTTGTATATGATATAGTATATGCAGATAATGAACTTAAGAGTTGGAGTGTCATTTATGTAAAATGCATCAATATCCATACTGATGAAGGTGAATCTTCATCAGATAGACATTTATTAGCATTGTGGTTGCATTAAAGTCAAAGCGAGCCCCAGCAGACACTTGGTGATGCATCAGTTGCAGGCGGATCCACTCATGCGTTTCCAAGCTGGGCCTAGATTTCTTTACTATGCCACATTAGTCTGAATCACCAACTGAACCTCAAGCAGGTTAGGCCTGTTTTTTTTATCGAAGGCCACATGCTACCAACTGCTCTCCACAGGCAGTTCCCTCCCAACCCTAGTAGGAGAGCGAATGTGAACACTGAGACGTAAAGGTGTCACAAGACCCAGCTGTGTTCCTGACGGCAGATTCTGCAGGGATCCCGAGTGTCACAAGTCATCCTGCAGAGAAGGGGGAATATTCACCAAGTGATGCCTGTGCATCTTGGCAAGGTATGCTCCTTAGTCATCATGAATCCTGGCAGCCGCACCCTCTGCCCCTCTGCTCAGCTACAGCTGTCAAGTAACTACAATGTAAACCCATCCATCTGCAATACCGGACAATCTTAGCAAGTGTCACACTCATGACAAGGATGGAGGTTGTGTTGTAGATCACACACTGGACTTTCAGCCTGGAGGACAGGGTTAGAGTCCCATTAAAAATGCAATGTTTCACTGTTTCAATGTTTTCAGCGCTCACCACGTATAACAAAGGCTTAATAAAAGTAAGGCACACACCAAAGGGGCATCAAATGCTTAAAAAACTGATGTGAGGAGGGTTCTGACTGAGTGTCAACATGTGATGAGCTGAAGGGGAGAATGTGTTGGCACAAAAACTGTTGCGTTTCTTTTGACTTTTTTTTCCCCTTCATAGCACTTTTACCTCAATATGCTGTCAGCTCACACATTTCTTTCCTTCTTTCCTTCTTCCCTTCCTATATCCTTATTTTTCTTATCATCAATCACTCCATCCTTCTGTTCTTCTTGCTCTTTTATTATATAATCTCTTCCTCTTTTGCCACTGATTTTTTTCCTCTGTCCCTCCCTTGTACTGAGTTAGTGGGTGATTAATGAGACAGTGGTCCTGCTGTTGGTGTGACTATCCTTAGATGACAGAGGGTGTTGTGATCAGCAGAGAGATGCTAACGGTGTGTGCTTGCGCGCATGTGCATGTGTGAGTGTGTGTGTCTCTTATACTGTATATGCATCAGTGTGTGGGCAGACAGCAGCAGTGTGAAGTATGCTGATGGTAATAAGGGTGATAGAGCCGGGGAAGAGGTGGAGTGGAGGTCAAGTAGACTACAGTGAAACACACACATGCACACACACACTATTACATGCACGTACACATACACATACATTATAAATTTGCATAGTACAAAACACAGTGTCTCTTTCGCATGACCGCCCCCCCCACAGACACACACATATATATATATATATAGATGCACACCTTTACCGCACCATCCTGCTGACTTAGAGGACAATGTAAATTCAGTCAGGGATGAGTAATAACACTGCAGATACACACATTCTTCTACACACGCACACACATGCATGGGCATACACACAAGCACATTTTCTTGCACACATTTCCCTGCTTCTAATTTCTGACAATGCAACACCAGAGGAGACCTCAGGCTCATAATAAGCAGTGTGTAAAAATAGAAGCACTGGGTATGCACAAAGCCCAGATGCTTGGCTTCCAGAAAATGCTAATTCTGTTATAAGGACATGGAGTAATGCATGGAGTGCAGCCATTTTTTTGAAAAGCAGGAAGGCAGAGGGATATGGCTTGTATAAAATGTGGCCATGAAGGATATAAAATTCAGTACCGAACAGCTGGCAACTGCAGAGCGTAGAAAAGCATATGCTGGTTTTAAGATCTAAAGAAATGATTCCCTTTTTAAATTTTGATTCTGCCTCAACACATCAAACTACAATTAATTTAAAATAAAATCAAACAAAAAACTGTGAAATTAGGAAAAGCCTAATTCACTCACAGATGATAGCAAATCCACGTTCCATAGTTAGAGAAAGTTCTGACAACATTTATCAGCAAGTTAAAAAATTGGTCTAGTTTATTGCTTCGGTGCTACACTGCTGTCGTTTTGGGCCTTGGATAGTGAAAGCAGCACACACACATGCTGTTATGCCATGGAGAGATAATCCTAGCAGGTCAGTAGTCAGACATGCACTACACATGAACCTATAAAATTTAGCTGAGATTAAATTATGTTGTGAGGGAGGGTGGGTGTACAGAGACGGCTGCTGTTTTGTTGTTGGCTGCTAAAATGGCCTAAAAAAAGAGTGTAATAACGCTGAACCTCTCCACTTATTGTTTTACTAATCTTTGTATTACCAATGTCAACATGCCTGAGCAGTAATGGGATTACAGTCACATTACAGCAACATGGGAAGCACAGAATTTTCTTGTAGAGTTACAGTTGAAAAAACACAAGGTACATTAGGGTGGAGGCTGGTTTGATCTTGTGGGCTCATAAGAAGCAAACACACACCTGAGTGTAATGTGAAGATACATTTGCTCATACAGCGACACTCTTAACTGTCTCTGTTTTGCTGCTTTTATTTAACAAAGAGAGGTAAGGGACAGAGAGGAGGATGACGAACAGGGAATGTTTCTGGGGATTTTGTTCTCACAGCATATAGTATAAATCTTAACCACTTTAGGCATGTAGAACACCACAAATTTTACATCGTTTGGACCAGTATGTAGGATTTAATGGAATATGGAAGAATATATTTAAGCAATATCACATGTGAGGGAGTGATGTTGTCCTGAGTATCAGTTGTGATGCAGTTGTAGGCGCAAGGCCACATGCCAAGTACTGTAGTATCACAGCCCTGCTGATATAAAAATGTGCATCCTATCCTGTGAAAATTAATTAATGATCATTAGAAAACCTGTTAAGCACAGTGATATACAGGTTAAATGTCTCAGTGATGTTGTACTGTATAACAGCATTCATGGAATGCCTCTTGTCCAATCAAATTGCTTGGTTGGAAATATTGGTTTTATAAAGGTAAATAAATAGAAAAAAAATAATACGATATGATATGATATGATATAATATAATTTTCAACCTCACATTTTCATTAGAGTAAGTAACTGTTTGTTACTCTGGAATGAGCCCTTTATATTGACAGAGAAAGCTGCTCCTTCTTTTTTGAGTTTTGTGGCCAGGCTCCCGCAAATACCTGGACCGGGACGGTAATAGAAGGGATATTCAGCTGGTTACAATCTGCAACCTCTCCACTGGATGCCATGCAATCGGTATTGCTCCATTCAGTCCATTTGCAATGCCATTTCCATTCTGTCTGTGTTTGAATTTGAACCAAATTTGAACTAAATTTGAATTTAACAAAAGGTGTTGTAATTACTTATTAAGCTTTCCATTTGAAAACAGGATGCATCGTTATCTTATGTAGACACTTGAAATATTTAGAGGTTGAAAATTGAGTTGAAGTTGGGAACACATGAATAAAAAATGACTTTCCGATGACTTTAGAAGAATTCAAAACAGTATGGCTTGTTAAAGAACCCATGAAATAGAGATTGGAGCTGACTTTATGACAAGTGGACCTGATAAAAAGGAAATAGGCTGGGGTTTTGAAAGCTGATGAGCAGCGGAGCACATCACATCAGAACTTCACAGTACATTTACCAAACAGCTGAAAAAAGTGATTTGGGTCTTTTTTTTTGAGCGCAAATTTCTAACAGGTAAACTTTTTGCGTAACTTTTGGTCTGCATCATCTCCTTGGAGAACCTCAGGGTGAGGTGCATTGCTGAACACAGCCAGAAGTCATTTTTCACTTCATGGGGTCCTTGCTAGTCAATGCTCATCACATTATAATAACATTAGAGCTGGCTGTTTTCTCTGCCCCAGATTTGGCTGTGTGGGAGTGTGAGGCTGGAGGGAGTTTTGTCCAGGAAAGAAAAATGCAAACTTCTAATTAAGTTTCTTGCGCACATAATGATGCACCTGTCCATTAAAACCAAATGAGAACATTAAGTCATACATAAGGATCACCGCGTAAAAAACACCCTTTCGCACATGCTCATTTGTAAAGTATGCATACCTGATCCCTAGTTCCCTCACCTCCCCTTGCTCACTCCTCGTTGAGTTAATTAGGTTGTGAATTCATTACACCTGGAAGAGTGAGAGAGACAGTGAGAGAGGTCCTTTGTAAATTATAAATGAACGTAGCTCAGCATGTATGACTGTCTAGCAGTTACAGGATTTTTAATTTTTT
>JAPZDY010000020.1:16057218-16074331 GCA_029783645.1 Ctenochaetus hawaiiensis | reverse complement strand
TGTTCTGAACACCCACTAAGTCCAGATAGTGCTGGTGTATTCAGGGCAGGACGAGTTGTTCTGTCTACCTGTTTGCATCATGCCACAGTGTCCCGCGTGGCTACATTACATTATTTCTCCAGCATGTTTGTTTGTTTGTGTCTGTGTGTGTGTGTGTGTGTGCGTCTGTGTGCTGCAAGTAGAGGGGTAGGGCGGAGGGTGAGCCATATGCCAGGCCATATGGGTCTGCAGGGGTTCTGTTCTGTCTGCCTGGGGGAAAGTAAACATGTCTGAAACACACACAAACACCAGGGTAAACACAGAGACAAGATGCCACTGTTGATGACAAGCATTGATAAATTCTCCCAGTCCTCATAGAGGCAGGCAAGGGAGAGATGAGCAGCGTCAGTCTATTGTCTTGCAATTACAAGCATACAACAGTTTGAAAGACATAAACACAATTATCATTTTGTACACAGTTATGCATGAACATTACAATCTGCATTCTAAAATTAATAAACTCAACAGCAGGGGTTAAGATTAGCATATGAGACAATATTACCAGTTTGGATATACCTGAAAAACATCACCAAACTAATCAAGGACACGTCCTTTGTTAAGCTTCCTGTCCTGTGTGCCTGTTCATACATATATATCTTTTATACATGCTGTATTGTTACCAAGCAGACGGCCACTTCTTCAGTTCTGATGGTTATTGTTCTTCGTTTCACCCAGTCTGCCACATTACCACAGCTGACCTGCAGCATCTTCTGAACACAATACTCCCTTCATACCACAAATGCAGCAGGAAGACCTTTGATTTGTCACAAAAAATCCTCCATCACCTGTTCTTTTACTCTTTTCTTTAGGCTGTTTTTTTTGCTGAGTGAAGTCAAATTTCTGCAAGAATCCTGGCCACCTACCACATTTCTGTCAGGGCACGACAAGCTGCAGATTCCTCCATGGCTGTTTTATAGCTAATGCTGTGGTGGTCTGCCAGCTGACTTCAGTTGCGTGGCACAAACTGTGCCAGCTTCCTTTTGTCTCTTTCATCAGTGGACTGTTTCCAGTCTGTGGCTTAACAATGTGCGTCGGCCGGGATGACCCTTAGAAAAATCATGCATCTCATGTGGGACTCCAGCCTAATTTACCAATTTACAATAATTTAAAGTCAAACCTCCCATCCCTGACGATGATCTGGCAATATTAAAAGAGAATGGCTGTTAGCTGATGCATGTGAGTCCTGGGGTTAAAGGTTGGTATCTTTAAATGTTCGGCCACCGTGCCTGCCCTTTAATGAGGCCTAAAATATGCTCATCATTATCCAAATGACTCTATCATTCATACTCAATGGGCAATTTGTTCAAATGTAGCATCTGAAATGAAGTGCAGGTAATTTCTTTCCGATTTTTCTCTAAAACTTTCAGTTACAATGGGCAGTGCATCCTCTTATTAAAGTTTGTTTGAGAAAAATTTCAGCCTTTCCACCCCCATTTAATCACATCTTACTGATAGGCTTTAATATAGCAATATAGCTTTTTTTTCCCTTCCGGTCCTGGCTCTGGGAGAAAATGAATGAAATTGTGATCAAGCAAATACAGCCAGGTCCCAAGGTCATATCTCAGCATGAAAATAAATGACAACCAGAAAAATAATGCTTAAAACCAATCAGAGCTTTGCTTTCCAGATCATGTGATGGTGTAATATTGGTTCAGAGAGTGGTCTGCCACAGTATAGTGATTGATCACAATGGGTATGCAGCACAGTTTCATGTTTTTTATGGTATGTTGGTTTAGACACATATTCACATTTGCATGGTTTCTCCGATAAATCCGTCTTTGTTTGATATACGACTTTAAACAGAGACTGTCGGCTTTAGCTCAGAGACTAGCTGTCAAAGCATACATATGAGGGTGCACATTATGTTCATGCATTTCCCTCTGTGCGTAACTGTGTGTGTCTATGGTGTGCAGATATTTATCTAGTGCGTCAGACCCACAGTTGTTAAAGTTTCACCATGATTTATCAGTAACACAGAAAAAAATTGAATTAACAATCTTTTCCCCAGGAAAATACATGTTGGTGAGGCTTCAGGGACAAACTGTATATGTGTAAATAATGTGTGGCAGTGTCCCTATTTTTTATTCATGATGTTACTTTATTAGAAAATCTGAATAAGATGCACACTTTTCTGGTTTCAGGTGCTGCTTTTTTCTGCTGGGGGGTTTTCAGAGCAACTGTGATTTGAGATTTAGTGCTGAATCCAGTCTGTCATACCAGAGCAAAGATGTGTAAGTGTTCTCTTTAGCACAACACCTCATAATCCTTTTTTTTTCTTTCGAAGGTAAAGCTGTTATAAAAACAGAGTAACTTTCAGTTATCGGATTTGTCTTCAGTGGATGGAGAGAGACTCAATTTCTCAACCACCGACATGTGGATGACAAATTACTGTATTATTAGCTTACATTTGAGCCACAGCTATCAATCATTTAAGTATTCTACTTCATATTCCATCAATGAATTGAGTAATTGGACTAGGGAAAAAAAAAGATTTATTATAAAGCAATTCAAAATATAAAAGAGGGAAAAGAGACTGGTATCTAAAAGTGGCCAAGTAATTGGTTTTCTTTATATGAATTTCAACAATTCTTTTTGCCTTAAATTGAATAAATAATATCATCTCTACAAGAAAACCCATTTAGTGCCTTAAAGTACAATATAACTTTCAAGGTTTTAAAGAGAACTTTTTCTAAAATGCAACAAATAAAAAAGAGGAATTAAGTTGAAAACTAGGACAGAAATACTTGGGTACCTTTTTGTACAAGATCTCATAAAGTTTGTCAAGAACAAGCAATTTGCTCATTTAGCCAAATTTTTTATTATTTTAGTGCTGCTGCACCCAATGTGGTTTCAAACTATCAGGACAAATGCAGACAAAAAAATGCTCATGTCAAAAAGGTATATCGTTAAGCTTTTAGCATCTTATTACTAATAAAGCCATAATAACAGAACAGGAGAGAACAACAGATATTGACCTGTGAATTTCAACAAAGGAAACACAACCTTCATAAACAGCCTTTATATTTCAAAGATTTCAGAGTTTACAAGGTGCATCTCAATGTAACTTGTAAACTCTGAATGTGTGAGTGTGTGTGTATGAAATTCTGATTCAGACAGACAACAGAGGACGGGAGCAACTTTCCTTTAATGACACCGAAACATAGTTTAACATAGTTCTTGATCACACTGGTACGAACATTAAAACCAGCGTGACAGACAGCATCATGGGATTTATTCGACAAACATCACACTGGACTTTGACTATGGGAAAATATGTATTTGATTATGGTACAATTTGGTGCTGCTTTAAAAATAAATACAGAAATATCATTAAAACATTCGAAGATCGTTTCTAAATAAAACAGCAGAGTCAGGCGAGTCATGTGCTCAAGACTGGATCCTTTTCAACCTGCTGAGGGACTTCGACATTGATCCGAACCCAAACATGAAAACCACTGGCCTTGACGCATTTCGGAGCATGTTGCGTCATGATGGTTGCTTTCCAGCCTTACAGTTTGAGTGATGGCTTAAAGGTTGGCTGCTAGTGTCTGTCTGACCATCTAACAATGCAGGCAGATCAGAGGAGATGCAGTGTGATGTACAATTTAGACTCCAATGCTACCATGGTTAAAGCCTTTAAAAGACAGAAATCTCCCCTAAAAGTGAAATGAAGTTCTGTAGCTTTTTTTTTAGCATGCAGGTGCATGTATTTGCATGAAAAATGCTCCACATGATAACATTTTACAGTCTTGAACACATTGGTATCGCAGTGATGGGATTCCAGGCTGTCGGACAGATGAATGATGACAAATCCCTCCGGAGGAATGACAATCCTGCTCATTGTCAGTCTCTAACCCCATGCTGTGAGTGGATGTGGCTGATACCTGGGGTGATGGGAAGCCATCTTATGTAGATAATTTTTCCAGTATTTTTTTCCTCTGGTACTGAGATGTTAAAGCTCCTGATTTAATAGAATTTTTTTTTTCAGGTCAGGATGAAAGAGGAGCAGGGAGTTAGTATGTGCAAGATAGAAAGGCCATCTAAGGTGAACAAGGAATAATTTATGCATGTGTTCATCAGCCTTGGCCTTCCTTTTTTTTGCAGTCGGCACATTTCACCCCTCAGGGTTACAGCTGGGGATAAGGCGTGTCCTCTGCTCCCTCTGGGTGAAAGACTTGCTGCAATGGGCATGTTTCCTGCAGTCATTAGCACTAAGCACATTAACAACACTGTTATTTAAAGACCTGCACTCAGTCACACAGGACTGTTAGGGCTTCTTGGTTAATTACATTCAAAAAAATTTTCATGTAAAAGTGCAAAAGTGGAAACTGCAGCTAGTGATGCTTGTTAACTTGTGATAGAGGACCCTACCAATGTCACAGAGAAACAAAATATAACTTACCTTATTGTTCTGGTAAGTAAATCCTTGCATGTGAAAATGATCATGTAATAACAGTAAGATACAGCTACATCTACATCTCCTAGATGATCATCCTGGTTTCCTTGCTTCATCTGCTTTGCTTAGGCTGTGTCAGCCTTAGCTAACAGAGAATAAATATACATTTGAATATACATGTATCTTATGAACTCTGCAAACAGAAAGACAAAACAAAGCCCTGTCGAGGAGATGTGGATGGGTTAGGTTACACTAGACTGGATTTGATTAAAAAAAGTCACTGCCTGATTTGCTTAACTTGCTCTCTGCAAGTGGCTGTTTTACAAAGAATTCAATACAGGAAGGCACCGAGGAACCAATAATGACAGGGGAAATGAGAAAGAATTAAGCAGCAGTCACAAAGTTAAGAAAAACAAACAGGTTAGTTGCAGCTTTGTCTTAGGCTTTAAAATGCATCATCTTTCACGTATAAACATAACATGTAATGTATGCAGCACCCAAGGCAATGCAATCCACATTGTTGCATTGCATTAAGTGCGCTGGGTCATTTGTATATATATTTTTTTAATCAATTCAATAAAAGTTGTGTATTAGAGGAAATACAGTAATTGAATCATGGTAGGTTTTTAAAAGAATAACATTAGGCATGGCATTAGACATGGTTACACATTTGTCAAAAAACAGGGGAAAAACACATCAAAATAAAGTAACTGACATAGGATCTCTTCTAATGGCCAAGTTAGAATTAAACTTAAGCTTCACAAGTCATGTTTTTATTTATTGGACAGCCTGAGAGATGAGAGTATGGTTGTGTAAGACTGCTGCACAGGAGGAGGTGAGGTCAGGCCATTAGCAGCTCTCTAAGAAACAACTGAGCAGCTCAAAGTGCCTCCAGGCTCATTTCAGAGGACTGCTGAAACTTACCAGACCAGCATTCCACATTAGGACAAAAACACAAAAACCTGATCTTTAATAGACTCAGTGCACCTGTATAAAAAACAGGTCATATTTGCACGCAGCACTTTTTGTACACTTAAGCTTAAGTACCTGTGGTTTCTTATTTTCTGGTCAAATAAACTGAAAGGATTGTTTCCTGTGTTTCATTGAAATGTTTTTGTATGTCTGTCTGAATATTCAGCATCTTTTATATTGATTTACTAGTAATATTGAATCATCACCACCATGTGAGTCATAGGCTCAACTAATATTTAGTGATATGAAATTAGAGTAATATGAGGAACATTTAAAAATGTTGGATAGCAAGCATGCAGATGTTTCTCAACTTTTTAAAGTATTCTATGCTGAGAAACAGATATTACAGGAATGAAACTGGGATACAAAGCAGTGAAAAGTGAAAAGTGAAAAGTTACCTATTTGCTAAGATCACTGAGCACCAACACACAGTCTTCAACAGTATGGCAAAAGTTGCATATTATACATGACATCTTGTAGTTCAAATCAACAACTTATTTATGCTCCATATAGAGACCTGTTTGAAAAAGTTTTTTTAAAACAAACATCACAAAATTAGCCCTCATCAAATGGAACCTGCACCATTACTTACTTCATTTGTGCAGTCCGAACATGACCCCAAAACCACATCATTAGTGTACCTACAGAGAACACACTAAGCAGTCAACATCAGAAGAGAGGCTGTGGAACAAGCTGAGGCTTTGAAGTACTTTGACATCAAACAACAGCTCAACACCTCACTTTCAACCATCATGTTACAATATACATTATTCTGTAGCTCCATACTCAGGTTCTGCTGGCTTTTTAAAAAAATGCACCAGTGGACTACACGGGGCAAACACCACAGTGGGAGTGGCCTTGTTGCTGCAGACCTTGTGACACTTAAGGTGACAACAACAGTGTGACTAACTACTGCTCTGACTGGTAGTCGCAGTGAACAAGCCATGAGCTGCTGTCAAACTCTGTGTGTCCACGATGACAAGGAAAGTTCCCTGGAGCTTTAACCAGAAGAACATTTATGACCCTTTGTAAAAGATTCCTGAACTACATGTGTTGTAGCAGGTGCCAGCAGCTCAGACAGGCTGAGGCTCCAAGAAATGTGTGTGTGTGTGGGGGGGGGAGGGTTGTTGTAGCCATGGCTCTGCTTTCCATCACAGGATCAAAACTGTCATGACCCTTAGAATGCTCATTGATTGATTAAAAAAAAAAAAATTACCTTGGAGCAAAATAAAAAAAGGGTGGCAAAATTGATAGTACCAAATTAAGAATTTATGTGCAAACTTAGAGAAAACGCAAAGCCCTCAACATGGTAACTCGCAGAAAGCAGTCTTAACAAGAAAATCTGGATCTAAAGAGGAAAATGAAACCATGTCAAAATTATTCCAAAGTTTAAAAACAACCCTAACAAAACAGAAGAATAGTCCTAAAGCTACACAGCTCAAAGCCAAACAACACGAGTCCCTGACTCGAGCTCCACCTCGAGTTTTTTACTTCTTGGCTGTTTGCTGAATTTCATCAGCTGTGGTGACGCAGAGAGACAAGGAGAGACACCACACACACACACACGCACACACACCACACACATGCACACACTACTTGGCACATTACAACAATCAAAAGAATGAAGTCATGTGGTACCTTTTTAGCAGTCAAGGCTCAAGTCTTAATGTTCCACAATGAAAACACAGAAAACATTAGCAAAACCTGTGATTGCTGAGTCTCGGTCAGCATATGTTTGAAAATAAGTGCAGTTCATAAACTCCTGATCAACATGTAGAGCTCTTTGATTAGAAAGTGTTAATACTTAATTTTTGAAAAGGTCAATTTCATGGTATTGATCAAACCAAAATAGACTTTAATTAACTACTGGCTTTACAATTTCAGGATGATTTAAAACTTCCATTTAAAATTCTATTCAATAAAGTACCTTTTTTTTTTACAAAAAATGTCAAAAATATAAACATTGTGTTTCATCACAGTAGTCTTAGGTTTTCAGGTTTTTTAGTTTTCAGTAAATCCATAAACTGATCCGGATGTTTTTTCAAGGTGCTTTCCAATCTGAAAGGAGAAAACTCTACAGGCAAAAATCAGTGTATATAATCATTTGTCAGGTGTTTGACGTCAGCCAGAAATACATTTTATGAAATGGACCCTGCATGGGTTTTCATACTATAACTAGCACATTGTTTTATAATAATTTCCATCTTTTATTTTGCAACTGAAGCTAAATTATTTCCTTCATTGTTAATTGGTCAGTTCCTCTTTGTCTGACCCTTACCATGATGCAATGAGAGCAAAATCATACACTGACTGATTCACTGGAACGCTCAAACAGAGGCAGAAATGGAGACAGTGACGGCTCAGCGAGGAAGCTTTTACACCTCATTACAGACCAGAGGCCTGGAGTTTTCTTACGTAACTCCCTGTCCGTGTTTCTGCTGCTCTGTTTATGTGTATCTTGTTTTGGAGAGAGACAGAAACACAGAAACAAAAAGTGAAATATCTCGCTTTCAAAAGTCCTGAGAACAACAGTGAATCAGCCTGCCAATTAAGCTCCTTACTTTCCCCAAATGTATAATTTTATTCCAGAACTTTTTTTATATAACTGAGGTTTTATTTTGCCTTTGATTTGCCTGTTTACCCTTTGAAACTCCATTAAAAGGAAAACAGAAAAAAAGTAACTTGCTTGTAGCTCATTGACGTGATTGCACCTCTCAGAGTGGCTAAAAATCAATGTGATCCTGTTAGGTCCTCTCATCATGAAGCTATAAGAGTAAAAGTCTGCTCTTCTCTGTGGGTTTCTACATTCTCATAGACATCCATCACTCTCATCCCCTTCAGCTCTTCAGAAGCTCTGCATTTTTATTTTTCTTGATGAATTTAAAGTTTATGTAGTCCTCAGGGAGCAAAGTGGCACTTAATGACCTCAGGAGCCTTATGACGCCCACTCCCAGATGCTGATAGGGTTGCTAGCATGCTCAGCTGGGGTTTGTAACTCCTGAAAGTTTGCAAACTTTTTTTTTTCATAGTCAATTTAAGGTCGTCAACTCGCAGGAGTGTTATAAATAATCCTCTCCCGTTTACATATCTTGCACTTTACTCAATTGACTCTACAACCTCGCTACCCTGAGAAAATTCCTGCCGATAAATAAACTAATAGGAGAAAAACAAGCAGACGAAATGAGTAAAACAAATTCTCTCTCACTTTGCATTTAACCAAAGATGTGAATACCATTTAACCAGAAGATTTAAAGAACAACCAGCTCATTTAGCATGCCTTTAGAAGACATCCATTAGGATCGCCCGAATTAACTCCGCTGATAAATGAGAGCTTTATAAACACTCAGTTATGCTTGGCTTAGATCATTAAGCTTAAAAGGCCATTAGTCGAGCACCCCTGAGTGCACTGGCCAGGCCTCGATGCGAAACACATCAGTTAGCATTATGTTTGGTTCACTTACTCCTTGGAAACAGCCAACAGGGATTTTCCCAAAGTTCACAAAGGTACTTGGCATAATGTTTAGGTTAAACTAATAACGTCAGTTATTGTTGAGTACCGTTTTATATCTGCAAAGGGTCATTCAGTAGTCAAATTTGTGACTGAAGTGCTGTTTACATGGGCAGGCCAAGTATTCTGATTGTCATAGAGTATGTTTGTAAATGTTATCAACATTTTAAGAGACTAGAAAAGTGTGTTATTTTTAATTTAAGTATATAAACATTTTTGTGTTTTGAATGCTTTAAGTATATACAAACAGGAAAAAAAAATTGTTTATAGTATTGACTCTGCCTAAAACATGTACAGATCACATGGTCGTTGTATTCATTTTTTCGCAACACAGAGTTTTACAATAAAAAAACAGACTGCAATTCTTAAGAAAAGAACATATAAATCAACATAGAATACAGGAAAATAGGTTAAGAGAGTTATTTTAAAATAAATAGTTATTTTTATACATGTATACATACATTTACAGCAGGAACAAAAAAATGAAAACAATATGGTAAACATCTCCACATGAGAAGCTGAACACGTGGGCAACACCACCCTCTCTAAATTGTTTGAGCACCAAGTGTCACTCACAGATGTAAACGGAAAACCCCCCTGCTGTTTGAGTCCTGCACCCTTTATGCCAACAGAGAAATGTGTATCACTTCAAACATCACCATCCACATAAACATTCAGATTGCATGTTGCAACACCAAGATTTAAATCTCCCTGCAACAAAACTACGACACTGCGTTTTTTTTTCTCCCAGAATCTGTAGACACGTTGCATCTGCTGCTACTGCATTTTCTTCCTCTATTTCTAATGTAGGATAGTTGGAATTATGAGAGTTACCATCATTAAGTGTTTCTCAAATACCAGCTACATATCATCACTATGTTCTATCCAGTAGATGTTTATTGCATGTGCATCAACAATAGGCGCTCTCCTTTACTATTATTTCTTATACTTAGGGAAAGTAAAGTAATTTAAAAGGGAAAACAATTATATTATCCACTTGAGATAACATTATGTTTAGCTGTATTTATGTCTCAAGTATCAGTAACTTATTTGACTGATACACAAACAGCTACATGGCGTTTTTTTAATTTTCCACACCTTCTCTCGCCCTTTGGCAATCCTGCTACCACCAGTCTGTGTCAACAACATTGGTGCAGTTTAAAAAAGTGTTTATTGTTGCTGCTGTCAAATGAAAAGCTTGCCTTGGAGGCCATTAGACTTTGATGTGTCATCTGCTTTCACCTGTAGGGACATCACACATACACCATGAGTGCATGATATCAGACCGAAGAATATTAAGTTGAGACGACACCCATCAACCGGCTCAAGGCAATTAGACCTCAATAAATATGCTAGTGTATGTGTGTGTGTGTATTAGTGATTGTGTGCTTGTGTGTGTGAGAGAGAGTGTGTTGTGCCTTTGTGAATTTGATTACCCTCACCATGTCATGCGTGATTATGGTAATCAGCAAATTACAGGATAAGATCAAGATTACTATTCCATGAACAGCTGTTGAGGAAAAAGACAGGAACACAAACACACAAGTATAAAAAAATAAAAAGACCCAATGAAGGAGCTAGAGGATGCGAGAACAAAATATCAATGCAAATGCCAGTGTCCATCTCCTAATGTCCTCATGAATATGAGGCAGTGGGCTGGAATCGTCCATACACAGTGTATAAATCAGTGCTTAACGAGCCTTAACAATCCCATAATCGCTTGAATAGAGGTTGATTATCAGGACGACGGGCTAAAGCAAATGGCTGTTTACCACTGGCCTTTGGCTGTGTGTGTGTGTGTGTGTGAAAGAGTGTTTGGAGGAACTTGTGTGTGTTGGTTGTTTAAGTGTGTGTGTGCTTGTGTTGGTGCTTGTGTGTTAGCCTTTAGGGATGAGGTGCAGACTTTAGGTGAAAATGTGTTTACAATCCACCAGGCATTTGAGCAGAAAACAAAAGAGGAATTGCAGTCTCCCGTGAAACAAAACACATCTCTCTCCCTCCCTCTCTCTCTCTCTCTATGTCCCACTCTTTTTTTCTCTTTCTCTCTCTCTATCTCTCTCTCTCTACTTTGCTGCTTTGCTAAAGACAGTGATCCATTGCCTTGTCTATGATTGGGTTGCAGAGATAGCATAAAGGTAAATATATTATCCATGTCAAACCAACAAATGCTGAATTAATCAGAAAGGGATATTTATTTAATCTTATTTTATTTAATATTATTTTATTTGTGCAATTAGTACTAATTTTAATATTAGTATTTTGTTATTTAGATGAATCTCATCTGTCTTCACACAAGCCCTCCATTTGTCAGGTTTGATATTCTCAATATAGTCATTAACATTACTTTGGTGCTTGAGTCTGAAAAAATGACAAATAACTGTCAGAAATGTGTAATTTAGAAATTAGGCAGAGGTCAGACATTTCAGGGTTTTGTGTCTTTAAAGTTAAGCATTGCTCATTTTCATGGCATAATAAATATATAAATATGGCTGTAATGCTATTTATCATTAGTGATAGTTGAGCATTTAGCTTAAAGCACCAAAAAATGCTTGAGACTGCTGTCAGCATTCCAGCACGCATGTACGAATGACAGAGAGAGAGGGAGAGCAAGAGAGAGACTGTCACCTCAGCGTCTATCTGGCAGTCTTTTATTTTGTTAAGATCACACTTAAGAGTGAAAGCCAGTCTGATATTTTCACTCTTGTCTTTGGCTCAGTCCTCTTAGTGTCCTCCATCAACGTCCTTTTCTTTATTTGCCTCTGTCATGACGTCCACTGAGGCTGCTCAGCCTGTTGGCATCACTGAGCTCCTCTTACCCAGAATCTGGCAAAGCACAGTATCTGAGCAATCTACACGCACTGAAATAAATGCTCAGGTTTTTTCATGGGATCATGTGTATACTAGAGGATTTGATCACCAAACCTTTCCTTCTTAGCATCATCATCAAAAACATGTCCAGGAAATAGTAAAGTATATATATTTAATTTTAGGAAATAAGCCTATATTCATGGTTCCCAGAAGATGAACCTCAGTCTATCACATCATCTTCTCTCTTACAATCATTAGGGCAATATATGAACTCTGCAAAAAAGACACCCAATAATCTCATATTCAATTATTCCATTATTATAACACAAAAGCTTAAATATAAATGTTGCAAAAAATATGCTTTTTTTAAATGCACATATTAGCATCAGTAGTAAGACTTCACATTTAATAAGGTTTTCCTCTATCCAACCCTCTCCTGTGTTACAGAAATGACTTCGACCCTTGTGACCACAGGCTAAGTTTTGTCTGGTTTCTCTTACATTGGTGTCTCTCTTTGTCTGCTACAATGCACAACTTCACTTACACCTCTGAGTGTTGACCTTTATACCAAAACAATTTGTTGCCACTTTGTCCATTATAGTCTGATTATAGCCTTATCTCACAAGGTGGACAAGCTACAGGTAGGAGGCGGTAAAGATGCCACATTGAATTTTCTTGGTCATGAGATTTTATATTTGAACCATTTCTCATGCTACAATATGAAGTGCAGTGCAGGGCAAAAGGTCACGGAACACTATAAAAGTAAGGAAGAGGAATAATATCAGTGTTTTGTGTGTATTTATTACTATTTCTTACTTTATTACATAGCACAGTATCCACACAAATTCATGTTTTTTTTCCAACAGCTTACTGAACTTAACAAAATAAGAAACTTAATCTAGTGGAGAGCAAGAAGTCATAATTCAACTCTTCAGTCTTATTGCTTTTTTGTAAAAAAAAGTACAGAATTTGCAGTTGTGTGCTGCTCTGGTATCTCTTTCCCTTCAAGGCTGAGTAAGTTGTGCTGTTTAAGATGCACTTCAGGTCAGCTTTGCTATATAAAGTCGTTATTTTCAAACTCGTGGCTACCTGTTCACCCTCTGATTGCTGCTGTTGTATGCAAGGGAGGCTCCTTCTGTGCAGATGTGTTTTTACTTTATTCTCATTAAACTCCACACAGAGCAGAAACAGTTGTTTCAAAAGAAACACGTCCGTCTGTCAGCACTGAACTTACCTAATTAGTGTTTATTGAGGCTAACTGACAGTTTTTGAGGATGCAGAGGAAGTGAGTGATACGTAGAAAGAAATGAGATGTCGACAGATTAATTACCTACAAAAGGCCTGATGCAAAATATTGTGAATATGAGGAGCCCAAACACCTGTGTCCAACATCATCTGACAGTCCAACAGGGAAAATCATGACAGTTGCAACACAAACAAATGATCAGCTTTTCCACCGAGACAGGAGACTAATTTGTAAGTGTGCGCTCGCAAACACTATGCAGAGCCCTGACATGGCAGTGTTAAATAGGTAATGATGCTTCAGTAATGGGACTATAATAATACTTGTGCATCCTCACCTCCCATTAACACACACACACACACACACATAATGGAGAAGGCTTAAAAAATGACATGACTCTCTTGCTAACATAGCTGGCAGCAATGGCTCAGCAGCCATAGCAGTTACTGAGGATCCATGTAACGGCCGTGTGTGTGTGTGTGTGTGTGTGTGTGTGTGAACATGACTGCCTGCATGGCTATCTTAGCATGTGTGTATGTGTGTTTGTTTGTGTTTGTGTGTGGTGGACTGCGTGTGAACAATCGATGCCTCCTAGTTTCAGAAACTAAGAGTGGAAAAGTTGCAGAGGGAAAGAAAAACAAGATGTATAAAAGTTATTCAGCTTCAATTGGCCATTTCTCCTTCTCAATTCCCCCACCTCCCCTTTTATCTCTTTTATTCTCTCCATCTCCTCCCCCTCCATCTTCCCACATCAGAAAATAAATGAGAGAAAACAAGCACATTTAGTGGTTATTGTCTTTCTTACTCTCCAGTTCTAGCAATTCTACGGGCTAGTGGTAAAATACACACACACATACACGTACACACAAACAGAAAACAGATATACTCTGTCACACTTCAGCACATACATTTTCACTTATACACAGCCCTGCATACACATCCACACACACATGCGTGCGCGCTTCACACAATCTGCAACTTGGATGGTGCTATAAACACATTGATAAAACCATTTCTATAATAAGCTGTGTTTGTCAAAATGTCATCCCTTGGCCCCGCAGCCATTATCACTGCTTCAACATTTATAGTGGCTCTTTAAATAAACGGCCCGGGCCTTCATGGCCTACAGTGATACCCATCTCCACGCCCACATGCACACACAGACACACACACTCTCTCTTCCAACTAGATCTCCCACCATTACAGTGCAGACTTAATGGGGAGATCCTCTTTGGCTAAGACTGTGGCTCTGTGTTTTCTCTTTTGTTTTGGATTTCTTTTTTAACTGGCAAACATAAGATATTGTCAGTGAACTTCTAAGAACATGGTACATAGTAACAAGTGTTCCAGCAATAAAGCAAGAATGTTACAGATTAAAACATAACCATGAAGAAGCTGCTGGCAACAACCGCTTCTGTTGAAGTGTCAGTTAATGTCAAATGTTTTACTTTTGGTGATAAAGTTTCAGATCATCCATCTCTGCCGCTGCATTTCAGCATTTTTTTGGCTTTACAATCTGCATCTTTGCTATTTCTATTTCAACAAAACAGAACTTAAAGAGGAATAAATATTAGACCTAAATTTACTGGATGGCTGGAATCACAACACAAAATATATGACATGGCAAGCCTACTAATATTGCTCTTATCCTGCTGGAGCAGTTACTGCTTACTTTAGCAAAAAAGTAAAGCAATTTATTCATGAGGAAGCTATCTGTAAATCAACAGGAGTTGACACAGAGCAGCCAGAGGACATCAGAGGCAAAACCAGGAAACATGTTCTCCATAAAATACGATCTAACTTCACCTAAATCAGTGACAGTTTGTGTTGTGTGAGACTGAGTGCTGTGAAGTTTGACACTCCGAGATCTGAACTCTGAACTGCAGAAACAGGCACTTGATTGAGGTGTAAGACAGAGACATTATTTACTCTATAACAAGTCAGTTTACCATCTTTTTTTTGTTGTTATTTTGTTGTTGTTATTCTGGGGTAAATAGTTACATAATGGAGCTTTTTCCTGCTTTCCCGATGGTGGCATCTTAATTACATAGTATTGAACTGACTTCCTCAAATTGATCATTCTTGTCTCTACTTTAATAAAATACTTTAAATGATTGCAGCAGTTGTTGTCATATTTCACTCTTCTTCCACATAACCCTTAACACAAAATGAGCTCTTTTCTAATGTTTAGATATAAGTAATAAAATAATACCTAAATTTGAACAAATTACACAATCAATGAATAGCATGTCTACTTAAGATTAATCAGCAGCAGCAAAGGTCTTTTATTCTGAGATTACTTAAGTGCTAACAGCCAACACTTCTGTATTTTCTCTTGATTATATTAACAATTATGCAACTATTATAGCCATTTTCAACCTTAAAGACAGAGACACTCCTGACATGATGGTGTTTCAAAGAAATACAATCCGAATAAAATCAAAACTTTGATTGGTGCTTTGGAATTATACCTAATTAAAAGTTATTATTAAAAAGAACATTATGAAATCATCTTAACAGTGAGGAGCCCTGAGAACTCAAATCCTACCCCAAATACAAGTAACTTCCTGCTTCACTATACAGATGGAAGGTGGAGAGGATGGTGTTGTGGTAGCTTGACACTCTGCTGCGCGCTGTTCATCTTTGGTTGGTAATGTGCCTGTGGTTTTTCTTGCTGTCACTCAGTTAGTCTATGAGATAACTCACACCTAACCTAATCCTGTGCAGCATAATACAACAGTTGTGCAATAATTTCATTTCATTAACCGCACTGTATTTGGGAGAGTTGTTTACTCTGTCCAACCTATTTGTGTCAAATTATGCTGTTTTTAAGGAATCCTAGCCATAAAGCCTTTTTTCTTATCTAATTCTTTTTTGAACATAAAAAGTAAAACTAGCCTGAGTAGATAATTATTTTAAAATCAAATGATGCTGTAGGTTGTTTTTTTCTCAGTTGTTCTTCTCAGTTTTTTTGAGTCACCAGCTATCTTTTGGTAAAGTAAATTTTGTGCATATTTATATATAATTGTTAAGATTGGTGATTAAATCATCCCTTGGTGTTTAGTTTAAAAACCAATGACGCCTGAAAGCTAAAATGTCAGGCTTAGCAACCTGGCTACAGCCTGATAATGAAGAGCTGTCAAAAAATACAACAATTACCCAGACAAGTCATTTCTTGCAACATCCAACACACCACCATCCACCCACACACTAACTGTATCATTACAGACACATGCTGACATGAACACACGCAGAACTGATTGTAACTTGTCTCTGCAGTAATTTAAATATTGTCCAGTTGCATCTGCAGAGTCTATAGGCAACAAGCTTTCCAGCTTATACAATGACAATTTATAAATGTGTTTCTTTGTTTTTAGATAAATATACTTACAGTTTTACAGTATCCTCAGGGAGAAAACAAATGTCCTGCTGTTTTTATTAGTATACAGGAACAGATGTCTTAAAGGACAGAAATAACAACAAGGTCTCAGAGAAAAACATCTTGTTTGAAGTTATTTTTCTGTTTTCCTCATGCAAACCTAATCTAGAAAGCAAGAAATATGCTTAATGGTCCCCGTATACTAAAAACTATCTGATGCAATCATCAAGTTTTATTGTTTAATACATTTTGCAATGTGCATGTGTATGGTGTGTGCATGTGCTACTTTATTAGTGACACTGTTTTAAAACTTTACTAAGAATTATTGCTATCTTTCTGTCAAAATGAAATCTTTTCAGAGGCTTGCCCCGAGGTCAAACCTGACGGATCCTGAGAATATTAACAAAGAGAGACCAAGAGAAGCCAAAGGTTTGGACAGAGGAGAGAGGGAGACCAAATGAATAAAAAAAAGAATGCTCGATAATATTTAGCAGGGAAAAAAGAATACGTGAGAGAAAAAACAAATGGCACTTAATAAATAGAATAGTTTGTTGTGTCATTTTCTGGGAAATCTTTACAGTCTATAAGGTACATACATACAGCAACACACATAAGAGGCTAAACAATTACACAGTTTTTCTCTTGTTTTTCTGTGTATAATTCAGTCCCTCCAGGAATTCGCGATGTTGCAATCGCACCAAATCACGCGAATTCTACCAATCTCCGTGAATTCAGCGCGACCTTGCAATTTTCTCCAATCACCGCAAC
>JAPZDY010000020.1:16012609-16028208 GCA_029783645.1 Ctenochaetus hawaiiensis | reverse complement strand
TCAACTCTTGCAGATTCGATCGCTCCTTGATCAAGAGACATTTGTCCGGATTTTTGGCACGAGTCGCATCAGCACCGGAGCCGGATTGTCCGATTTAAATACCCAGCGTAGCTGATACTCATCAGAATAGTTTACTAAAATTATATGCACTCCTGTCCAATTCAGTCTGTTATTGTTGATAACGGTTTATAACTAACGTTCATAGGTGTGTTAATCAGCCTAATAAGTTAAATAACAAGTCATTAATTCATGCACCAGGTAACATGAAAGAAAATCCTCCACCTTAAAATTAGTGGTGGCTGTCAAACAGTGGCCATAGACTGTCTGATCGTAGCACGGTGAATAATCTTCAGTCTATATAACTACTGCCTGAACTGCAAGTGGCTAAAAAAGCTAAATGTCAAGTCCTGTCATTAAAATCATGGATTTTAAAGCATTAACATAAGGTGCTGTAAGGATAAATCACCTACCTGGTAGGTACTAGTTGGCTAAAAGAGCCATGCCTCTCCATAACACAACCACACACCTTGATTACACTCCTGACAACTGCTTTACTCAGTAAGCTCAAAAAATAAGGTACTGCAGTTTAAAAAAGAAAGAAAGAAAAGGAACAATAAAAACAAATGAAAACAATCTTGTCTACTTACTTCTCCTCTTGCCAACGTCTCCCTTGGAGGTGGCTGCCTCATTTAGCAGCACCATCCCCATGGTGATTGCAGCATCTGGGACAAGGTTGTCAAGGAAACAACACACTTGCATTGCATACAGGAGAGAGAGAAGCTGGAAATACACACTGCCCCAGGAAAGACTGCTGGACACAGATATGCTCTTAAAGATATTCATGTATACATACATGTGCACAAAAACACTCCAATACATAAGCAAAATTACCGGTCAGATGTACTGCGAAAGCATGGAACATTAATTTTAAAACAGGAGACACTTTGCTGATGGGCCACTCCTTACTTCTACTAATAATTTTTAAAGTAGAAAAATGGGTTTGCTGATGAATTTTAAGTGATCATATGGCAACACAAACTTTGAGTTTTTTTCCCCAGGTGCATTTAATCTGCAGTACAAAGACTTACACTAGGAAGATATTCAATATTTTTCAAAGCCCACACAGTACATGGGTGTTGATTTAACCTGAACATGCTCTTGCTGCAAACATAACAGACTAACAAAGGTGAGAAGTATACAAGTATACTTGTTACAGTCATGACCCTTGCTTCTGCATCTTGTGCTCCCTCCTGAAAATTGTGATGCAGTCCAATAGCACAAAGGGGTAGGGATTTAAAACTATTTAATTGTGACTGAGTTCATTCTGAATCTTGCTGACAAGGAGATAAGAAAGTAATAGCTGCGAAGATAAAAAAAACCACCAAAAAGTAACTTTCACTTTGTATAGGTGAAACCTGTTCTGATCTGCCAAATTTCAATCATCTATTAACTGCAAATGCTCTTAACATTTGTAATTTCTGTTCTTGCTCCACAGTGATTGTTGATGTGGGTCTGTAAAAGTCAAGTGAAACATATTGTGACATTGAAAATCAACTGGTTACTTTTTCAAACAGGATGTGCACTTGGTACTACATACTTGAAGATTTTTTCTACTATTAGGGATATATTACTTGTTAAAAAAAGAACATATTCACAAAATGTTGTGAACATCTCTATTTTGTAGAAACCGTGCTCCATTCAACACTTGAGCTGTTCTAAAATCACTGCAAAGCACAGCCTCAGGTGGCTTATAATTACAGATTCTTTTTTTCAGCATGCTCTGCATACAAATGCACAACACAGAAGAAACCTGACAGGGTGCACAAACAAAGGCTGCCACATAGGGAGACACAGAGCCGGAACTGAGACATCCTCTCTTGATGATATGGTAACAGGCATGGTTTACTGGTTTGACGCAAACACAGCAGTTATCTCACATACAGTCATAGAACTGAACTATGGAAGGTGGCAGTTTGGGTGGCTGTGAGAAGTTTTGCAACAACATGATAATGAAGTTATGATAACAGGTAGAGAGCAGACTATGAATAACACTTTTACACTACACTGAATTGCAACTAGTAAAACAGACTGTTCCCTCGGCCTGCAAGGATTTGACCCTTCACGTCTACAGCAAAGGGACATCAGAAAGTTGTGCAGCAAGCTATGCTGCACTGCCTGCTTCAGTGTTTTATCTAGCCATCTTGTTATCAGTTCTGCCATCTGCATTTATTGCATCTGTCATGGTACACCCCATTCAGTCTGAAAAATACTCAGTAAATCTGATTTTTACCATCAGAAAATCAATTAATTAGTAAAAATAAACAAACAAAAAAACCCTGTTTTTTCTGCTTAATTAGTTATTACTACAAGATTTGTAGAGTGTATAATAGGACTGGATCATGTGCACATTGTCAAATCAAGTCAGAGAAGTTGGATGATGAAAGCTCAAATTCATTTTTTACCTTGGCACCAAGGTTAACATAAATTCGATTGAAAATGCTCAGGTTTAGGTTTGTCTAAAAAATACGGACCAAATGTAATTCCAGCTGGGATAACCCAGAGTCCCCTCTTGTCCAGTTTATATTTGTCATCCTTTTTGGCATTTAATCACTTGGAAAACAGATAAATGTTGGCTTGAGTGTATCTGCTTTTGTTGTAAAATTTGTTATGTTTATATTTTTTCCAGTATGGTTATCTAACTTCATAACTCTAATAAATAATTAGCTTTTTTATTGTACCTGGTTTTCAAACATTTTACTGTATACAAATAATGAGAAGAATGTCCAGAAACACGTCATTTGATCTCATCTTTGCCATATAATGTTGGATGAGCTGAGTTACTGACAGCGCACAATAAAACAAATAAAAATAGGATATTGAATATACAGTCACTGGCTTGTAGGACTTTGAAATATTACGAAGAAACTATCTGGGAGGGTCAGCATTCCCACCCTGACACTTTGAGAATTTGAAGCAATGTTATGTGAGGATGACATAATTTATTGGTCCTGATCATCTGCTTATGATGGAGGAACACCTAATGCCACTAGGTACATTTACACTTAAAACACTTATGTGATATGACTGCATCCATTTCTCTATTTCATGCTAAAATGGTATGATTTTACAATTGCCCGTGTGTGTGTGTGTGTGTGTGTGTGTGTGTGTGTGTGTGTGTGTGTGTGTGTGCGTGTGCATGTGCATGTGTGCGCATGCATGTACAATGAATTAAGTAAAATCCATGGGGAAACTGCATCCATGACAGGAAAAAATTGTGTTTACACCACCTGCACAGACAACAAGGGTAGGTGTGTTAACATTTCAGCAGGTGTGAACATCTGTGTGTGTTTCATTTAGACGTAATCAGATGAGTAGAAACTAAAAAAAATGAAAATAATAAATAAAAAAATAAACTGCGTGAGCGTAGACAAACAAATATTGCTCTGCAGCAGGTGCGACCTTGGACCTGCTATTTCCCATGGGGACAAACACAACAGCCAGGGATGAACGGTATCGTTACCCACACACATATTAAAGCACCGGTGCAAGTACAGACGTTTGCAGAAGCAGACAGAGAAGTAAACAAACAAACAGAAACATCTATCCTGCCAAACAAGTACCCAACTAAACACACACGCACACACACAGCCTATCATCGGGGGTTGAATTTGTAGCAAATCAGGCAAGGACGTGAAGCTAAAAGAGGACAATCTCTTGTCTTTGTTTTGTTTGTTTGTTGAGTCCAGCAGGCAGCCTCCCTATGGAGAATGCACACAGACAATAAAGCTTTCGTGTTGGGAAAATAAATGTAGCAGGCAGGAAAACTGGATGCTGCTTCAAACATACAAAGGTGGTTTTTATAGAAAACAATGAAGAATTAAAGGAATTTGTTGCAAAGATGAACTGTTGGACTCTTCGCAGAGAGTTCAACTGCTCTTGATAATTTATAGCACCTTTTTCAATTTGTGATAACACTCAGAACATACAAGTTGTTGAAAGGATACTCAGAAGAAGGATGATGTGAGACTCAGCCACAAACTGAGCCTGACTGCTGCCATGAATATAACTCTGTGGAGGGGAGAGAGAGAGGGAGAGAGAGGCAGTTGGATATATTAGTTCATTTCAAATGACAAAAGGTCACATCCTGAGTGAAATTTTAAAAATCAAGAAATAAAGAAAAACACAATAAGACAAAGGATAACTTTGTGAATGGCAAAAACCAGGACTGCAAAAATACAAGTTGGGGAAGGGCTTGTCAAAACTATGTTCCTCAAATAACTTATTGTCGAGGTAATAATTGTGATGAAGTAAATTATTGCCATATTGAGACCATTTCATGCTACTGATATAATCATAGGAGCATAATAATGAAAACACAACATTATATACAGCAACGAACTTTTATTCTTATTATTCTTATTGTTCTTGTTATTGAGAATATCAACATTTACACATATATTATAGATAAATAAATAAATAACTATATACACTATTTGAACACCAATTGAGGACAACAGGTTGCAGTGAGGTAAACTTTTGCAACAACTGGATAAATGTGCTGAAAAATCTTTGGAATTTTTCAGCGAGCGTGTTTTGAAATATATCATGAGGAATATCTTTTTAAATTAGATTTATTATAAGAAACCATGTCCATTAATCAACTGCCAAATCTAATGACCCATTAAGTCATGACCCTAGACTGTGCAAACTGAATTACATACCAATATGTACAGACAGTACTTGCTAACTTAGCATATGTGTATTGCTCTGGTAGGTCTACTGGAGACAAGAGTTAAAAACAGACAGGCTTTGTACTATGAGGATATGTCTCAAATCCAACAAGGCAGTAAATTGTTTATGTGTATATTTGTTGTAATCATACAGTCCTTTTTTTTACATATGAGCAGAAATATGTCTTATGTCATGTTAATGTGTCGTGTGCAGATCAGATAAAGAGTGCATCCTTGTGAGTGTGTGTGCCTGTGTTTTGTGAGTCATAAAGATTTTCTCATGTAGTGCGTTGGTGTAAAGAGGAGCTACTTTTTCACGCAGTGGGTGGGGAGGTCAATCTAACACTACAGGAGCCCTCCAAAGTACAGACACACACAGGACTGTATTCTCTGGACTACTAGAGATTTCAAAGGGTGACCCCCCAGGGTTTGACTTCAGCTTCTGTTTTGGTTTCTATTTTTATAAATAACATTGTAAAGGTCTTGCAAACTGCTAAATTGCATCTTTTCCTGGATGACATAGTGGCCCCCTAAGTTACCCCTTTTTATGAACAAAGTCATTAATGAGATTCAGAGAGCATTTCAACAGCTTCAAGTTGTACTACATAGGAATTAATTAATTCCTAATGTTTAGAAAACCATCTCATGACATTTAACAATCCTTGCTTCCAATTCCAAGTAACACAAACCTCTACATTCTACAAGGGGACTCAATTGAAGAAAGTGTCATTCAATAAGTAGCAATGCAATTGATTTGGTTGAGATGTATTATTTCAAAGAACATGTTAAAAATCTCCCAAAGAAGCTCAAACCAAGGTTTATAATGTGTGCTTTAGAAAAAACATTTCTCAACTAACCGAATGCATTACTATTTAAAATAATTTTCACTTGATGGGTTGTTTTCATATGTTAGCTGGGGAAAGAAACAAACAACAAGAAGAAGATTTTTTTAAACTGTGACTAGTGTGCTGCTTGGCCAGGTCTCCTTCAGAAGAGATTTGCAATTGCAAGGAATTTGATGGTAAAGCAATTAAAAAATAAATAAAAACTGAATATCTGATTATCTCAATAAATTAAACCCTCTTGTGCTGAAATTAAAAATTTTAACAATACTGCCTGTACTGTGACAGGAAAATTAGAAAAAAAAAAAATTAAGACCTAAATGACTGACATGTATAAATCCATGGACAAAATGAACTCTGACTCCAAATACTTTCAGTGTTGTTTCTGCAGAGACTGAGGATGCAGCAACAGCTCAGCATTTACTCTGAGATTCGGCTGAGAACATGGATCCAAGAAAGACATGATGTTCCCTGATGCAAGCGTAGATGCTCAAGAAAAAAAGGGATATATCTCCAATTTGATAAGATTTGATTTTGATTCATGGGGTCACAATTCAGTTAAAAATGTATTCTCCATTCAAAATAATTCTGGATTTTAAAAACTCATGGACTACGGATGAACTGAAAAAGAAAGGAGTGTCACGATAATTTTACAGCCCAAAGCAAGGTTCTGTGATGTTAAATGAGTTTTTGGTTTACTTGTTTCTGTGTTGCATCAATGCACTGGTGACATGAAGTTGAAATTAAAAACCACTAACAATGAAAAAAAAAAGACAGCAGAAAGTCAGCAAAAATATGACAAACATGAGATAAAACAATTAGAAGAAGGGGATCAGTATTTAGTTACAGTGTGGATACAAAGAATTAAGTGTTTTTAAAGTCTTTAAATTAACCAGGGATTATTTGACCACATATTTGTCTGTAAAAGTGTTCTAACTAGTGTACTAGTCTGACACATCACTCCCATGTGTCAGTGTCCTCTCTACAGATCCCTGTCTGTTACAGTTGGTATCCTTTGTCTTCAACCACTGAAGAAAGTCTCCCACACAGCTCTGTGATTAAGACTCAAACTCTACGCAAGCAAGCTTTTCTGTCATCTGTCTCTGTGTGATGGGAGAGAAGCAGCGAGACAAACAAAGGAAGACAAAGTGGAAGTCTTTCAGAAACAAGACAAATAAAAGAAGAGAGAGAGGAAGAAAGAGTTTCAGTGTTTCTTATTGTCCCTACAGATTATTAGCGTCTAGGTTTACGGCACGTCTAGGGTCTGTTTTTCCACTCGACTGGCCCTGTGTTCATTTCTTCCCCTATCAGACAAGAATAAGGATGGAAAGATGAATAGAAGATGACAAAGAAGGAGGAGGAAGGGTGGACAGCTTTTTCTTGCTTCAGTGGAGAGAAATGAAGATTTTTTGCACTTGAAAGCAGACAAAGACAACAAAGGCTCTTGGCTGAAACGGATACTTTTGTCTTCAATAAAATCCAGTTACTCTGTATTAGCTAATTATTAACACCATTAAAAAAGTTTTATTTGGAAGTTGGTCAGCGAGTTATTTTGTACTCCTAATCACTAGTGTACTCTTGTAACACTGACAGTCAAAAAAACAAAATCAAAAACAAACAAATGAACAAACAAAAAAAACAAGTCACAAAAAACCTTTAGCTTGCTGGAAAAAGAACATTCTTAAGTTACATCTGCACCCATAATAATAATAATAATAATAATAGTAATAACAACAACAACAACAACAACAACAATAATAATAATAATAATAATAATATCATAGTGGTGTTAAACAAAGATCAAAAGTCACATGGAAAGAAAAGGTAATGAAGAAAGACTCTATTAAGTGAATTAAAGAAAATGTATCCCTGATTTGATCCCAGAGTGAGAGAAAAGGACATCTTTGAAAAATATTCAGTAACTGTTCAGAAAAAAGGGATCTTTGGGAAAATGGTACATCTGTTCCTCATTAAAAGGGTTAACTCGCCCAAGTGCTATACGCAACTTAATAAGAGCTCAGTCCTTTCAGAAGACAGTTGAAAAGTTGTTCAGGAAATAATTACTAGATCAAGTACACTACAAGTATGTATATTAGGCAGGTTAAAGGAATTCAGGGAGGAGAAAAAAAGGTAATGACAAAAAACATAATTTAATAAATCCAGAGAAACTGCAAAAAACACAGATTAATGGAAAAACAAAGGCATAAATATCCCAGAACAGAGTTTACCTTTACTACCAAAACTAAACTAACGTTACCCTTTTCTATTTTTCAAGAAACAGCTCTGAGCATGTTACATCCTCAACAGAAACAGAAAGTGCAGATAGAGGCTATGAGCAAGAGCAGTGCTTGGGGGATGAAAAATTCCTCAATCCATGGTCAGGCACTTCCAATTAATCTGATGGATTAGAAAGCAGGAGTTCCATTCATTAGTGTGCAGGGCTGAGAGTGTGTTTCAGCGTAGGTAACTCTGCATGTGTATGCTTAAATTCAGTGAGTGAACAGGCATTTGTGAATGAGACTGTTAAGGGAGAATTTGTCTGCATGAAGAAAGTGCATGTTTGTTCATTAGAAAGAGCGAAGACACTGAGGTGGTCTGAAAATAAAAGGTGGCACAGTTCATTTAGCCAACATGGAGATGGAAAGAAGATCTAACTCACTTTCAAACTCTACATCTCTTCTCTCTTTTACTCAATCACACACACGGGTTACAATGGACACTAACTTGTAGACGAGTAAAGAGGTTGATGCAGTATTTTAAATGTGGTTCGGTGTTGAATTCAGCCAAATACAGCACGAAAAGGGGCTATGTTTACTTTTATTTTAGTGATCACATTGCTTCTACAAACACAAACATAGGTTTTGATACAATGACTGACAGAAAAATGTAACTGATTCAGTTATGAAAAGTGAAATGTCACATTTTTCACTTCAACTATTTGCTGCATCAGTGCAACTTGACAAGCTCACAAATCTCAGATCAAACTACTCAAACTAGACAGTGCTGACTCATTGTGGATCATTATTTTGTCACTTTATTTCACATTTCCCACATCAAATCTTTTCGGAAACAAATTTTAAGCAATAGTTAGGGTATATCAGAGCTTTTGAGACTAGGCCACCATTGCACCGTTGCTGCATGAAAAGTAACAAGCACTCCCCCGACTTCACATTATTAAGTTCCACGTCAAAAGTTTTATTGCTCTGATTTTTCATGGAAAAAAACATCAAGCATGTAATTTAGATGATCAGAGAAGAGTTCTCAGGGAGTTTTATTAGAACTTGAAGAATTAGGCTGGGGGACTGTGTGTTTTTCATTGTCAACAAATTTCATTAAAGACCAAAAGAGGCAGTTATGATCGTCATTCTCTAGATGCTGCATTAAGTCTATCCCAGTAAAGATGTAAATCTTTGAAAAAGGGACATAAATATGATCTAATTAAAAAAGAAAACATTTCTAAAACGAGCCTGTGTTGTTTTTTTCTTTCCAATGCCTCTTAAACTGGAGTAAATATTGTCAACATTTGGTACTTTCAGCTGCCAATTTATCTACATTTTTGTGTGCAAGTGAGTATTATGGGAGTAGGATAGTCTATGTGGGACACTCTCATAAAGTAACAGTGGCCCTGTTCATCCTAGTTGAATAATATGTCAGGCAGAGATGCTATTTGTCTCAGCGATGTGTTTCTAATAGTTTCCAGACAACAATAAAAGTCTGTGGCATACATGAACAGGTCATATTAATTTGGACAATACTTGATTGATAAATTCATTATTTCGGTCTTTTAATGGGGGAAAAAATATGGTAGTAATTTCGTAATGCATTTGTAATTTTATCTCGCAGCATGCTGACACATACTTTGTTCGCCTTTTAAATAGCCTCACCACAGTTCACCTTCATAAATTTAGACAGGCTCACGCTGTGGAGCTGTCTGCTAAACTGTAATCAGCTACTGCACCAATTAATCTGATGGATTAGTTTTTCAAGAGACCCATGACTGTGAATGAGGTTGAAATATCAAGATAAATAAAATAAATTTGTCCCCCATAGTCGAGGACGTAATGGTTAAAGTTGGTACAACCAACACTATAAAGGAGAATTTTAATGCTCTTTAAGGAGAGGTGGTCAGCCCACCTTCCCAAGCCCCTGCCCATAAGAAGGAGTCTTTTAAAAATGTGTCCACATTTTGCTTACCCTTTACTCTGTATTTTTAAATCCTAAAAATAACATCATGATGAACTACAGGGCTACAACCACGCTGAAGAACTGCAGCTGCTTCGAGATGCTAGTTCAGCTTAAAACACATGTACCACACAGAACCCTGTGACAGGAGCTGCTCATCACCAGTTGTCCTGGTACACTGAGCAGTGGTCAGCCTGTCATACTGCCAGTAAATCACTCAGTTGGCATCTCCCTACTGCCTGCATCACACACTACATAGCCAGAAGGCCACACTCCCTGCAGTGTCAGTCCTTTGCAGTCCTCTGCTGCTTTCTTTAAATATGTTAGGGAGGAGTGATCCAACAGAAGTTGGTTGGGAGGTCACACTGGTAATGTTTTATTGCTGGTTGTGAAAGCTAATTTCCAAATACAATTAGTATTCTATCCTCCTTTTTTTCCCCCACATCTTTGCATATAAAACACACTGATGCTCTGAACTGTTTTGACTCAAAGAGAAGTCTATGCAGATTATAAACTCAATCATAAGACAACTGGTTGGTTGGTTTCAAGAAAATAGATGGTAAAAGGTTAGCTCAATTAAAAAAAAAAAAGAACTAAATATCAACCGAAGAACTCTAAAATATGTGTAGACCTTTACCAACACTTCCCCCAAGCATAATTAACTTTAGCATTTTTTCATTAGTGTGCTCTTAGGATCAAGCTCTCAGGTAAATACGTGCTTACACTCATTCTAACACAAGGCAGACTTGAACAACACAGTGTCTGTGTTCATGCACTCATCTGAATACATTGACATTAAAAACCCTTGTTTATATAAGGGCTGCATAAAACAACCCATTTGTCAGACTTTGGAGCAAATTAGATGTCTGCAACAATGCAGGTGCATAATAAGCATTTACACACACGCGCTTGTGCTCTGATGCGTGCATGCACACAGTGGGAGGCCATAGGCATCTCATATGTTTGTTATTATATTAAAACGGGGTTGAGAATAGGCTTTAGCAAGTGGGTGTCTGTGATTTCCTTAATCTACCACATCCTAGTGTTCTACATAAAAACATACATGACAGGAAATTTAGCAGCAATAAAACCTAATAGTTTAAATTAATGGCAAGTTATGTTAACACTAATTAAATATATATCATAAATAAGCAATTAGCATAATTTGTGCCTCCTTCTCTTGACTTGACCATTCTCACTTTGAATCAAACCACTGTAGCATTAGCTGTTAATAGCTGTGGGTCAGATAACCTTTACAAATAGCTATGTTCATCCTTTTCACCCTGTATCATGTATTTGTGTATAGTGTGTGTGAACGTGTTTGTGTGTGTATTTTGTTTGGTAAAGGTCAGGAGGCACTCAGACAGGAAGGGGGATAAATGAAAAGCCAACAAAGCAGAAAGAACAGATAGGAGAAAGAGTAAGTAACAGAGAGGAAGCCAGATGGAGTGGAAATATGTGCTCCATTTATAGAGACAAAGGACGGGTGTGACTGTGTGGGTTGTATGCAAAGTGGTAAAATGATGATAGGCAATCTAGGAAGTGAACTTTGCAATGCAGTCTGGGTAAGAGTGTCAGCTAAATACCTACAACATAAAATGAGAGAAAGAGCATGAAAGAATTCAAAGGGAAAGGACAACTGTTTGCAGGACGATACAGCTAAACTAATATAGACCTATAAACTACAAACGCCTAATACTGAGGCTTTACCAAGCTCAGTCGTGTCAACTGAGAATGTTGATACAATTAACAGGTAGTCAATCATAGAGTGGACAAAAAGCAATATATTTCAGTATTTTTGGTTGATAAAAATTTTGAATTGGGGTATTTTTTCCATTAAATGAGAAATGTGCTCCAACACACCAATGATTAAATGCTTAACTATCTGGGAACTCTGAATGTGTTTAATGATTCTGGTGATGCCTTAAAGTCACATTATCCACATACTGTTTATGCAGTTTAATGTTTACTTACTCAGTGGAGGATTCAGTGTAATTATCCAAGAGTCAATTAAAGCCATTTAAAACCTTGTTTTCCTCTTTTAATATAAAACATGTCAATCAATGAAATGAGGGGACTTTTAATTTTCTCACTAGATGAGGTTTTATTTGTGTTTTTTTGAGAAAATATGGAAGATTTCGTGAGGTGTTGAGTAGGATTTAAAAAAAGACTTTAAGAATGACTGGCTTGATTTACAGATCCAGACCTGCCAGCCTTGGGAAACACAATACCACAATACTGAAATGTGGCCGAGTTCATGTTTTTGCAGCACTTCACTTTGTGCACCAACATTTCCCTAAACATTTCCCCAGTTCATCATTTAAATAAATATGCTTCGAAGAACACTTTACAATTGTTTATTCCTGAGAAGAATTCCTTTCATGAAGAACAAATATTTCTTCCCCAAAACTACACTTGTATTTTTAAAGAGCTTTAAATTAATGACTAATCAAGTAAAGACCGTCTGTTCACTTTGACCTTGATGCTCTGCCCTGTTTTAACTGAAGACAAGATGCAATGTTGCATCATTCATCATTTCTACTTGCAGCTTTCCATGTGACAGACAGCTGCCTTTGCTGTCATGCTCACCCTTTGTGTCACCAAGGCACTTATCATATCGATGCTTAGGCTGTATTGAGTCTTGCTTATAACAACACTAAAAACCCTCTCACAATCAGCACTGCTACGAAAGCTAACCAGTTTTTCCAAGCCTGACTTCTGAAAGGTTTGAGAAGACCTCCCTGCTTCCCCTCTTCAACAGGAAGGGATTTCTGGGAGGCATGGACTCCCTTGTTCTACTAGGTCTACTGCTCTCTCTCTCTCTCTCTCTCAGTATCATTTTCATCAGACTTCATTATTACCTCTTCACTTAACATCAATTTGCAAGCTAGCTTGTTTTCCACAGTTATTGCCTGGTAATCAAACAAGCAAGCTTGCAAATCATGTAAAGTTAAACCAACATCTAAACATTCCCATTTTTCCCAAGATTGGTATGTCTCCAACTTAATTTAACCCAATATACAATTTAAACTTTATACATCTCCCCAAGTCTAATTATCTTTGCAAGAGAATTGAGAAAACCAGCCAGCCAAGGTGTGTAGGCAGTTTGAGAGAAAACGACAAATGCAAAGTAGATGATGAGATGACATTACTATCTGCTGCTCATCACTTTTAGGTGTTCGGGTGAATGCAGATGAATATCACTGTTGAATATCACTCTTTTTATCACTGCATAAGTGCCCTCGAGCAAGGCATTAAACCCCTGGAGTTTTCCAGTTTTTACCTGCTTAGTGTCCAGTTGCTTAAGTTGTACAGGACATTTTCCAGGTGTGAGTGTGTAAGAAAAAGCAAGTGACTCAGAAGTTCTGTAATCTAAAGGCCTGAGTCACTCAGAAAATTTTCATCATAATTATGCAAACAGAAGAAAATTTTAACAATATCACCAGATGACTATTGTCCCATACAAGCTAGGAGAAGTAAAAGCATTTAACAGGACAATGACAATGACTGGATGTGATACTATCTCTTTTGTAAACCTATCTCCTCTCTGTTTTTCTTTTCTCTCCTTTCCCCTCCATTAAAGTTATGTTAAATATATAGGTCTAAATTAGTTTTATGTTAAAAAAAAAAGGTTTCAGTCATGTTGCGTGTAGCTCACAGTGACTAGATGTCCAGAGTGTGGTAGTTGTACTTTTACTTAAGTAAAGAATCTAAAATCTTCTTTGCCTCTGCTGTTAGTGTTGTCTGCTGCAGTGCGTCTGTCAGTGTGTCAGTCTGGCAGTGATGCTGGTCTGTCGTCTCAGTCTGGAAGAGACAGTTACACTGAATTGAGCCGTTGCACTTTAATCATTTTCTTCACTGAGTATACCATAATTTACTATGGCTTTACTCACCATGGTCACTTAAACTATGACTTTCTGACATAATTTACAAAGTCACTTAGCTAGTACACAATTGTGTTAGTCAGCCTGCACCTATAACTGCCCCCCCCCCCCTCATGTTATTTCAGTTACCTGATCACCTTATTGTAGTTGTGAGTGTGGGTGTGAGCATTTAAGTGAGGAGACAGAGAGGGGCAGTCAATGTCTATTGGTCTGAACAAATATCCAGCAAAAAGGACCATTTATTTTACTGCCTCACTACACTGTTCAATTCTCTCTGTATCGGCTCAAAGCACACAGATAAACACACAAACATTCCCCCACTTAATCAAAAGCATGCACACTACACACACTAACAAAGAGATGTGCAGGTAAACTAAAAACTAAAGCAGCACTCACACTCCTTTGCACTCCATATACTGATGTCCTCTACAAGCCAAAAGTCAACTATTTACAAAGAGCCAATAAAAGTGACAATGGTGTTTGAAATATGAAAGGTTCGCAGTAATGCAGAGAGGACTTCTGCCAACTGCTGCCAAAAGCCATCAATCAATCAAATATGGAAATTTTATGAGCCAAAAACATGTAAATGAAAAAAGTGGCAAAAAAAGAAGCTGATCAGAGTGAATAAAACAGTTGCTGAGAGGTTTTACTAGGGTACCCTTTGCTTTCCCTGAAATTTACCTTCCTTTCTCTCAATCTGTGAAGGTAGGTACATGCACACATGTTATTGCTTGCAATAAGGCTTTATACTGTCTCTATTGTTTAGTCTGACTTGCATGAAAAAAAATTAGTACCTAAAATTTTATTTATACAATCAGGGAAATTTTAAGTAAGAAACAACATGTCTTAGCTGATAAGCACTTATTTTGTTTTTTTTTTAACTTAATGCATGATAAATGATGCATTTTGTTTCAGCTAAATGTCCTGTTTGTCATCAGAATCGGCACCTGCTAGTACTTTGTCTCCAGTGAGCATAAGTTTTCATCTCCCCACATCCACTGGTTTACAGTGGTTAGTTGCTGCTCTGTGCAGGAGAGAAAACACAGTGATTCTTTGTCAACAGCATGAAACACTGGATTTACAGGCTAAAGCTGTCCCACAGCTGTGTAAATCTTGAATAAATGGATGTATAGATAATATGCAGCCTCACTCTAGGTACTGGAGACTGCAGTACTGCGATGGCAGCCACTTGAATCTGGTTCTCTAAACTCGTCGCTGAGGTGAAGGCACACAGTCTCATGTCACTGGATACTTGAGAGAAAACCATTTATGCTTCTTCTTTGAACTTACCATATTGTCATGCCTAAACTTAAGCAGAATAGTGTGTCCACAATCACCGGAAAGGAAACCGTCAACATTGTGTTTATCAGCATTTTATTTTATTTTTTTAAGGTAAAATGGTATTTCAATTGTGTTTCACTGTGGCAGATCCGGCTCCCCAAAGGCCTCCCATTGTGTGTCTGTGTTTGTGTGTGTGTGTGTCTGAGCAAAAATGAGCTAGCAGTATTTTCTTGGCTGCACAGTGAGACACTCACTACAATTTCAACGACTTGGTCGTGCCATTCGTCAGTTGACAAATCCTTTCAATATTGTCTACCTGGCTGCACACGCTCATCATTTTAAAGGAATTACACTGTCTGAGGAGAGAGTGTGAAAAAGGAGAGTGGGAGATTAGAGAGGGAGGTGAGAGGAGGTAACATGAAAAGAAAAGGAAAGGAGAACAGGAAAGATAAGACAGGTATCTTTTCAATGGTGTCTGCCTAGTTCAACCCATCCACTGTCGGAGAACAGAGAGGAAAGAGGGATTTAAAGAGAGCATTGTGGAGCGGATGAGGGCAAAGTGGTATGTTAGGAGGGAGGAAATAAGAAAGAGATGAGGGCCATTTACACAGGATCTAATGTAGCTATCCATGCTGCTATTTTGGTTGAGTGACAAAATAGCAATCTGGCCTGAAATCTCT
>JAPZDY010000020.1:15939171-15952000 GCA_029783645.1 Ctenochaetus hawaiiensis | reverse complement strand
GCTGGAGCCTATCCCAGCTGACTTAGGGCGAAGGCAGGGGACACCCTGGACAGGTCGCCAGTCTATCGCAGGGCGCTTTTCAGATTCTGACAGTCGAAATTTATTTGGTGAAATTTGATGGTGACTGGCTCAGAATGCAGGTTGCCAGCTAACAGGATGGCCTGGTAGAATGTATTATGGACCAGATGGGTGCTGTGAGAATCGTATGGGTGCTGCCAGGTGATGCATAAAGCAGCAGTTGTAGGCGAGTGTGATGCTGAAAAAAACAGGCCTGTGCTGACCACTAACCTGCATGCCATCTACAACCATTGTAAATATAACGCCTGAAAGACTTTGGGGGTCACACTAAGGTTAATAAGCTTGGACTGAGTGTGGCAAATTTAATTATTTTTGAGAAATATTGGCACTGTCAAGCCAATGTTTTACATGAATGCTGCCAGTTAGGCTGTGTGCTTTGTAAGTAAATTATTCTCAAAGATAAACACTCACTACACTTATTTAGAATTTACAGAAGCTTCCAAGATGTTTTAGGGACCCAGGCAACATCCTTGGAGTCACAATTACTGATACAGAGGCCTTTTTAAACCCTAAGGGAAGAAATTAGACAGGAAAGGTGTGTGTGGAGATGCACGGGTCGACAGTAGATGTGTACCAGGGGAATCGAAGGCAGAGTGGACTGCAGAGGTGTTTTGTAAGCGGAAAGAAAACATGATGGTGTTGAACTTGGCCCTGGGGAGGCTCAAGGGTCCACATCACTGTACAGCTGTAATAATCACACACGCACACACACACATCCACACGCTCTCACAAACACACACTACCCTGCAAACAATCCATTACTGCTAATAATAGCTTGTGGGGGGAAATGTGTGCTGATGCATTAACATATAACTGTCTGCGTTCACATACAGATACAGGAACGAAAACAAACACCTTTGCCTCGGGCGCTCTGTATTTACTGAGCACTTTGGCCCCAGATCACCACTCATGGCAGTATTCACACATATATACACACACACCCACGCACACCCACGCACACACACACACACACACATCCCTAGTCTTAGCAGTGACTGATGGTTCACCTCACTACCTGCCACTCAACTTTTCCTCTGTAGGCCTCAGGGTGTGTTACTGCGTGTGCGTGTTTCTACTTATGTGTGACTTCTGTTTCTCATGTTAGCCAGCGTTGATGTGAGGAAATAGTTTTTCCACTTATTTTGTAGTTATATAGTTGCTCATGCAGAGCAGTCATTTTGACGCTTGTATGCGAGTGCATGAGTGTGAGCACATGAGTGCCTCTCTGTATTTATAGCTATTCAAATGCAAAACATGACTCTACCTGCCTTGCAGCAAATTAAAGGCTATATGATGCTTCTAGTGTTACAGAGTGTGTTCCTGTTCCATTTGCTATATTTTCACATGCTGATTTTTTTAGATTTTAAAATCGGCACCATACTCTGACTCACCGTAGATTGTGGGTTTCCTTCTCCATTCAGCTGTCTGTATCTACCAGCTATATGTATCAACATTTTTTTTGCCTTTTTGCTGCATCCTGAGCTGAGAACCATTGATTGGTTTTAAACAATTTAAAGAAGTCAGAGTCCTTTTTCATCCTTAAGAATAGTAATGTTTGCAGCCAGATCAGAGTTTTGAAGGTAGGGCTGATTTTGCAAGACTTTATGCCCCTCGATCCTGTTTTGAATGTATTTGCTGTCACTGCTGTTAGTCAGTATGCTAGTTTTCCACTTCAGACGGTGTGATTATGTGGGCGAGCTCGGCACAAGCTCTTCAAGTGGCTTTTCCTTATTCCCTATCCCAGTGAAAGAAAAGTAACTGCAACATTAATAAACCAATTTTTACACACTCAGAGATGAGTTTTCCTCCATGAGCTGAGTGAAATGTCTACTGAATGCTGACGAGAGGTGACTGCATCATATCTTTATTAAGTGGCGTACTCAAATTTGTTTTTAGCTTGCCTGGAATTTGAGGAAATGTGGATGAAGTTGGCCCATGGTAACAGCTGCAGTAGGCAAGATTTTGAAATATAATTACAGCCATCGTTCTTGTCTACATCACAATGTAGTGCTGCAACAAAGAATAGCAGAATAAATAAAAGAATAGCGGAATAAAATACAAGCTGTCACTGTGCTCACAGCAGTGAATGAGCACACGGAACAGAGAAAGCATGGCTCAGGAACACTAGATTTGTTTCTCTAACTCTTGAGCTTGCCAGGTTGTTTACAGTTTACTCAGATCATACAGTACTCCTGGGTAGTTTCAAAAGGTTGCAAAATCTGTCTGCCTTTTAGAACCTTCATCAAACAGCTTTAAGTTATTTCAGTGAAATTCAGACATGGTTTACACACAGTATCATGTTAGGTTCTTTTTTTAGTGTTTGAAGTGGTGCACTGCTTAAAGTTCACTAAATATGTTGTAACAAGACTAAGAATACAAAAGGAACAGCCATGCTTTGACCCTAAGTGCTAGCACAGGGTGTATGCTAATTTTCTTCTCAAATGAGTACACATGCTCCTGAAATACAAGATATTTAGGGGCACAGCAAAAATAGTGCAAGCAACACAGAGTTTATTGACAAACATTTTATTACATGCATATTTCAAACTGCATGTGCATGGATCATCCCTGCAATAACACCCAGGATCCCAGGAAGAAAACCTGCCAGGTCCATTTAAGACTCGATACAACAGCTGGTCAAAATAAATCATTGTTAATATTGTTACATCAAACTACATTTACTAACATTTAGTGTATTTTTGCTATTTGAAATTCCCTTAAATCACTAAACACAGCTGCAGAGTAGAAGTGTGCAGGCATCATCTACATCCGCCTTTACTCCTGCTTCCCCTTTAAGTCCCATGAGGACAAGGTGATAATTTTGTCCCTGTCCATAAGATTGAAATAGTTTGGCTTCATTTCATTTGCATCGTAAATCCCCTCCACAAGCCTGCTCACTACATATAGAGTTTTAGACTTTAATGTGAGGTGTATGCCTCCATGAAGAGACATGTACATTTGTCATTATGTACACGGCTGCAGGCTATTCCTGCGGATGTTCCTCTGTCCAGCAATGGCAACTTAATAGACTGCTTTGCATCGAGGGGCTGAACAGGGACCCACATCCATTATTAATCTTACTCATTAAATTCCCTCCAAATTGCCTTGATCATTTTGGAGATTTTTGCAATACGACTCAATTTGTCAACAACATTATAATTAAAAATTAAATTATGTCACCGTGACAAGGTAATCATGATCTGTTAATTATTACCTGATCCTGCTATGACAGGCTAATGATCACCTGTGATTTTGTCAGTAACGTTAATCATAGCCTCTTTTATTGTTGCTTTACTACAAAAAACACTTTGGCAGGGTTAGTAGGTTTTTTAAAAAAGAGTTTCAATGTTTTTTTGTTTGTGATTTTTACTTGTGTTTTTTAACGCAGCAATTTATTTGCCTTCATGAATATATACTCTCATTAAACTATACCTGAAATAAAGGTTATGTTATATTTAGTTTTAGGAGCTTTTTATATAAAAATATTGTTATTTTGCATTCATGTGCACTATTTTACTCATTTCCAAGCAAAGATCTAATGAAAGTCTCCAAAATGTTTTCCCAAAATCTGTGTCAACAACATGGGAGATGTATTCATTCAAAGCAGAAAAGGGGCTTTTTGTACAGTTTCCACCCTCTGTCTCCTCAGCCCACGGTGCACACATGTGACATTACCTTTATTCTCTGATAACATTGGGTTTGTCATTTCCCCGCTGCAGGCCAGCTATCATGTGCCTCAGCCTGGCTATCATTAACAGAGACTGAGGAAGTGACACTGGAATGACAGGCTAATATTCGTCTTTTCAGCCACCATCTTGTTCTGTCTGTCAGCTCCCCAACCACAGTCTCTGCCGCCACTAATGACATGAACTCAGCTCAACGTTACAGTCAAAGGAAATGTTAGGGTGGGTGGATTGTTATGCATTGATGGTGATTAACCGTTTTCTTACTGTCAACAAGGAAGACAAGCAAATCTTATCTAGGCTAATTTAGATCAATCCAGCACATTTCTGTTCATCTTATTCTTGTGCAGAACAAATCGAGACTGATTAAATCTAATTTAGACATGTTCAAAAATGAAACTGGTTCATTCATGGATTTAATTTAGTTACATTTTAGTCCAGGCAATTTATTCAGTTTTGGTCTAGTCTCAAGGTTAGGGCAGCTCATTTCAGTGCAATGTAATAGGCAAGTTTAGTTTTAAGAATACATTAGCTTTATTTGACATTGAATAGTGAGCACAAGGGGATGAAATGATGCCAGTTGTGATTTAAAGCAAACATGCGCTGTTACAGGCAGACAACATGTGCCCTTGCTCACTCTGCATCAGTGGTCCTTCAAGCTGTACTGTGACTGTCCCGGCAGTATAGCCTGGCATCTCAACATTATCCCACCGGCAGCACAGTGCATTTATCTGTACACTGTATCTGCCTTCCTGTCCCTCAGCACCCTGACAAGTAAATCATCTTTTCTCCTGCTGTGACAGCACAATCCTGATGTCTGTCACTTCTACAGGCCAAGATGGGCCACACGCATGCTGAACACACTTATATACCGCACCACGCAGGAACAGGCAATCACATTACACACACGCCGGCACCCACACGCACACACTAACACTTTTTGTCAGAGGGGATTCTCGCCCACTCAAGGGCAGAGCGGTGACACCTCATCATGAGCCAAATGAAGCAAGAGTGGCAAGGAGAGGAGGAGGAGAGGAGAGATGGAGGGATGGATGGAGCGGAACGATAGAGCAATATGGAGGGGGATGAGTGGAGCTATATGCCAGCGAGGTGACCGGCGCCCCATGCCAGATTTCATGGGCAAGAAATAGACTGTAGGAAATGTGAAGAGATAGACGGAGGGGTGGAGAGAAACTGCGGGTGGGGAGCTGGACAGGGTGGGGGTTTATTCTAATGAATACACAGAAGGAGCACTCTTTGTAAATATTATATCATAGTCAGAATACAAAATCCTTCCTGAATAAATACCACAGGCTGCCATGAATATATTCTCATATTTGCATTTGCCACAAGATTTGTGGTCTGTCAGCTTTATAAGACTGGAGGCGCCTGTACGAAACACTAGCAACATGTGGCAGCTGATTTGAGGGTAAACACCAAAAAAGTCAAACATTTTTCAGTTTTTAATTGAGTTAGGATTTATATGAAAACAGCCATCTCTGTGTACTCACAATTTAACATTAATGTAGGAGCACTTATGAAAAATTGCAATTAACTCAAATGTCAAGTTGTTAATGATTGTATGTTTGCATATGTTTAGTGCTGATACAGGCCAAAGTATCAACACCCAAACCTTCCCTGGCTCATATTAAAGCAGGGACATGGAGCATGGTGCACTGTGTGGACCTCACCTTTCACACTAATTGATTAAATGATCACTTGTTATATTCTTTGAGCATTTGTTGATAATGTGACACTGTCATGGTTGCTGTCTATCTGGTTTAATCATCAGTCTTTTTTTTGTTTCCTGTTTAGACTTGGCAGCAATTCATGGTATGAAGTAAGCTATAATTGACTTAAATTAAAAGAGAGGGTGAAAAAAGAAAGTGGTGAATAAAATCATTTTATATGTGTGTGTGTGCGTGCGTGTGTGTGTGTGTTTATGTGTGAGTCAGACAACCAGACTGTGAAATAGAGAGCAAGAGAAATATACTGTAGGCTGGTCCTCTTTCCAGCTCAAATTAACACGCTTTGCACGTCACGCTTCTCCCTTAATTCACTTGGATTACATCCACACCTGGCATTAAAATATGCCTCTTGTATACACATAAAAATTGGATTTCTCCCTGCTTTGCTAAAATGCAGATGTCACCTCCTTTATAACATTTCTATCCTGTAAAAATGACTGTAAACACATCTCATGTATGTACCGGCCTGACACCTGTCTGAACTGCATTAGTGAACTGGTTGAAAATGTGCATAAAGATGGAGATTCATTCACACAGTCTGTATGTGGACATGGTTTTCAATGGGGCCAAATGCACCTGTGTTTATCTCTAGATGTTGTTTGGTTTGTAGAATCTTAAATCTTTAATGCATTTTAGAAGTGTTTTTATCTGCGGTTTTGCTCATGTTTATTCCAAATAAGAAAAGGTGGACGCAGAGGCTGAGGAGCTGATAATGTTAACTGTCATGATAAAGAGCATAAAAAAAAAGGAGAACGTGTAAGAAACATGAGCAGAATGGGACAAGGTCCTTGTCACTGCCTGTCTCCATCATTTGGAAGTAAGAGAGTGAAGGATATAGAGAGATGGAGTGATGGAGAGGAGGACAGAGGGCTGTGTTTCGCCTCAGAGAGCTACAGATGGAGAGTGATGATAATGCAGCAATAGACAGAGGACGGAGAGGGGGGAGAGAGGGGTGAGAAGAAGGGCGGAGGAGGAGGAGATAAAGAGGAAATCTTGCTATACAGGAACGTCAAGATAATGCAGATAGAAAGGCAGAGCTTATTTGAGAAGTTGAGAGTTTAAACTAAGCCAAAAGTAAAGTCCACAATAACCAAAAAAAAAAAAAGAATATGGCCAGTACAACCTGCAAAATTGCCACAAAATGACAGCTATCATCATCTCTAGACACAAACATGGGGATTTGTAAAATCTTGCTGGGCTGCCTGCCAAATTTAAACCCCATTTTTTCAGACAATCTGACGGAGACACTGCAAACTGACTTGCATGTGTCTTACATCCACTTTGATTCCCCATTTGCTACGGTTGTGGAAATGCAATCTGTTGCCACATATGTTATTTGGACTGTTATCGGTCCGATCATTACCTTTGCATCTGCAGCTGGTATTAATTTGCCGTACTGTTTGAGTTCACACCTAATGTGTGTATGTGTGTGTGTTTATTTGCCGGAAACAGGTTAAAAGAAGGCTATTAGAAGCACAGCAGGTGTAGGGCACATGGAGGGGAAGATGAAGCTTGAATTAAATCTCTACATGAAATGGACAGAGTCATGTTCCTCTTTTGAAGGAGGCAGAAGAATTAATGTACACAGCCACCCTTTCCCCACTGAGAACGAAGGAAGGGAGTAATGACTGAAGGGAACAAATCATAGAGCTCTGCAGAGAGTGACTGGCAAACTTCAGACTGAGGCTTCCACCCAGAAAGCAGGACTCTCTCACAAAAATGAGAACGCACAGTGCTAAGTGCACACACTCCTGGCTGGGATCTGACCACCCACAGAGGTGCTCTGGCATCACACCACGGCATTTTGATTGTAGAGAAAGCTTTGTGTGTTCACATTTTATACCACTTTTAAAAAAAAAAAAAAAAAAAATTAAGTCAAATACACAGTTCTGTACATTTAAATTGCATGTTTAGCGTTGTGGGTGTATTTAGATGGCACATGCCATGAAAATACATGTGAACTGCCATGAAATCACATTGTAATCACTTTCGTCTAAATTTGTTTTTTTTATTCTCATAAACATCTAATTTCATCCCACACAAACAACACAAAACAATTAAATAAGCGCCTTTTTTAGCTTGTTCAAAGCTACAGCTGAATACTGGCAAAACAGTATTCAGCCGTCCAACTCCTACTATTATAATCCCTAACATCAAATGAGCCAGAAAATTTCATGGGTAGACTTCAGCGGAGTTCACTGCAAGTTTAAAGGTAATTAGAGCTGCAAAAAAATGTCAGATACCTATTTAAGAGTGCTATATGTCAAATTTTAGCACTAATTATAGTGCAGTTCCTGTAAGAGGCTGAAGATAGAGATTTGAGATATCTGACCAGTCATTAACAAAACAAATAATAAACATTTGTAGCCTTGCTTCAGGAAAGCCATGTTGCTTTGGCCACACTCTACACAAGCAGCTCAAAGCCTCTTCCTGCCTGCATTGTGATGATGAGTGATCATGTGGCAGTCACATAAAGAAGCTCCCCACGTTGCCCCTCCATGAATCCAAAGCAGCAGTGTTCACTGCAACTCTTGAAACGCTTCATGTTGCTCCCATTGTGTTCTCATGTACTGTGTTTCTTCAGTGCATGTGTGTGTCACAAGAAGTTGGAAGATTAATCTCCATATGAGTATAAAAAGTTAAGGAAGCAGTAACCTGCATGCTGAACCACCAGTGTGCTCCATATATTCTATGGATCCATGTGCTGCTGCTTGAGCTTATTACTTCTTCAATTGTGTGCGCTGGAATAGCTCTGCACATTGTCTCTGCCACAAAAGAAGATGGACAGCTCACGCACCTTTCATTTTTGAAATTGAAAAGTGCATTGTGGGAAAATAAGTTATTCCTTTTTCTTCTTGACATGAAAGAAATGCATTTTGATATTGTGTTGTTGATGTTATTTCTTTTTTTTTCGATATTCTCTTGATCTCGTCTTTATATCTGCTTTTGATGCTTTGTGTGCAGTGTGTGTTGGAGTGTGTGTGTGTGTGTTAGTGGATTTGTGGGCATATGCCTCTATCTGAATGGTTTGATGTAAGTTGTTTGTTCTGTTTGTATGGGTTGAGCTTTCTCTATCCTTTCAACCCTTTGCATCCCTTCCCAGCATGCTGCAAACAAATGTGAACTTGTAGAGACCGCAGGCATTCCCACATCAAAATCTCCCGCGTCATCTTTGAGTGTGCAGCGATGCAGCTTTACCTTTTTGTCCCAAAGTCACCCAGACTTCTCAACAGATCACCTAAACAAGGTGATTTCAACTTCAAGCAACGATTAACAGCCACTTGAGGGCCTTTATCAAGATTTACAATCAAAAATACTGAAATACTTGCAGTTGTAAGGTGAGATGAGCCAACCAGTGATCGTGCTGACAGAGTGGCAAATTTAGGAGGGAAAAGGTATCAAGCCTGATTTACACTACATACCAACACACTGGCAGGAAAAAAACCCAAATTGATATGTGTTAGAAATATATGTTTTTCTGTATTTCTCACAGTTGTTTCTACCAATTACCAGCCATCACAGAGCAGTGTGCGTGGGATGGAGCTGATGGATGTCACTGTCACTCTCCATCTCCATATCTTCCTCATTACTTTGCCTTTCAATCTGGCTAATGAGGACAACCTTTAGGCCAAAATGAAGAAGAGAAGAAAGGAAACAAAATAAGATAAAAGCTGTTGGTGTGACGTGTAGCACTGATGCATACACAATTTATTAATGTCGCTCAGTCAGTCTATTAACAGGCCTATTCAATGAATGACATGGTTCACAAAGGTGAAAAGGTGCCCAAAGAGTGAAATAAAATACAAACTCTTAGTGTTAGTTTCACCCAAATCCTTATTTGGATTCTATAGTTACAGTTTCAAAGTTTTGACAAAGCCAAGAGCATGTAAGGTTGACTCTGTGCTTACGTGTAGGGTACATTCAATTCTTTTATTTTCATTTTTAATCCTTTTTCTTTATTGGAGGCAAACAGAGCTAGCTAGACAGCTTTGATGTGTAATAGATACTTTATTATTCTTTTTGAGAGGCAGAGGAGTGGGCCCTTCTTTCCTTCTTTCTTTCTTTTTTTCTTTCTTTCTTTCTTTCTTTCTTTCTTTCTTTCTTTCTTTCTTTCTTTCTTTCTTTCTTTCTTTCTTTCTTTTTGTCTGTGTTGATCCTTTCTCGGATGTGAAAAGGGTGTGAAGAGTGTCAGTATCGGATGGTTTTGAGGTGTGTGTGACTTTCAGTTGGAATCTTTGTGTGCATCCCCAGACTTCAAGGGCATTATGCCTACAACCTTTCATAATATTACCAAGAAGAGGCTGTCTTTACTTTCTTCCTTTTATTTGAAGGCGAAGTTGCAAGAAAGAATTTGTCTTCTTTGAGAAAGCCTAAAAAGGGTATTTTGTTTAACCTTCACAGTCATGAGAGGGCATTCACAGCAGCAACATACTTTACTTTCAGAGGCCAAGGATGGGAAGGAAATAATGCTGATGACTAGATGTCTCTGGAAAGATAGTTGCGGGAGCTGCCTCTCAAGCTAAAGCAGAATGCTGAACTGCTTTGTAATGGAACAGAAAAAGAATGTGTGATCTTAGTGTGTGTTGCTCTGTTTTTTTGTAACACAGTGAAAAATACACACAAAGAAGGATGAAATATAACTCAGACAAACCAGTCTGTACACAAGAGGTATTTATCTTGCCGTTTTTTAATCATTATGCTAACTAGCTGACATACTTGTGCAAGCAAACCTAAAACTAACCCTAAGCCTAACTCTGCATGTTTGGAATACATTACAATCACACAGCATGATTCATTATACTCAAGTGAATACGCTGAGAAGACGGGGATGAAGCCAGGATGAAGTGATAGAGGGAGGGAAGTGAAGAAGAGAGAAAGAGAGAGCACTGCACGCACCACAGGAGCGCTGCATGCAAACCACAAAACTGACAAATTCCTGTGGGATACACATAAAGTGTATGTATGTGTGTACCAAGGTGGTCAGGCAGTCAGGAACAGTGTCATCCTGTTGCTATGAGACAGCTGGTTTCACCAGAAGGGGAGAAGTGGGGAGAGAGAAAGAGAGAGAGGAGGGAGGGAGAGACCATTGCTGTACACCTCAAGAGCCCCATGATTTCCCTCAGAGACCAACTTTTGGTTAGAATTTGATACTGAGGAACAATGGTGTTTAGAGCACTTTGTTTGGACGCTGACTGAAATAAAAAATGAACAGGAACATCTCTGCTGCAGACTAAAACCCGACATCTTTACTGTGGAGCTGTGACACAAAGAAATATCCCTTCTGGTCTTTTGGTCACGATCTGCATTATTTTTTTTTGTTCTCAGATTACTATTGTGTATGTTTCATAACTCAGTATTATGACTTAATCCATTTTCTTGTCAACAGAGAGCAAAGAAGAGATTTCTTGCGCCCCAGTGTTTAATGTTTAAGTCACATTGCCTGTTAAATGTATGTGACAGGTAAGTTCAAATAATGCAATACAAATACAGTGAGCTGATAGCATGATGCCAATGTCTTTTAACCTTAAGCAAAAGTAACTATTTGGATTTTACGGCAACCTGTTCCGATGCTTTAATTTTAGGGAATGTATGCCAAGTATATTCATGCTCTAAAATTAGTGTTATTTAATGTTTTCACAAGCAGCTGCCATTCTACTTTCAGGAAATAACTATGAAGGCCGGAGGGAGACAGAGGGAGATGAGAGAGAAGAGATTACAAGAACAAAGCAGACAGATATGAATAAGGAAGAAGCTAATCTGATAAAATTAGAAAAGCAGGAGAGGAGCGGAATGTTAAAATACCCTAAAAAAGGGAGAACAGAGACAAATGAAAGGAAAATGATTTCTTAAATAGGCTGTGTACAGTAGTCAGGATGTGCCGGCTCACAGAGTGAATGTGATAAAAATGTTTTCCTAGAGAGATGACACACATCGGTGTTGGAGGCAGAACAGCGGTGGAGCCTCATGCTTCTGAGCACATCAGCCTTTGTCAAGATACCCTTTGTGTTTGCCTTTAGGGGCCTCTTTTTTAGGAAATGCTGGGGTTTTGTTTCACTTTTTTAAAATTTGTCGCTTGCACATGTATGTTGCAAAATAAGAATGCTAATATAGAAAAAATTAGGGAAATAAAATAATTCATGATTGCATTCCAGTAAGGCCTAAAATCACTATTAACTGCATCTTTTTGTGTTTTTTATCCTTAATTCCCAAAAACATTTCAGGGTTGGCACTTGTACTGCCAACCCTGAAATGACCATCTCTCTACCAGCTGCCTCTTCAATCACAGCCCACTTTCATTGTCTATTGTTACTGTAGTTCAGTCACTGATGATGGGTTGAATTTGAGTTCAAATTCTAGAGGGGACTGATAAAAAAAAAAAAAATTAAATGTTAGATGTTGGGAAAGAAAGTGGTTAACGTAGACAAAAACATAAAAGCAGAGAAAAGATGAAAAGGATGGAGAGAGGAAGATCGAGGGATCGAAGTAAACGGGAGCGAAAGGGGGGATTTAAGGATTTAAGGAAGAGTGTAAAGAGAGACCAAGCGTGTGTGTGTGTGTGTGCGCGTGTGTGTGTGTAAAGAGTTATGTTCATATCTCCCTCTCTCTCCCATCTTGTGCTGAAGGCAATAATATAATGATTGGGATATGATCTATATCGGTTTGGCCTTGAGCAGTGATTGCTGTCTGGTTAGACCGTACACACACATGCACACCCACACACACACACGCACGCATACACACACACACACACAGAAGGTCCTGCTTTAATCTAGCATGCGTTTAGGCGAGACAGACGATTTTGTCTTGTCCTGTAAATATGTCAGCCAGTGGTTTTCTCTCTTGCTCCCTTCCTCTCATTTACTTTTCTTTCCATTCTAGCTCTCCATCTCACATCCCTCACTCCCTCCGTCTTTCACACATTCTTGACTTTTTCCCATCCAGTTCACCCTTTGCTTCCCTGCTGTCTATACCTTCTCCTTCACCCTTGCTTCTTTTACATCTAATCTTCCTCCCTTTTCCCCACCTTTCTGCCGACCTGCCATCCATTTATCTTCCTACCATCACCCTGCACGCTGCACGCACACGCACAGATGTGATGAAAAGGCCAAGTGCGTGCTTGTGTGTGTGTGTGTGTGTGTGTAGGTGTAAGTGTGTGTGAGCCAAGATTCTGTCACAGCTTGAGTGGTCTGACTTTTCTTGCTCTGGATCAATGAACACAAAGAATGGTGTCCCACACTGCCCCTAGGAATAGCTCTGTGTGAGTTTCTGTGAGTGTGTGTGCATAGGTGTGTGTGTGTGTGTTTCCTTACTGTTTAGATT
>JAPZDY010000020.1:15907661-15939071 GCA_029783645.1 Ctenochaetus hawaiiensis | reverse complement strand
TGAGCTCCCCACACAAGAATATCCAACCTATGTATTTCCTGTCAACACTGCGGTAGTTAGAATTACCGCTGCGGTTTTGTGTCCATATGTCCATATGTCCATATGTGTGTGTCACACAAGACATTTGAGTCTTGTGTGACCAGTGACCTATGGAGTTTAGGGCCTGTAGCAGTAATCCATGCTGAGAGCTGGAGGAAAGAGTGGAAGGGTGGTCACTATAAGGATCAATATGTCAGCAGTGCACGGTCCTCCCTCACTCCTTCCTTCGTCGTTGCCTAATCCCACCTTTTCTCTCCTTGTCGCCATCTTTCCTCGTCTGCAGCCCACGTATTCCCTCGTATCAATTATTTTTTTCTCATTGTACTTTCTCCTCTCTCTTATTTCATTTGTCTAATCCTGTTCTCTATCTGTAAATCATCCCTCCTCTTCCCTCTGTCCTTTCCCCTCCTTTACTTATTTTCCTTGGGTGCCAGCTTCCTTCCTCACATCCCTCTCTCATGGCCACTTGCCATTCAGTAAATTTATTTTTCTCACTCTCAATCACTGTCTTCATCACTTCTTGCAATCCTCCATCCTTCTTTCTTTGAGATAGCCAGTCTCTCTCTCTCTCTCTCTCTCTCTCTCTCTCTCTCTCTCTTCCTTTCTTTGTCTCTTCTAACAGCAGGAGTCTATTTCTGTGCATTTCCAATCCGTCATTGCTGCCCTCCAACAAAAAGACATATTCTAACTTCTCTCACTCTTTCTCTCTTTCAGTTCAGTTTCTTGCCTCTTGGGCAACTCTGTTTATAAGAAACAGTATTTGGCAAGATGACTCAAATACTGCAAAACAAATTCTGTTTTTATCCTTATCTTCTCTGTTGTGTTTGCATTAAATGTTCCAACAGGAGTCACCGCTGTATTTTACAGTGGCTCTATCTGTGGTTCTCGAAAGTGAACTAAATAGTGAGTCATTAATGACATAACATAAGATGACATATCTTATTTCTTCCTCATCTGCCCTCACAAGCAAAACACAGATAGCCTTGTTGGCTGCTTTAAATGGCTAAAACAGACTTTATCTATCCGATAAAGAACAGATTTGGAGGTGCTAAATATGTCTTACACATACTGTTGTGATGTTAAATAACCCAAATGCTCACCAAGAACAGAGTAAATTAAGAGGTCAAGAACAGGCCCTGACATTTTTTTTTAAATTTACCTTTGCACTCATACAAACAGCAACAAATTGGTGTGAGATGGATGTGACAGCATGATTATACAATGAACCACTCCCAAAAATTTAAATAGTTATAACATGTACAACAATTTCTAAAAACATCCCTTATAAAATAGATGTACTCATAAACAGAAGAAGAGGAGATGCATCATATAAAAAATAAAAGTTGTATTTGAATGCAGATGAATAGGTCATCATGAATATACATCTCTGATATCTTTGCACATTCATATGTCACATCATGAATACTTGGCGTGTGTGCCTTAAAAATGAAAGACCAACATGGGCTTTCTGTTTTTAAACATTTAAAATCAGGATGAGATAAAAAAAAAGTGACAATAGCATATTGTAACATGTTAATCATACACACATATAAACTGCATACTATTTATATAGTTTCAGTTGCTTAATCTCATTGCTTTATTTTTGTCTCTCTTTCACTTATTTTCTGTCTTTTTTAAACCACTGACTTTGTATTTAAAACCGATTTACACTATTTACTGTTATATTCACTTTGTCTCCCCCCCCCCCCTTTGTTGCTGTTCTCCATGTTAAGTGTTTTTGAGGAAAGAGTGAAAAAAAAAGATGTTTGATCAAAGGAATTATTTGGATAAGACATGACAACCCAAATCACTGATGACTGTTGAATACAAACATGCTGATAGGTGCACGCACACACACACACACACACATACAGTGTTAAATATAATACACTTTCACATTTTCAGGTCTGACAATTTCTTTTTCTCTTTTTTTTGTTGGAGGATGATTCAAAGATTAGCCTGAGGCACTTTCTTTCCTTCACCACCCCCGCCCTTGAGTCCTCTCTCTCTCTTTCCATCGCTCTCAGTTACATTATGATAGTGATTATTTAAGTCCATGCTGACAATCTGACAGTAACATCTCTGACTAATACGTGCTCATAAACACATTCACATACATTGACACCTTTTCATCTCCTCCTCTGCTGTTTCTCCTCTCCCTCCTCGTGCTCCTCAGGGACAGAGCTGCTTATGCTTTTAATTCAAACAGGCCCCAAGCAATGTTTTCTAAATTTATTATGGAATCTGGCAGGCATCATAAAAAAAAAATCGTCTCTTAAAGAAACATATTTTTTTTGATATACATTTTTATTTTGTTTGTCATAAAAAAACATTAAAAAAAATCTATCAGGCAGTCGGTCAGCTACTGATGCTGTCCACTCTGGAGACTAACAGTCAATATAGCTGAGAGTGTTTGCATTTTAAATACCATATATCTACCTCATACACAAACACCTTCAGGTCTAGTATGTCTCTCTGTGCCTTTGGGCTCTAGTTTATGAAGTGTTACTTTGCAAGAACTACAAAAACATCCAGCAGAAACATTGAAGTAATGAATCTGGGGCTATCCGTCATCTTGGTCTTGTCTCCAGTCCTCCACACTGATTAATATTCTGCTCGCTTCAGCCATAAAAACACACGCGGAAACCTCAGCTCACAATATAGACTCGAGATCAGTAAGCTGGCTGCACAGCATACATCCCTGCGTGAGGCTGCGTTACCACTTCTCTGACCATGAATCATGCTTAGATACTGATGTATATGTCAGCCGTAAAGGTTTTGGGAGAAACCTATATCCATCTTTCTGGAGAGTAAGTCCTGACACCACTTCCTGTCTGACTCAACTGGCTGCAAAGCTACAAGCTTGCATTAATGCTAACAAGCACAGCTTACATCATATTAGCTTGATTTTATCCCAAATTATGATATGGACAAAATAGCTCCTCAAAGTACTTCTGTCTTCTCTAATTAAATGTAAATTCTGCTTAAAAACAACATTTTGCTCTTTTTTCCTGCTACATTTACATGACATTACCTTTAAAAACAACAAAGACTTTGTTAGAGTTCGGGAAGATCTTGGTTGAAGATTGAATGATCACTCTCAAAACCCCTCTATAAGACCCCATATTAACTCCACGGAGCTGGTAATATTCACACTTATGGTAAAAGAATGCTGCAAAACAGAAATATGAAAGAGAAAAAGAGTAACTATTTAGATAAAATGAATTAAGGGGAAGAGCAGTGCTTATTTCCAAGGCTAAATGTTCAGCGATTTGTGCACTGCACGCATGCCAGTGTACTTTTTGACGAGGCTTTCTTAAATGTGGAACAGATCTGTATTTGGCTCTACAAAACTGCTGCCTTCTATCTTTGTCGAAAACTGTGTCTAACTATTAAAAACTGTCAGTGTGCAGGCAGTCAGTTTAAAAAAAAAAAAAGTTTCCTCAGCAGCACAGGTAGATGTGATTGGACCATTTCTAGATCAACCTGGACCTCATACTGAGAATCTGTGTCTCTCTGCTGCTTCCAAAGTAGGACATGCACGTTAAAAACAAATGTTAATAAAGATATTATTCATTTTGATGTGGTGAACTACTTTGTACTGCCACCAAAATGTGGTCCAACTTGATGTTCATTAGGGAGTGTAAGTTGACGTGGCAGATGCTGCATCCTCTCTGGCCCTCACCCGATTAAGACAGCTGAGTCTGTGGTGTTAAAAAAGGACATGAGGGAACGGTGTAACTCGGCTGCTGACTAAGGTCTTCGGCTTTAAGGAGCTGTTTTAGACGACACATTAATTTGGGCTCCTCCAGCTGTAGTTCATGAGGAGGTGAGTACATTTATAATGAAATGCTTTCTTTTTAATTAACTGTACAAACTGCATGTCAGCACGCCTTTGTTTCCAGTTTCTATAGCTTATCAAGCCTGAGTCTTTCCCTGTGTGGTCACAGAAAATGGAAGCCAGGCAACACGGACCCCAACACATTTTCCACTCTCTCAAACTAATTTCAAGCTTTTGATGATAAAAAGGATCAATGCATTTGTAAAAAAAAAAAAAAAAAAAAAAAAATAGCTAAAGGCTTTCACCAGAGTGGTATTTTAGGGGCAACAACAAAGGATATGTCTTTGAATGATAAAGTGAATTCTCCTCTAGTTAAATGACATCTAACTATACAGAAGGCGCACACCATAGAAACTGTGGATCAGGGGAGGCATGCATAAAAGCCTGGATAGATTAAAATCGATCATTAAGCTCAAACTGCTGTTTCTTAGCTCCTTGTATTTATCCTACTTGTGAAACTTCCTCCGTCCCCTTCATTGCTAACTTCATTTTCCATCTCTCCATTCCTCCCACGATCTGGCCTGGTTCATGGTCCCTCTTGCCTTCTCCCAGTGAAAATAGTAGCAAGGCCCTCCTCCCACACACTCTCTCACACACATATGTTTTTTGGAGAGAAAGGAGGTGGAGGAGGAGGAGGAGAGGAGAAATGAAAATGAAGACAGGGAAATGTGAGAGCAGAGCAGTTTTATGTGCCTGTCCAGCCTGGTTCACTTTTGGGTTTTCCATCATCCATTAATCAAGTCATGTTCTCAATGCTGTGATGTCTTTTTATTTTCTCCATCTACTGATGATGTCCAAGTTGCTGTAGGTGGCTTTCTTTTCTTTCTCAGCTAAGCCATGGTGAGTATTGCAGCTGAATACCCAGTTCTTCTTTTATTTATTCCAAACAAAATAAAAAATAGAAACACACCTCTGCCTGCACGCTTAACTCCCAGGCACAAAGCCCTTCTCAATAAATATCACAGGAGAAATGTTGCATGGAGAGTACCAGTCATCTTATGCTGGTTGAGGCCAAAATCAGAAGGTTGATATTTTTGGGAATATAATCAAAAATTTAAATGATTTTGCAAGTATGGATTTTTAAAAAAGTGAACTTAAGATTAGGAAAAACTGGTTAGATGCATTTTTCACCTCTAGTTATGACAGAATTGATTAAAAAAAATATGAAAAAGAAAAGGGATGCACTTCAAACTACTTCAGCACCATGGACAGCACCATGGCTTCATTAATACACAGTGCAGTCAGGCTGCTGATATTTTAGAGCCATGTTCAGGCCCACAGATTCTAACTCTGCACAAACCTGCAAACCTCAGTCAGGTAAAGGATCAGTGAGTCAGGCAGACTGTGAACTAACATATCCAACTCAACAACCCTTGTGCCCCTGCAATCCCTCAACAACTCGAATGTGTAGAAGGGGGTGGTAGGTAACAAGAGGGACACAGTTTTGTCATTTTGCTAACAGAGTGGGTGAATTTCCCTCACATTCCCTTTAAAATCATCTATTGTGACTATAGATAGATAGAAGTACTAAGTACTATAAATAATACATAAACAGTGGTTTACTCAGTGCAGGGTAACATTGTATACCAAGGCCCTTATTAGCTTTTAAATGATGTCACATATTGTATGTTGGGTGATCCTGACCACTGTTTTGGTCTTTGTTTTGAAAGGGGTGTCCTCCATCTTTCTGCAGCTTTCCACTGACTCATGGTTGCCCTGAAAGATCCATAGATGGAGATGTTATTGTATGCAATGGAAACAACTAGTTGGACCTTGTATTAAGAATTACTTTGTCAAGCAGCTTCAAAGGCAAAAGAGAGACCCCTTGGTTGATGTTTTAAACTTATTGTGTTTTAATTGAAAGTTTGACAGATACTGTGGTGCAATATGTATGACTCAGTGCGGCACATCCACTGAACACACTGAGCTCTGTACATACACAGTGACTGTAACAACCGCAGAAACCATCAACTATCCGTCAGATCAACCCACAGCTTGGAATTTTTTTTTTTAATTTTAGTTATCTGTCAATCAATGTTAAACACTTTGCATTTACATTCTCTAAAGTCACTCTGAAGTGATGACTTATTTATTCAAAAATACATGACTTCATAACTCAAACACTTTCTACAGCCAGACCCGGTTCAACAGTGTGCACAGGCACAATATTTGCAAATGCAATCAGCTCCTGTTTACACAATAAATTAATTTTCATCATAAATTGATGGAATTGACCCCAGACCTGGTGGAGACAGAGAGTGAATTGATGATGTAAGTGGAGCACAAATAGCAATCAGTCAGTGTCTATCTCAATCAGACCATATCCTGCCTGTGCGCTGACTCCAGGAACTTCTCCTTTCAACTTATCTTTTTCACTTCCCCTTGTCTGCCTGCCAGACTGGAAGAAAGAGCAGTGGACTGGGCAAATGCCTCGGCCTCAACAGGGTATTCTGACGAACAGTGCACAGACACACTCACAGAGCACACACAACACACACACACACACACACACACACACACGTACACGTACACAGACACGTATACACACAGCCATGCAGTTTTTGTTTGGAAACTGTTTCATCTTCAGCCTATTATTTACAGTCTGCTGGTGACAGCTCGCTACACTGTATACAGATCTGCAGCATCTGTGTGTGTGTTTTTCGGGTGTGTGTTTGTGTGCATGTGATGTGGCTCTTAGCACCTTGACTCTCAGTATTGATGTAGGCTTCCTATCTCCTTCTACACCAGAGACTGGGGAAAATGCTCTCAGTTAAACTTTCTCTTACGAACATGCAAAGCTGTGCACATAGGTGTGTGTGTCTGTGTGTGTGTGTATGTGTGTACCTATGTGCGTGTGTTAATAGTTCCCTGTATTTGAAAACCAATTTTGACTTCTGTTAGTGGAAATGTGTCGCTTCTCGTACAATATTTGTAAAGCTTTTATTCTGACCTGCAGAAATAAGCAAAACAAACACACAGTGAGTGTCAGATTGTTAAAACCACCACATTTTATGCATAGTGCTCCTCCTCAAGCTGCACTAAAAAAAAAAAGGCCCACACACATCTGCATATTGCAGTCACTTTAGCTTTCGCTTGCTTTTACTTTAATACATTTCTCCACCTAAGAGGCTCTGATGAATATTTTATATATTGTCATTTTCTCCCGTTTGAAGGCCCATCTTCCCACTCTGTGTCACATGCTCACTTAAGTGGGTCAAAATAAATCTAAATGTACACGTATTACATCACTGACAAGCAAAGCTCTACTGGGAAGATGTTTTAGGTTAGTGACTTAATCAGAGGTAACACAGCAGTCAGGAGGGAGCATATCATGGGCCTTTGAGCTGAAATGAAGTTCTGACTTATTCTTTCATGATCTCTAACACTGACTTGATACTGTGTATAAACCTCATAGAGAATTGCAGTTTTGTCTGAGTGTCTTTAGTTACTTGCTCCTTTATGTGTGTTGAATTATTTTGAGTTTGACAGCCAAGTGTCTCATGTGAAAAAGTTCACAAAGTGAGCGACAGAAGTTTAAATCACAAAGGTGCTGCAGCCCCTTTTCATTTTATGACATCCAACTGGAGTACTGACAGCCTAATGTTATGAAGCTGTTACTTCTCTCTTATAGTTATATAAGAGAGTTTGGGCTTGAGTTGGAAAATGGACTGGATCGATGGTTTCACCTTTACCTGGTGTGTCTTGTGTCATTGTCCTACACACAAGCATCATAGGTTCCCAGCTGTATTGAGTTTACTCCATCCATGGTCAATAAAACTCATTTTACCTGGTGGATTATTCCAGCTCCTTCATTGTAGAAATGACCGAGTGAATAATTGAAAAACACATTTCCCCTCCCAGCTGTTCACCCTGAGCACCACTCAGCCTAATGATCATCTATGAATTTGGTCGACCCAAAGTCAAGAGATGACAAACACTGTTTTTAATGCAGCTGTGTAAGATATTCTTTGAATGCAAATAAAAACTGTCCCTTTAAGGCTCATGCTGCCTGTCCTGCCAAGATAAGGGCTATAATGTGAAGTATGGTAGAATAATAAATCTGCTTAATTAGGATTATATAACATTTCTACCCGTTTGACTTCTATCACTGACTTAATGTTACAGGGCCTTTGGTCATCTTTCTACACCATCTTCATTAATCCAGTGTCAGAGACACATAATGAGAGCACTATATTTGCCTCTTCTTACCGTTGCAGCCAATTAGAAACTTCCATCCTGGTCTTGGCGTGACATCGTTGTCAGTCAGCAGTGTATTTTAATAACACTCATGGCAGTAAAGGCAATAATTTTTTATTCAATTAAGCTATTTTACAAAATCAAGCACATAACTATCGAGGAAAACATGGTGGTTGGAGAGATCGTCTACTCAGTTTCACTCTCTCTTTCTCATCTCTTCCAGTGATCATTGTTGCTATTGATGAGAAGAGTGAGCCTCAGTATGTCAATAAGATCTCCAGTAAGAACTCTTCTATCGATTATACAGCCTGGACAAGAGGGTTGCTGAACAAGAGAGACAATGGAGGATAGTGGGAGACAAAGAACCAAAGTGGCAGGAGGATGGTTTGTGGCTGCTGGAGCTCGTAGCTCCACTTCTCTAAAGTGATGTGCACGAGTCATAATTCCCTGCCCTTATATTTTCCCTCTCCTTTCTCTCTCATATTTTTACTTTGAAAGGGAGATGCCAGACCTGGCCAAGTACATCAAAGGTCATCCAGGACTTTGCATTTTTCACTGACTTTCATTAAAGTAAATGAAAAGAGAGGGGAACAAGCTATGAAAGGACAAGGACAGGACACGGGAGGAGGAGATGAGATTAAGGGAAGGAAGCTTCCAATAATAAGAACTTGTCCGAAATCATCACATTTTGAAATTTTTTTTTCAGTATTAAACTTTTAAATGAATACAGTGACATTTGTCTGGGCAGCCATGGGTACCTCACAAACAGGAACTTGTTATAGTCGATTTGGCATGTTTTTAAACAAACAGCCTAAAAGGTCTCAAGTTGTAAATTACAGCTAACAGCCTGTATGTCTGCCCAAAGTACTATGGGATTTGCAGTTCCAAAATCCAGAGATCCAGACCTTGAGCATGATTATCCACCAAACAGAAGAAGACACAGAAACAGTGAGGGTCCTGACTTACGCTTGGCACAAAGTGCTGCATGGCAGAGTGCAAGTGTCATTGCTAGTTTCAGACCGACCCAGTTGTCATTTTCAGGTCCGGCACACAGGTTGTGTAAATAGTAAGTGTACTTGTAGTATGTGCAAGTATGTACAAGTAGCTCAAACATGCTTAAAGTTTACCTCAAACCCAGATAACCTGCTGTTTACCCAGCAAAATGAAGGTGGACATGCTCTTTACGCACTTGTGCCATGAACCTTAGACCATGCCCCGTAATGTTTAGGAAGCAGAAGAGTTTGAAAAATATTTTATTGGCTGTGCAACACACATATCAACGTACAAACACATGTTTTTGGTGCATTATACTCACAAATTATATGTTCTGTATGTATGTAATAACCATACTTCTCTCCTTTTAGTCCTACGGCTTAGAGTAAGTGTTTTTCAGTTCAGTGCTTGTTCAAAGTCTTTCTGTATGATCTTGACCTTGCTTTCATTTTTTCAGCCCCAATGCCACATTTTCTCTCTCTCTAAGGTATTTATACTGAATGGCCATAAAGTGAGCAAAGGATATAGAATAGATATTATTTTCTTGCTCCCACTCATTGACCATAAACAGTACACTGAGTGTGGAGTCAAGAAAACTTAAACATAAACAAAATAAAACCCTTCAAGGTATGCTCATAACAGTGCTGCTGGAGGATTGTTGCTGTTGCTGCTGAAGGATGAAGTCAGCTGCATGTAATATACCTCTGACATCATCTTTCATGTCAGCAGAATGCTTCTGCATCCCAGGTGGCCAAAGCAAATCATCTATGATGTATGGTTGATGTCAGACATTTAGTGACACAAAAGGAATCTGTCACGTTTTAGGAAACATTTATGAACATCACGTTGTCTATTTAACTGAGATACTAGATTACTTTAAATAAATGAGATCATTGTGAAGACAATTTCTAGCTGTATATAATAGTTTCAACAAAACAACTCAAATGTACTAGGTTTTTTAAAAATGAATATTATATTTTCCATAATACACAAGTTACAGAGTGCACTTCCTCTTATATTTTCTTCATAGTGGATAAAATTTTAGGCCTAAAAAAACCTCAAGGTCGTTTCCTATAGCAATGAAACAAACAGTCAAGATGCCTGTTTGCACATTCAAAAAAACCTCCTCCATCTTCGCACATTCATCCATTGTAATGAAAAGCTGAGGAAGCTTTGTCCATCCGTGACCTCTGTTATAGACCAGCAGGCTCGTTAAAGGCCAGTGCAGCATGACTGCTACTGTTTTTATCTTCTGAGTCTGTGCGTGTGTTTGTGTGTGGATTATATAATATATAATATGGAGGCACCTACTGTGACAGTAACTAACACAAAATCAGTTTTGAGTTCTTTGCTGCGTGTTTAGAAGTTCTGTGAACAGATTCTGTTGGTGGAACAGTTTCACAACCATGAGGCATGCATGTTACAAAGCTGTGCAGGTGTGTATTTGAGATCACAATAAACGGTTTGAAGATGAGCGTAGCACAAGCAAGAGCATCAGATGTAATAAAGTCAGAAGCAGGGAAGAAGCTATCGGTCCCACCACTTCACACCCCTGGCCCCACATTCATTTTAAGTTGCGGGTCACTGTATCCAGTCTGTAAGTCATGTCATTCTAATTTTACATGTTGCAGAATAATCACATAAGGTGTTTCATGACACTTTTCAGGTGGAGCAGGTGCACAGCACTCTTTTGATTTATAGAGACAACTCCTTCATAAGCAAGCACTTGGAGATAGTAGCAAGAAAAACATACTTTAAACAGACTGGAACCTCTGAGCAGAACCTGGCTCAGTGGTGACTCATCGGCTGGGACCAGTTCAGCTGGAAAGAGAGCAACAGCAATATTCACAAAAAAAGTCCTTAAAATGTGACAAGCAAATCAGCTCTCTCCACTTAGGACATTAGGTTAAACTAGAGACAGTTTTGCAATGGGATCAAACCAGCTGTGGTCTAAAATTGGTGTGTGTAGAGCGAGTCTGGCGAATCATTTGGACTGTGATCAGATTCTCAGGTTCATTTAGTATAAAAATGAAGAGCATAATGGTGATAGTAGGTGGTCCAGTCCAGTGTGAGACCTTTTCTCAGGTACAATCATAGCAACCATTTTTTGCTGTCTCATCTCTCTGTCATGAGTTATTTGCAGGTTTCTGATTGACCAAACCATTGATGCCCTTTGCCTAAATTTAGACATAATGCAGCATTACGGCAGCGTTCTACAGGGTTGTGCAAAGTTTTGGGAAAGTCTCTTTGTGCTTTATAAATGTAACTGTCATGAAACAATCTGAAAATAATGATTTTGTTCACTGTCATGTTGTTTTCAGTCATGTTACTCTCTCTTGTTATTGCCTCTCTAGGTGTCTTACTGCTGATTATCATTGTTCCTGGCTTTTATATCAAGTTTTGAATGAGGAGAAAACTTGACCAAAGTGGAGAGGTTGTCAGATGATGTAGACGTCACACCAGCAGCTGCCTGTTTCCATCATGCTGTGTTTCATGTGTCATTCATCACAACAGCAATGTTTAAAACACAGAATCTCTGCCAAAGGCTAATTAGACTTCAGGCCGTGAAGTTAAATAACTGACTCTTTCTTTTTGCTACAAATCTGCTTAGCTGTGTTTTACTGTTCACCGAGCATGGTAGCAATCTTGCTCAGTGTGATTAACAGACATTAGAATCACCAGTTAATACATCAGCTTAAAAAAAATGATGATGTAAAAGAAAGAAAGTTGATTGCTTTTCTTTTCTGCATAATTGTGCAGTATTGTTCAAAAACAACAGCGGCATGTTTGTTGATCATATTCTTTTTTCCCACATGTGCTAATGAATATATTCAGCAAAGCTATGATATTTGTATCATGGTCGCTGTGGTTTGTATAAAACAGATCATTTTACTTCATTGTTCACAGAGCGTGACAGTGCATTTACTGAAAGACAAGCAGACAAACAGAAGCCCTGCTAGCTGCTGTGAAGTTCTGGATACGGTACGATGCCATGACGTCGACATGAGAGAGCGGTTAATTGCTTGGTATTTATTTTTCATGATGCCTGATGGGTCTCCAACTGATCTAATAACACTTGTATGACACACCAATTAACACATCCGTCTTTCCGATGTGACCACAGGGATGCTTCAGAGTCAACAATCAAGACCTGATTCTATTTAGTTTTGTATAATATGCTTCACAAAGCCTGGTGGCACACATGTTGGCTGATTGTTAGGATGCTGCAACGAGCACAACAGTCATGGTGATCTTTTTTTCTCTGAGTAAAAGCAGTTTTTAAAATTCTTTTCTTCACTTGTGTTAATCAGGATCACAGCATGCTGCATTCTTATCAAAAATGAATGACTTTTAAAAGTAAGGATTTATTGACAGATGTGCTGAAATTATCATCCAGCAACTTCATCTCCTCTCCTGTCTTATTTCTTTCTTCATTTTTGCTGATCATCCAGTTGTTCGCCACACGGTTAAATGCACAATTCAGCAGTCAAACTCACTCTGATTACTTTCTCATCATTGCGCATCTGTCAGCAATAGAAGAGCTGATTCCATCTAATGCTTCCTGATATGTTTTAATTATTAATGCAGCTCTATGACTATCTTACATTCTTAATATTGACAATTAGAGTTGGTTGAGTTGCTGACGGCTGCTTTATGTAGCATGGTGCTGAACAGTTACAGCACAGGTTTTTATAAGGAGACAGACTGCAGGATCAGATGCTTTTAGGGCTTTTGGCACTAAGTTCACACTTTATTACTGCCTATTACATGTTCTAAATGATAGGTTATGGGCTTATTAATCAGCACAGTAAAATGCCTAGAGTCTTCAACATCAGATATTAAGTAAATATTACTCTTAAAGCTTACATTAAACAGCTGGGGCAGACATCATATTTTTTCGAGCATTCTTCCATACTGAAAGCTTGACAGAATGAGACTAAGAAAGAGATGAAAAGGAATTGCAGGGTTGTTTGTCTTCGGAGAATGTACTTAAAGTATTTATAAATGCAAAGAGAAATATTCTTTTGGGGGCAGAACCTAAGCAATGAAACCACATCACTAAAACTGATCACTATTAAATCTGACTGCATCTCTTTTGACCTGATTATAACGATGATAATGATTGCTTTCAGGAACAGAGGAGTAATAACAGAGGCTCTTGGAAGCGGAAGCATCACATCAAAATACTAATAAGGTGGTATTCATTTTGGCAGCCATTTCTAGTTTCATTTGTCTAAAATGTTGAGCGTTTTGGGTCACGTCCAGTTTCATCCACTTTAGTTTTACAATTTATGGGGATGTTCTTGGTCCATGGACTTAAAAACCCCTTAAAAACTCCCCTCTTTCTTACAGTGATAAACATGGAAGGAAGGACAAGAATAACAAACAGAGTTTACCTAAAATAGATGTAGGTTAATTCGAACTTCACAGGGGCGTACAAAGGCTATCAACTGAACCCCAGTTAACCTCCTCCCCTAGTTTCATGGTGGGTTTTGAAATGGTCATGAAGAGCAATCAGTAGGATTCTTGTACATGATCAAGAGTTGTTCTGTATTTTTGACAGCTAGGATGACTTTCAAAAAGAGCATCCATTAGTCTGAACAAATATACATGGATCAAGTTACGTTTGCTTTTAAAAACAGCATTTTCGTGACAGTCTGCACGACCTCCAAACAAACTCCATTTGTGTCTGTGTACATGCATCCTAATGATAAAAATGATAAAAATGTTCTTGATATTCTTGATAGCACAACAACCTTTAACCAAAGTGGTTTTGTTCCCTAAACCTTTCTAGGAGATGAACCCTTGATCCCCATGTGAAAGTCTTGGAAGTTGTATATTGTTCACAAACTTGGTACATCAATTAGTACCAATCCTTGTGAAGGCACAAAATGCTGTCATGTTAAGTGCTGTAAAAAAATCAATGACATCTGTGTCCACAAAAATGTACCTTAGAGATTGATTTTGTCACCGTTATCAAAATGCAGCGAGAGTTTGCTGGCAAATTAGAGTTTAGTAATTAGCTTTTTTTAGCTGAATTGGTTTATCTTTTATACCAGTGCATGTAAGCCTCGGGATTGTACACCATTTTTTATCCAATGTGATGTTTCTTGAACAAATCTGAGGTCCTAAATCAGGTTTGGAGCAACTGTAGTGAATGTTAGTTTTCGATCCTGTACGGAGGAAGCCCGCAGCTTTAAAGTTAAGTTGGACTTGACTCATAATGTTTCTTTTTTTCACAAGGAGTTTTGCACTTTTGCTCTCTCTAATGTGGAATTTTAGAGTGAGGGCATCATGTCTCACAGGGACACACACTCATTCTCCCAAGCACACTTACACTCTCAGTATAGTGGAGTCCTTCCTGAGGAGTGTGGAGCGATGACAGTCAGAGGATGAATGACCCAGCAGAGTATCACTGAGCTGAAACTGTGATAATTACATGCCAATCTCACACACTCTCATTTCCGCAATTGACACACACAAAATCACACAAACACAAACCCACAGTGCAGCCTGCTTTTAAAGATCAGCATTCGCATGCTCACACACACATCACGTTCAGCCATGACTGCACTTAACACATGTGCTCTTATTCCACTCTGACAAACAAACCAACTGTATTATGTGTGGACTTGGTAAGAGCAAATTTTGACAGCATAGGCAATACACACACCGACACGCACATGCACGCACACACGCGCACACCGACACACACACACACACACAAAAAGACTTGATAAATTTTCCGCAATGCGTCTCTTCAAATTCCTAACTGTGTTCATTTACTAGCAGAGGTCTCATCAAACTTTAACCAGGCAGCATAAACAGCTTCAAATGGAATAAAACACCACAGCCAGTTACTCTGGGACTGCAGACACACACACACACACTCACTGCACAAGCAGGCACACACACACACACCCTGAATGCACACTCAAAACACAAGTTGTAAATTTATGCACATACATGAATGGAAACGTAGACATGGACAAATTCGTATCTGAGCTCACTGGTTCTCTTTCACATCAAATGAGGATAGTGTGCATGCATTTACTCACACACACACACACACACTTGCACAGCACAGTAAGAGTTGAGAAGGAAACGCAGGCAGCTGAATGCAGATGTCCATAATCAGAGTCCCATACAGTTGTCAGTATTTCTATGTGTACCTGTGTGAGTGTGTGTATATAGGAGAAAGAGTGTGTGTGTGTATATGTGTGTGTGTAATTGAGATACAAAGTGAGGCAGCTGAGAGGATGTCTCTCATCAGCTTGTGTGCATTTGAATTGTTTTCTTTTCTGCATCGCTCAGTCTAATTTGGTGCCACACTCAACTTTCATTGTTTTCTCTTCTTCATCTTTTCTCTTGTTTTCCCTCTAAAGGCGTCAGATTTGTTCATTCTATCTCCCTCACTCTATCTTTCTGACTCAGCCGCATCTTATCAGGGGAGAAGATGAGACAGAGCACCCACAATCCTGCACTGTGATTGGTGATTTCCTGGCTGATGTTCAGCCAATAGTATGTCAGTGTCCCATTAAGAAGCCATCTCATTAATCACCACTAAACTCATTTACCCAGAGGCCCCGGCTTGACTTTATTGATGCATGGTTCTTTGGAAGCCCATTGGCCCCCCTTTGTGACTCAGGTGAGAACATATGATTGGTTGTCCCAGAGGTGAAGGTGGACATCCATTGGCTGTCATGATCAATGCAGGATGTCTCCGAAAATGAATGACTGCCCTCACCTGTCAAATCCCTCCTGCTCACTTGTTCCAAAGCACCTGCCTGATAAGTGACTCACTATAGTGTGGTGACGTTTGGTGTCATTTTAATACATTTAAGGCATTTCAAATGTAACATACTGGAATTAAGTCACAAAGACAATACCTTTTTTAACTACTATCAAAACAGTGTGTTATTGGAATTTTTCCTGAGACTGAAACATAGTTTTAAGAAAATAATATTGTTTGATTTTTCTCACATTTACACTGATCTTATTACAGAGCTTTTTTTTGTTCTAAATGATCAGATTAGTTAGTTGTCACCATTGGTTCTCCCCTTAGTAATAAATAAAACTGATTAATATGTATTTTGTTTCTCTTTTTATTGTCTTATTTGTTTTATTAAGTCTTTGGCTTATATATATTTGTTGAAAAATCCCGCTCCAAGGCTTTGGGACAACAGTTCACATAATACTTTTGGGGGATTAAAACAGGAAGCACAATGCGACTTTGATTCAATGATGAGTTAAGCTGTGGGCATCAACGATAGCTCCGGTTTTTAACTTAAAATTGAGTTGACACAATTAAAAGTTCTAATTTGTGGCATTTACTGGCATCTACTGGAAGTGCCTGATTTCAATGTGCCCATGGCTGTAATGACAAATGACACTGAATTACTGTGATACTAAAGAAAACTCGAACATTTTATAATTCTCAAGCAAGTTCTGAGCGTGTTAGTGTTTTTTAAACTGTTAACATTACACAGTATCATTGCTTCACGTCTCTATCTCTGCACCCACTCATGCAGCTCTCCCATGCACCCCTGGGTGGGGGAGGGCCTCAGGTTTACAAAACGTCTGCTCTTCTCAGGGGTTCCCAGAGCTGACAGTCCCCTTGGGTGCCTTGAGAAGAGGCAATAGGTGCCACTGTGTTAAAACCCTCGTTAAATATGCAGTTACTCCACAGCTAACAACACCACAGCTCACAGCTCACATTCGCCAGTTGTCACTGTGACACAACACAGCATGCTTTGCACTTTGAGCAAACATGTCAAAAGGGCTAAAATCACACTACAGAGTGGAAACACTTCTGTGAAGGCGTGGTGTGGCATAAAATACTTTTGGGAGCCATTGGAGTGCTTGATAATGCAGTAAATAAACAGACTTTATACCACTTTGATTAGTAAATTCATTCTATGCTCACTGAGCTGACTTATTAGATGATGGTGAATAAATGTGTTAACATTTAAAGCTGACATAAAATTCTTTTTTACCAAACCATCTTTTTGAATGATGAAAACGGCTGATGACTACCAGCTGTTGGCGGCTCCACTTCTGTTTTTTGTATATTGTCTTTAATGTTTTATTAATACAACATCTTTTCATCGTATTTTTCACTTTTAACAAAGGCCTCATGTTTAATGTTTTTTGACAAAATTACTGACATTGAAAGAGCCAGGCCTGTCCTGGAATGAGGATAACTGCACTCTCTCTTTCTTTTTGCACTCTGGAAGCTGTGTATTGTGACAGGTGAAATGAGGTTACAGGAAAATGTCCCATAGTGTGCAAGAATAGACAGATGAGAGGGGGAAGCTGAGTGTTTTGATCTGCTGAGGGAAAGCAGCCAGGTTAGGTGTTGGAAAGACAAAAGAAAATAGATATCATTATGGAACCATGCCGAGGAATATTAGGAAATGACATTGCCAAGTCAGTGAACCACTGCGGGGGTCATATGAAGTCATTAAATAGATTTTGGGTTTGAAAATAGGTGGAGGACATACAATTTTCTTTTATGCCCTCAATTCAAGCGTAAAGAGTGAAAGCACCAAATAACGGTCATGCAGCATGTCACAGCGAGACAACAACAGCAAAACACCTTCTACTTTATAGCTGATTTGCCTTTTGTAATCCATATTTTCAGATCACAGACATTTCTTACCCCCCCAACAGCTACCACTTTGCACCTGTGTTGAAACATGTTGCACTAAATTTAACAGAGACTCCAAAGAGCTTTAAGATCAGCACTTCAGTCTTTACAGTGGTCGGAATCTATACTGTTTATTTCCAAACATGACCAAGCACAGTTGGAATGTCTCTGCTGCTTCGTAAGTGGTGGCTGTTTAATCCGTCCGACTCCTGGGCTGAAATTACTCCTCGTATAAATCAGTTTATCGCTTGGCAAAGTCCCACAATATGAAGTCAGTGTTTGTTTTCAGTCCAGCTGGCTTCCTGGTTTGGCTTACCTGTCTGATGTAACTCACTGTAACCACTGACTTCACTGTGCCACCATATGGCTCTCAGATGCAATGTGTGTGTGTGTGTGCGTGAGCGACGCGATGAAATGTCTCTTGTGCCAAAACCAAATGTGTGAAAATGACTTTGCTCGTCATAATTACGCAAGTAGGTGGGATCTTTTTTTTTTTTCTCGTCTTTTCAGAGCTATGACCTCATAGCTGACTGCAAAGTGGCTGACTGTGTAACAACGCTGAGAGTACAGTCTAGAGAAAAGGTCAGGGGAGTGTGTTTGCATGTGAAGAAACGTGTTAAAGCAGACAAGATTCCATTTCTCCACTATCCTAAGGTAAAGAGGCAGCCTTGCCCTTAGAGAGAAGGTAAACTGTGTTTTGCCAAGCAGCAAATTTGTTGAAATCTCAGGGTTAGTGCTGTGTGACTCAGCTGTGCCCTTAGGAGGAAAGTAAGAGGGCCCATACACTAATGCAGATTTTATCTTCTGTCTCCAACAGCTTCAAAACAACTACTTTGAAACCAAGTCTTTCATTGTTGGTCTTTTTTTGAATGAAGTCTCCAGCAGACCACCCATGTTGGCAAAGCTGCATTAATGTGTATAAACCAAGGTGAGACCATGCTGAGTCTTTTTTTCTAAGTCTGTACATAGCATACAGTAAATCCTTTGTTTGAATACATTCTACAAAGCTATTATATTTGCCACTGCATATTTCTAAACAGGAAACAGACTTGATTTAATTTCAACCATAGTAAATAACATGTGAATGAGTGCTGGTGGTTGAGCTCTTTCTTAAGGACATTTCATAACATGAACAGCAGGAGCTGAAGACAGAACATGAAAAAAAATGCAATTGACAGCCAGCCTTGACTTCCTGACCCACAGCGACCCTTAAGGAAACTGTGCACAACATCAACATTGTACTCCCAGGACATTGTCTGTATTACAAATTCAAGAGGTTAATGTAACCTTACAAATGCTGTGTGTGTATCGCAGGTAGAGGAGAACATACTCTGCATTTGCATTTTTCACCAGCCCATTAGTCGGAAACCTCACATGTCTGAACACATCACAGCTGTGGAAAGTGATGGATGAATTTGCGTCTCTCTTCAGCTATTAAAGCAACGCTTTTGTCTCTTCTTTTATAAGCATCCAAAAATAAATGCTAATGTATCACAAATCTGGATTGTGTGACAGTTATTTTTAAGCTGCCGTTATGGAGGAAGATCTCCTTTGTAGTTTATAACTGTTTCCATTAATGTCGGCAGATCAAATATCACATTTGTAAATGTGCAAATACTCCTGTCCACGGTATGTGGGTGTGTTCGCTTATGCACACCCCATCACGCACACACACACACGCACACAGCATGTATCAAATGTCACATCTGCCTGTTTAAATGGCACTGACTTCACTTAACACAGGGACACTGCAGGGTCCCACTTCTACTTAAATAAAGTTGTCACCATGTGTCCAGAGGAAAAACAAACACACACTCATGCGCACTGACACACACATATACAGCAGAAACCATTAATAAGCACTGAATTTCTCTCTCTTTTCTTCTTATCACTTTTTCTTGACACATAGACATAAAAAGGGCACACACACACAGACACACACACACACACAGAGCATTGCTCGGCATGTCTTTTTCTGTAAAAGCTTAGGTCCACTTGGTCTGAAGTGAGTCTTTCTCCGCAGCTGCTCCAGTCTCCATCAAAATCAATACAGAGAATTGGTCTCCTGAATCCTCTGGGAAAGTTACAATATGGGAGTGTGTCTGCGTATTGAGTCGAGAAGGCAGGAGTGAAGAGAGTGGGCTTACTGGATGCCATAATGGATTCCTGTTCACACTTCTCCTCCCACTAACTCTCTCTCTCACTCCCTCTCATTTTTTTTCCTGTCTCCCTTCCCCTCTCTCACCCTGCAACTAGATGACCTCACCTCCTCAGACTCCAGCCTTAAGACCTTAAGCTGTTTAATCTCCTCTCCTCACTCTCATCTCCTCCCCTCTTCCTGTCCCGGTCCTCCTCGTTCTACTCCCTGTGCTCCCTCTTCCAGTCCTTTTCTCCTTGTCTGACCTGCAGATGTCAAATGCAAAGTACCACAAATGGTTTTATCCTGTGTGAGGGAGAGGTATGTCCTCCTTAGAGGATCCTTTTGTGTCTGGATAGGCAATTCAAGTACATCACAAGTGGTTCATTTATTAAGGACTGCAATAGGAGGTCCCAGGATAAAGAGCCAGGTATTCCATTATGGGCCTCTTTTAAGAAAATAACGGCCCTGTAATGTATCGTTCCATATGGGCCCCTTTAGGTTTTCTGCAGACTGAGTGTGCTCCTCAATTTAATAAGGTAATACAAGCAAGTGAGAGCAAATGTAAGCAAAAACTCCCCTCCAAAGAACAGACACCTTGTTTGTCTGCTATAATCATAATTTTTTTTGTCAAATGCTTAATAACATTGACAGGAAATGGAATTTTTTTTAATTAAACAACACATCCTCTGCAGGTTGATAATGATTATGGGAGTCAATAAGCTTGCTGACAACCAATATCAACTTAATTATTAAAGCCAAAGAGATTATGTTTTCACATAACCTTTGTTAATGTTCCTGTCTGTCAGTGTGACAGTGTCTCAATAAAGTATTAACGGATTTCTGCACAGTCTGCTGGACACACAGCCTGTGAGTGAGGACACAACTGATCAGATTTTAATGCTGACATGGACTGAGATTTTTACCATCATTAACTTTTGGCTGTAATTGTACATCTAATGGAGCCAGAGACTTTAATGTTTAAGTTATGTTTTCAGGGGAAATAATTCACTGTTCTATGTAAACATAAACATTTCCCAAATAATGTCTTGAGGTGTGACACTAACTTTCAGTGTTTACTAGGGCTTGTGCTCTCTCGGCACTTTCTAATTCCAGCCTAATTAAATGCACTACATGAGGAAGAGCATCTGTGTCAACCACGGGGAATTTCAAACCTGGCAACATTCGAGCTTCCATCGGACATGGTGCAACGGGCAGCACAGCAGCTTTTATGGATTTAACAGTGAGCATTTCCTTAGCGGCTGTAACTGGAATATGGAGGTGATGCTCTGACAGTCCTCCAGGCTTGCCTTCCAGAAGGTGTTCATGATGGTTTCAATGCATCAAGACTTACTGGAAAAGAGTCTAAGATAGCTTCCCAGAAGCCAGGTTGGATGTCTTACTGTGGCGCCTGAAGATTATGTGGTGATGTGAAAATGGAGGATGGGCCATTTGTGGGCAGTAAATACACAATTCCTCCATGCATTAGTGTAATAAATTTGTCATTGCCATTCCATCTCATCTTCTTTTTTTTTTTTTTGATTCTGCCTTCTCTAAAAACACACCCAAAGGATAATATTCACCCATTTAAAGGCCTGAGTACCGATTAGCTTCACTCGGCTCAAGTGATGTTTTGATGAGGAAGTTAATGAACATTCTCCACATGATGGACCTCTGGTTCACCTTATGTTCCATTCCAGAGTATGAGTGGTCAGTGGTGTGGAAAGGAGAGTGTTGCATCATCGAACACCATACACACATGTCCTTTTTATCTGAAATTAGCAATCGAGGCCATTGCCCCTGCAAATCCTGAAGCCTACTGCTGTGTTGTCCTGTTTCCTGTTGACCCAGCTCCAGATGTCTGTATCTGTCGGACTCCATATGTAACCAGCCATCGTAGCTGGCAACAGACATGGCCAGTGATAAACACTGACAACATGGACGCTGCGGGATAGTTGGACTGTCAGCAGGCTGGGCTGAAAGGTCAATGAACTACTTAAGTGAGTTTTTTTCTGCAGTAGCAACTTGTTGACATACATGGGATGAGCCATGTTTGAGCTTGGGCATCATTTCACACTGTTGCCAAATATGATTTTTCAATGCAAGGGTGTTGATATCCACTGGCACATCCACAGTCAGAGTAAGAAAGCACTGATAACCACATTAGTTCAAATAATAGAACACAATGATTTTAACTTCCCAAAGACAAGAGACATTTGAACCAAATCTGGGCAGATTTATGTTTTCAATGTACTGTGACATTTGCAGTAAATCAATAAAAAAACAATGAAGCATTTAAAAAAACGACTTTCTAAAGTGTTCATTTTAATTTTAATATTCCAAAAGAAATTCAGTTCATTTTCATTTGCCAAGCCTTACAGCATAGATAATGGGCATTGTTAGCTTCTTTGTCACTTCACACAATGTTCAATGCAGCTCTCTGAAAGCTCAGGTTCAAAAGTATTTTTTGTTTGGTAGTATTTATTTGGGCTCTATGGAACAATCTTCACCTGAAATTTTGTTACATTTTTTTCTGCAACTTAGTTAGTTACATGGTTCATAGTTTACCATGATCTTTATATAACTGCCATAACTGTCTTGAGCTTTGGTTAAAACAGGGGCAGTTCTAAGATCTGACCCATAGGGGGGCTCAGCACCTTAAGGAATGTGACATAGCGTGCAATGTCTTACATTAGCTAATCATTGATTTTATCATATATAATAACATTTTAAGTCATGACATTACTTATAATTAATTGTCAGTTGATAACAAGAGTTTAACACCACACAATGTTTTTTTTTTTTTAAAAAGTGCAAACCATTTCCCCCATGTCACCGTTCACACAGACCTCATCTGCATTAGTTAGACCAAAAAATCTTTTAAATGAGTAATGTACTAAAAACCACAAACCACAGAATAGAAATGTTCAACGTTCTCCAATTAGTACACATTGTCAAGATGCAAAGTTGTAAGACAAAAGAAAAAAAACAAACAAACAAGCAATAAAACAGTAATATTTAGGGACAGCGATAGCAGTAATTGCTGCAGGTGATTCAGTCAGGTGACATCATTTTGACCTCAGTGTCTTAAACTTAAGTTTTCTGAGGGAAAAGTTCCTTATTTTCATCTGAAATTAAAAAAGCATATATCTTTACTGCCTCTGCAAACTAATGCTTTAAATTTAAGGACAGCCTCAACTCTAAAATGAGGCTTAAATTGCCAGAGCTGAAGAGAAAAGTGCATGAAAGGTTACAGTGACTGACATAAAACAATTTCACAACAATAGCAATTCTTTCATTTTTGATTCTGTATAAAATCAGTATTTGTACTTAAAAACACACAATTCCTGGTGATGAAATTTAAGGACAGAACCAACTGTAAAGTAAGGCTTATATTGAATGATCAGTGAGCTAAAATTAGCTGAATGCGCTAATCTGAGGTTTGGTTGGATAATTTAAGGATTAAAAGAATACAAGACCTGCTTTTTGTATTCTGTTTTTAGTCAAAGAAAACAGTTGAGCATAAATGTTTTTTTTCTCACCTTTAATAACTATTAGATTTGTGCATAGATTTACAGAATGTGAATGACAGCCACAGCATGCTATGGGAAACAATCAGCATTGGTTTAGACTCTATGGAAGTCCAAAAACATTTTTTTTCTTGAGTTGTTATTTGCTTAATGAGTTGCTAGAAACACCATCACTTGATTGCAGGAAATGTATGATGATAAGTTACAAAAAAAAACAACAACACATAATAAATGGGGATGCAAAAGCCCCTCTTTGCTCTCCCTAGTTAAATAAGAGAAATGTATTTGCTCCAGTGCTTCATTGCTCAGGTACCTACAGTATGTATGTGTACATTGAGTTTAGCTCATTTGCTTATGTGGATTATGAAGGTTTTAATAATTTTTAAAGACTTTTTTGCACTGACACCTCCAAACTCTTTTTCTGAAATAATGTTATTCTTATTATCGCCCACAGGTAATTTATTAAGTGTGTTTCATTTCCTCTTGTACTCCTCTGCAAGGAGGTCAAAGGTCAAGATCAACTACAGATCAGCCTCGTGACATTGGAACTAGCACTGCGTTTTGCTCAAGGATAGCTTATCTGGGTGAAATTTTTGCCTTCCGATCTTGGATGACGCACACACACGCACACACACACACCAATAGCTGTTTTTTTTTTTTTTACTGAAGTGTTTTTCAGTGGGGTTGAGGTTAAAATCATTCAAGAAAGGAAAAAGGCAAAAGGCAATCCTGATGAACCTTGTTTAGGTTGGTGGCTAAAGCCCCTGAGAGGTCGGTCCAACTCCAGCATTCACTTAAGTGCAATTACTGTCTTAGACAGATGTGTTGCTCACTGAGATGAGCACTGTCATGTAGCTGTGAAAACAGTTAAAGCATTAGCAAGCACCAAGCACCAAACACACACACACACACACACACGCACACACACCTACACACACATATGCATGTGCTATGAGGTAGCTTGAGGCTTTTCCGTGGTTTTGACATGGGCTCTTATGATGTGTAACAGTATAGCAGCAAGCTGGGTGGGAGAATAGAGATGTGTTTTTATACGCCTCAGTAAGACTCTAATCCATGACTCACACTGCTGTGTGCACCTGTTCTATGAGTTAAATGATAGGTGGCAGCTTGTGTTAAGGTAGACCTGTCTCAAACCAGCTCCTATGTACGTGTATGTGACTGTGTTAAAGCTAATTGGAGGGTAACAAAGTGGGAAGCAATGACAGCAGTAATGAAACAGTAATTATTCCAAACAATCAACTTTAATCTTCATTAAGGTCACGTGTCATCTCACGTAGCAGAAAACTCCTGCTCCATGTTCACAATACATCCTTCTGATGGACTGGTAGCACTTCACAGCTTGTTTCTCTGAGACCAAAATAGTCAGCTTGTCTTGGTTGGGTATGATTGAAACAAAAGAAAGAGAAAGATAAAAATGTCTTTGTTTTACGCTATGGAAGGTTGTGTTTATTACCAAGGGAGACCAGGGAAAAAGTTAAGTATGCCAGCATTTTTAAGCAGTGCTGCTTCAAATTCATACAACCAAACACCCACTCACCTTGAAGCAGCCCAACACAACAGCAGTTCTCTACTTGTCTGCCCCTTAACAGCTGGGGTAAGTTAAGTGTCTTGCTCTAGGGCACCCACACAGTTTTTAGAAGGGAAGGAGCAAATTCCACTTATTTCTCTAGCCAGATTTCATGCTGGATATCTTCTCATCCTGTTCATCTTTTACTGTCAACTGTCCATGTTCTTCAACACTTAAAAGGTTTTTTTGTTTTGGTAAATACTTTCCCTAACCCCCCATTAATGCCAGGAAAGGGAAAAGGACGGGAATGTGGGCCGGTAAATGTTAGGATCAGGCATACTTAAAAGTCCAGAAATAAACTGCTTTTTTTTTTTTTTGCCAAAAATAAACTTTGTAAACAAGAAGTCTTGACTTCCAGCTCATAATAAACACTGAAGATGAGAGACAGGGACAGGTAAGAGAAAAAAGCAGGAAGGATGGGATCAGGAAATGAATTTGGAAGCATGTTGGTGGAAAGAGAGCAACAAGATTGATGGCAACAAAGGAAAATGACAGGATCAAAGACATTAGAGAATGATGTGATAAAATATATTGTAAGAAAATAAGAGGATGCAATGGTATTTGTCCCTAGAAAAATATTACTTATAAAGTTAGAAAAGGAAGAAGGAATGACATGGGGAAAAGTTACATAAAAAATGATAAAAAATGTCAGGAGATGGTATGGAGAACATGTTGTGGATTAAAAACAATATTTTTTTCTCTCTGATGTTAAATCTCACCTTCCATGAAACTTGCGGAGCCAGTAGCTTCACAAAGTGAGCATTTTGTTACATTTCTAATGACTGGACTTTTTAAGTGTGTCAATAAAACAGACACACAAGAGTTAGTAATTTTATCTTTTTGTGTTTGGATAGATGCAGACCCTTTAAAGATACAATGAAAATAACAGCTCTGATTGACACCTTCATCAGACCAACAGAGACAAGCCTTGTTATGATCCACACATTAAAAATTTCCTGACAAAAAAAAACGTCAGACAGAAAATTATACTTTTTAAAAGAGACCAAGACTGTGCACACACTCCCTATGGTTCAACAACTGCTTTTAATTATGTTGGGTATGATTTAGTCTAATTAGTCTGAATTTCAAAGGGATTGTAGAATTTTTTTTTTTTAACATTGAGTCAGTGTTTTAGTGTGACTCATAACTTTGCACAGAATTTTCCCTTTTAAAAATGTTTTTTGTGTGTTGACAGGACATTATTGCAAGAGGAAAATATGAAAACTGTTGTATCAGTGTGAGCTTTATAAAACCATAATACCTCACCTGCATGTTGTAGAGGAGACGTGGCTGTGTTGAAGCTATGAAGGTCAAAGGCAGATAAAGGATGGGTGATGGTGTTAAAACTATGACTTGGAGGAACAAAAGGAGAGAGAGAGAGTTAAACAGAAAAAAAACACTGAGTAGAAGGGAATTACTGCAAAAAGATCAGAGGCATGCAGAAGCTGCTGGGTGTGACTTGAATAGTAATAATCTGAGAGACAAGAAGCAGAGTGAAGGGACAGAGGGATGAGGGGAGTTTCACTCCAGCCCTCAGTAACAACAGACAGAGGCAGAGAGAGAAGGAAAAGGCATAGTGGAGAAAATCTATTAACAGAAATGTTATCTGATGACTGCAGTCTCTTTTCCTGCATGTTATGAGTTGTACTGCCTCACAATGCCTTATTGAATCTACTGCAGTGAATATTATCTGACAAACTGCACGTCTTCTAGCTGTTGAGAATATTACAGTGTCACTTCAGTGTGTTAATCATATGCTGTAAGTGCATTTACAGTATTCTTAAGACTTAGGTGCTGTGGTATCCTGGCTGAAGAGAGCTGAGACTGTGCACGTTGGTAAAATGGATGAATCCCGCCTAACGTGATACAACACAAACGCAACATGAGCGGTGAAGCGGCTGCCATTAATCCTAAATGAAACATTCCCGATAGGGAGGCAGACAGAGACAAATAAAGAGACAGTGATGCACAGAGAAAGAGAGCAAGAGAAACTCATCCGTAACCTCACAATCTTACCTCTCAGACAATCACTCTTTTTTTCACCCCCTTTTTTTTTTATTGTCGATAAATTCTATTAAATTCCAGCTCTGGGTGTCTGATCTGATGATTCCACCTCTGTGGAGCCTCCTCTGGTTTTCCCACCAAAGGCTAGAGTGAAGGGCACTGATAATTAATTGTAAAAGGGAGATTGGTGGCTCTCAAATAGTTATTTCATTTGACCAGTTAAATTTTCATTTAATGAACTCATAATCAGCAGTTTCCCCTCCCGATGTAATTTTCGCAGTTCATCAACCCCGAACAGCTTAGTGTGACACTTTCAGGCGTTTCATTTGGTCAGCCAGGAGTTCTTGTTGAATAAAATCATTCAGAGAACCAAAACAGCTGAGAACCTGCTGTGTCATATAAAGTATGTAGTATGGAGATCCCTTGGGGGGACTGTCCAGGATGTTGAGTAATAGCATTCACCAAGTAATGTTTACTGTAGGAGGGTAATTTTTATCAGTGACATGCTGAGATTTGACTCCGAAGCTACAACAAAATGCCTCATTTAATCAATGCCATATATTTTTTTTAATGGCGTTCAGGTAATGTAAGCGCTGTACATGCATTCTGACAGCTTTCAGAGTGACTTTCACAAGGAATATAAAAATATTTTTCATGGCCATGTTTCCCAGCCTTCGGTGATGCCTCCCTGACCTCATCCATACGTGCAGAAGACAAAAGTCATCTTTCTTTTATCTGTTCACCTGGCCCGTGAAGAGAGAAGCTGATTTCCATTCCCCTCTACAGTTCAGTGGACGAAGGGGAAAGGCATTTTTATTGGGGGTATTTTCCCATTTTCTCATGCAGATGAGAAATTTGACACACTCGAAGATTTCTGACAGGTATGTGTGTGCATACCTGTGTGTCTGCGTGTGTGTGTTTATGTGCGGCTCAGTTAGGAAGCTCCATCTGTGTGTGGACACACATCACTCACCTCGCCACCGACTGAAGCAGAACATGGAGGAAATTTTAATCAAGGCTCTCAGCGAGCCTGGTGGGCTGGCAGAGGTGAGTGTGTGCATCCTATTTGTGTGTGTGTGTGTGTGCATGTGTGGTACGTGTGTGTGCTCATGCAGGTGGGCACAGGTATATTAGAAATTGTGTCAGGGGTATTGTGATGAAATATTGAGAACCTCGCCAGTGATAAAGAAGCAAATAGCCCTGTGCGACCCTGAGGGATTTCTTTTAACTAAAAAAAAAGAACAGCCTCCAATGGCTGGCTGGTTTATTACTAATAGTCACAAAATATATTCATGTTTGGGGACTTCTGACATGACGACCAGTGATAAAGAAGCAAATAGTCCTGTACAACCCCAGAGCAACTCTTTTAAGACAAAAGAACAGACTCCAATGGTTGGATTTTAGTACTAATAGTTACAAAATATATGCATGTTTGGGGACTTCTGACATGACCACCACTGTAGATCATTACCAAATTTTAGTTTTACAAGCGCTCCCTAACCTTCATCCTTTTCATGAGATAATAACCTCTTATGGTTACAGAGGAAGGGGGAAAAAAAGTCTCTTTAACTCTCCCAGTGCGCTTTTAATTCTCTCTCTCAAAGAGCTCTCAGGGTAAAATGGCTCTGACTCTTACATTATTGATCGGTTCAGGGTTAGTTATCATTCGAAGCATTGTGGAATTTAAAGTATTTGTTTTTTTTTACTAATTTCAAGTCAATGTCAAGCAAACATAAGGCAACATCAGGTTGGTTTCCTTTCAGGTAGAATCATAATAAAGTCAGGAAACACAAAAACAAGAAATAGGACGGTGAGTTCCGGCTGCTGTACTAATGCCAAGAGTACCTGTGAAAATATGTATGAAATGAAAAACCTAGGTAGAGGCTCCATTCAGCATATTCCTGTTTAAAGATGTACTGATCTTTGTATTCCTCTCTATTAGTTGCTTAGAAAGCTGGCAATCCACAAGCTCCGTGAGTGTTTCATGTTCCTTTCCATTCAGCGCCTGTAAAAAGCTCACCTTGACCTCTGTGAGCTGTTGCAACTTTAATCTTACTCCCTTTCTTTAACTGATGTGGATCTTACAAATTACAGAAGAAAAGATTTCAGCCAAAGAACATAGTCTTCTTTGTTAACTTATGTGTCAAGGTTAATAATACCAGAAAGATTTCCTTCTCCTTATCAGATTTATCTGAGCCCTTTTTAAATCTCTCTGCGGGAAGTACAGAGCACGGTGCTTTTAGTCAAGGGCTTCATGTCTTAATATGTAGTGCTCATAAAGCCTTTGTACCAGCTCTAAAGTTTACACTACACCATGTGTCCAAAGAAACTGGAGAGGACGATAAAACTCTTTATTCACTGGCCTTACAGGGATAAAGATTTAAAGGATGGTGCAGGCAAACACACACCACAATAACTCAAAATAAGAGATGACCACATTCACACTGCTTCTCTGTTGTGAGCTATTCAATCCTATTGGTAAATTCATATCCAATCGACAGTCATCATTCATACTGTGGATGTCAGAAAGTGCTTAAATGTCACCATTTGCCACCAGCTGCTTTACTACACAACAGCTATGAAGTTTAAAAAAAAAATGACTATGTACACAGAGCCAAAATATCAATTTCCCCCTTTAAACAATTTGAATATTACTTTACATAATTAGAAATCAATTAAAAAGTATCAGTTCATAAAAATTGAAAGCAATTAAACTATAGAAAATTCTAGCTGTAATAAAAAGGCTGTAAATGCCAAACCAACATCATGGTCTTCTAAAAGGCATCAAGTGCCAGTTAACAGAAATGACTTTTTTCAGCCTCCTGCTCTCGCACAAACACGGGCAGAGCCCTCCAAACATATGCACACCAACACAAACACAAAATACAATTATTTTTCCATTGCCAATGCCAAGAGGAATAATTTGCAAGCTGTGCTAATTTTTTTCTCTCTCCACTTCGGTTTTTGTGCAATTAACATTTTGAGATGGCCCAGTTCCACGCTCTGGTTCATCCCAGTCAGCTGTGCCGGAGACAAGTTGCTATTCCCTTGGACCTCATGTTAAATGAAATTCTCCTGTCACCTGAAACTAAGCCTGGGAAAAAAAAGGAGAAAAAAATCCAGGAAGTTTAATTTTCCAATCCACCCCCTTATATTTCTCTTTTTTTTAAAGTCAGAATGTACAGTTAATGAATTCCGCTGGGTTTTTCTGTTTCACTCAATGCCTTGTAAATTTTCAATTTCTCAGAACGGAAAAAGAACATTCTGAGTTGGGGGGCTTTCAGCCCGTCTTCACTCTCTCTTTATTAACTCATGCTTGGTCAACGCTAACCTCCCACCCCCTGCCGCCTGTATTAATTATGCTCCTGTGTGGATCAGGGAGGATTTATTAGATAGAGGAAGGCTTAGGGTTCTTGGCATTTTGCTTATTAATGATGATCATGATAATCCCCTTTTCTACTAGACTGGGATTTAGTGTCTGAGGATATGAGGCCTGTTTTCACACTGTAAGAAGTAACTTGATGTTTGTATGTCAGTGCCGGTTTTATTCTGTTTTCTCTGTTTTTATTTCTGTCTTTCTTCAGCTGTTTTAAATTCTTAGTTTAGACACTGCTGACATCTCCCTTGATGCCTCTTCTCCTCTTCTGCTTACTGATTTAAGCCATTCTTTGTTTCCTGCTGTCCTCTTTCTACAACCTTTTAAATGTCTTATCCTTAACATATAGGTTCAAGCTTTAGATTTTACTACTCTTTCACTCATCTCCCTCCTCATTGCTGCCTTCTTTTCTCCTCGTTGCTACTGACACACAAGGCTTCACAATGCACTCTTCCTGTCCTTCCTTAATTGTTTCCTTCTTTGCCTCCATACTGACATGTTTCGTCATTCTCTCCAGCCCCACATCATCCTGACATGTAGATCCTGAGAAGTCAAAAGCTTTGTGCCTCTTGCTTTCCTCCTCGCCAGTGTTCTGTCTGCTTGTTTTTACAATGTCAGTCTCTCTCCTTCCTCTCTTCCTTCCCTTCCCCCTACCTGCCCTCTTCCTCTCTCACTTCTGCCTGCACCATCCTCATCCCTTCTTCCCTTCATTGATTTCTTCATTTTCTCAATGTCAGCCCCTGTGTGTGTCTCTCTCTCTCCATGTGCCACCTCCACATCTCTCTATACTGTCTCGTCTTCTTCTTCTACATCTCTCCTTCATTTATCTGCCTCCCTTGTTCTTCTTCTCCTCCTCTAACCTCCCTCTCCTCTTCCTCCTTTCCCTCCCTCCTTTTCCTCCCTTACCAGAAGTCCTTGCCACTGGGCCAAGCTTGCCTATTTACATTGGAATAAATCTACCTCATCACACAGCCACTTCTCAGTTCTTTCTTTTTTTTTTTCAGACACTGCAATCCTTTTAGCCACCAGCCCCAAGAATTAATAAAACACAGCTA
>JAPZDY010000020.1:15861450-15878821 GCA_029783645.1 Ctenochaetus hawaiiensis | reverse complement strand
ATTTTTAAGCGCTTATTGACACTAAAAATTGGATCTCAGAATTTCAGGCTCAGGATTTTTTTCCACTTTAAGCCCTGAAGATGTCATGTGGTTGGCTGATGTGCCTGGTGGACGTAAGCCTGTATTATATGGAGATAGGTGGTCTGTCAGATTGCCCACCAAGTATTTTTGAAAATGTCCGCCCTTTTCCAAACTCTACCCAAGAATGACTTCTCAGATACTATCTATTAGGTTTTGTTTCCAAATACATTGCCATTGAGACAGCGTCTCTGGCACTGTTATAGAATCATTTTGAGCCCTAACTTGTCCAGCACCACAGGGATGAAATTTAATCTGTCCATAGAGTTTAAAAAGGGTCACAACTAACAGTTCTTACTATGTCCTCTCTATGTCCTCTTCAGGCTAATGCTATCATCAACCCCTGGTATTCTTTCCTTCTGCTCTATTTATCATTGCTAGAGAGATCCCATAGCTATGTTTTCTTCCTACCTTGAAGACAACACATTAGTGTGAAGTACAGTATGTTCTGGTTAAAAGTCAATGTGTCCTTGGACAAAATGTGGCAGCATCATGCAGTGTTTGTCTTGCTTTCTCTACTGCAGGTTTCAAGCTCTGCTGCATTCTTTTCGAGGATTTAATTCCTTCATATCTGCTCTCCTCTACTGTGCAGTGTTTAAATAGGTTATCATAGCCACTGCAGGGTTTAGTCAGTGCTGTTCTGAATGCAGCATGGAGCATTCGTAGAAGCACCCAATTATGTAAAATACTCAAAATTACTTACAATACTTAGTGTATGACAATCAGTTATTTTTGAACAGTATTCACACCACTGCATATGCACGTTCGCATATGTGTGTGACCACTGCCTCCCACACTACCTCTATTAATAAAAATATTATCCATTGTGACTCATTCTAACGCCAACTCTGGTGTGCTGACTCATACATATCATGTTCCAACAGCTCAAGTTGCTGTTCGTTTTTTAAATATTAGAAACTTATTTTAACCTTGTGCATAGTTTTTCAGATCAAGGTGGTTTGAGTTTTCTCCAAGCAAAGTGAGACTAATTAATTTGAAGTCAATAGTTGTTTTGCTTAAGTAAGCCCAGATTATCTCAGAATGGTTCTAATTTGTAAGCAGTTCAGCAGTTTCTTGGTCAAATCAGTTTTTGGTTCTCCAAGATAAAATAGTGCAACTCATTAAGACTTCAGTGATCTCCTAGCTAAAGTTTTCTCATGATAAAATGGGGCTAATTTGTTCAGACTTGAGACTGTTCCCTTGGCCAAAGCTCTACCCATTATTTTCTCAACTAAAATGGTACAAATTCATTAGGAATTCAATAGTCCCTTAGCTAAAGATTTGTCTTTTTTTGGAAAGCAGTGGTGCTGATTTATGAGAACTCTGCTGGATCTAAACTGTTTTTAGTCCAACAAACAAAAATGAAATGGTTACTAATAAGATCTCAAGTGCAGTCTCGATTTAAAATGTCACCTCCATCGATACAGCAAATAAAAAATTGGATGAGATTCTCACAAATTGATCCGACCCATTTGTAACAATGGTCATGATGATCACAAATTGAACTGACTTAACAACCTGCTTCCATTCTTTGGAGTTGAGAATACTTATTCTTCAACAAGTACTTTTATCGTTTGTTTGTTTTTTGTTGTTGTTTAATGTTCCACTTTTTTTCCCAAGATGAAAAACAGAATATAATCAGAAAATAAACTGGTGTGTTAAGTATAATGCACACATGGACAGCCAGTACCAAACACACACACACACACATATGTGCATACACACACACAAACTACATGAAAATACACAAACAATGTGGTGCTGATTCATGGAGATTAGAGAAGAATGATAGTCATATTATCCTGGTGGTTTTCCCCCATGTCTTCTATTACACCTGACAGAAGCAAAATGTGATTTGTGTGAGAGTATGTGTGAGAGGAAAAGAGGAAAAGTATACAGTGTCAGTGGTTTTCTGTTGACAGTTTAGTGCCGATGGATGAGCAGATCATCTGAACAGAATGAATGTTTATACCAAACACTGTCACTATTCTACTCTACAATATACTACCATACAAAAGTGTCCTTGCTTACTTTGCTTTCTTTGCCTAAAAAGAAGATTACTTTCTAAAAAAATGTATTTGTGTAAGTCTACAAGTAGCACACAGCTTTCAAAGAGTTACTTGTTCCTGAAAAAATGCTTTTTTTCTGGCCATATTTTATTTCCTATCCCATAAAAGCTTGATGCTGCCCAAACCTTGCTGCAAGTGCATAGCTGCACACTGACTGCAATACAAATTAACATAAATTAAGCCTCAGATCAATTCAAATCATAGAATATATCAAAAAAAAAGGTCCCTATTGATGGGAGTTTAAAAGCTGGTGTGTGTGCGTGTGTGTAAGTTGCCCAGTAGCTAATGGTTTAATGGCTATAGATGAATATATAAGGCCGTAATGTCCATTATAGTCAATGGAAAATCAATAGTTGTCATATAATGGACTTTAATGTGGGCTCTAAAAGCATTCAAACCTTTTTTATCTCCATCCCTTGCTTCTCTTACCCTCCTTCCTCTTTCTCCTCATGTCTCACCCTCTCCCTGCTGTCCATCTCTCACACTCTTTCTATGATGTATATCTCTCACCCCACCATCACCATCTCATCCTTTCTGCACTGTCAAGTTATTTCTTTTAATTCAATGACTGCTTGTTAACAATCCTCAACCTGCTTTCTCTTGCTGTGCTCTCCTCCTTCTACTTCACTATAAAATGCTCTGCTGTATGTCTTTCTCCATCCTTCCTGTTCTATCCTCCACCATCAAGGTGTTCAAGTGCTTATTTATCTCGATTGACTGCCTGATGTCCACCAGCTAAATATTCTCACAGCCCTTTAAAATATATGGCAGAGGGACAGGCAGCAATTGCAGTGAAACTGCCTCATTTTGCACACTCAAATGCCCATGCACACACAGACACCCACACACGCACACGTACACACACACACACACAAAACAATTACCCGAAAAGGTGCAGGTGTTGATGGCCCACCACTTGACACTTGCAGCTAAGTGTTGACCTATTGCACCCGACCCTATTGCTTCCTAATGATTTTATCTTGCTCCCTCGTCTCTCCCTTGCCTCCTCCCTCCTCCTCTCTCTCGCTCGATATATCAGTTCTCTCTCTTTCTCTCTGTCCCTCTCTCAGTTATGACCTCTACCTTTCTTTGTCTCTCTTTGTTTTACCAGACAGCATTATCAGTCTTATTCTACCCACCCGCCTACAAACAAACCAAATACCAATTTGTCAATTTCATTTCGATCTGTGAAATATGCACACACATACATACAATCACCAGTCCTTCCTAGATGATTTTACAGTGACTGTGGTGGGTGGAGGTCCAGGGTCATGCTGCATCTGTTCATTTTAAAGTGAATTGCATCACCCTGGTGCATTTTAGAGCAACATTGAGAGGCTCAAACTGTGATCTGTCATAAAAAAAAAACTGAAGGGAATTTAAGGTGTTGCAAATGCAAATGGAAAGGGGTAACACTGTGCTTTTTTTATACTCTGCAGGAATAAAAGCTGCATCAGTGAATGAATATGAGCATGGTGGTGAGTGTGCAAGACTTTTTTAGGCATTTAGAAAGGACCTGAAGGTAAACAAAAGTAACTGCTCATATTTGCTGTGCTGTTAAAGGTGAAACCAGCTAATATGCCTGACAACCTGCAAGTTACTGACTGAACCAAACCTAGGAAATGCTAGTGGCATCATCATCACAAGCATATGACATCAGATTCAATGACAACAAAAAAAGTATACATGTTCAGAACTTAGTATGGCCCTTTGCAAGATGGTATAAAAAGTGGAATGGCCCGTGACAGGTAATAGGTTACCAACCCCTGCTAGGTTTCCATTATGCAAGGTATGAAAGGCTCAGCCTCAAGTATACAACATCATCTGTCTTCCTTTCCCATCAAAATAATTATTATTCTGCTGCATTTATTCCTCTGTTATAAAAGTCAACAACTGATTGTCAACAAGATGAGATGAAAATAAATGAAACAAACATTATGGAGTTTATTGGAATCATTCACACAAAGTAATGTCATTTAGATTTCTTAAAAGTTTTTTTCTTTTGAAAAAGCTGAAGCTCTAGAACCAAACAATAGAAGCAAACACAGTTTAAAAGCAGGTTGTCTATCACTGAGCCAGACAGACTGCTTTGTTTCCTGTGTGTGGCATCGATACAGTTTACTTTCTTTTGGCTCCCAAGACATTAGGGGTTTTATGGAGATGGTGACTATAATAATCCAATACAGTCAACTGTAACAATAGCAATTCAGCACTGATCCTTTATCTCACTCCAGTGTGTCTTAGCTGTGTTCTGCCCATTTCTTTACATCTGCCTGTCTGTCAGCTGTAGTCTCTTGTATAGGGTTACCATTTCAACCACAGCTGTCGAGTTGTTCACTATTTAGCTTGTACAGAACAAGACTGCGTTAAGTAAATCTCCTTTGGTCCTTTCAAGTAAACAAAATTTCTTTAGTCTTATGCCTAACACTTTGTAGATGTAGACCTTGAGCACCAAGAAATGAGGTAAACAAACTTTCAATATAGGTTGGCTCCTGTAGAAAGCGTTTGTGAAATGTTTAACCAGTATTAGATAAAACACAACAAATTCAATCATAACGATTTCAGAAAACATTAGGTAATTACAAACTAACATTCACAACAACACTATAATTAAGGGATAAAGGGGTAAACAAAGGGGTGGAAATTGGCAGTTGGGGCAGTAGACAAAAAAAAAGCCTTTTAACGTTTACATGGTCACAGATCTGACAAAAGGGCAGGTGTGCAGCTTAACATCAACCACTACTTAAAACATCAAGTTCAGTGTTCTCAGATACTGCTGAACTGCATGCAGCAGTTAGCTTAACAGACAAAGCTTGACATCATGAGCATTTCCAAATGAGAGAGTGGGCTGGCAGCTATGGCTAATGTTAGACACTGAGAGCCTGTTTGTTGACTCACCTCTGTTTCCTCATGATACAAGTTCGATACGCCAACACACACTTGTGACATGGTTGGTTGGGGTCTAGGGGTGGGAATCTAAAGGCAGCTCACAATTCAATTCAGTGATGACTCAGAGGGCTGCACTGTGATAATAATCCATTATAAATGAATCTTGATGCTTATTAATTCCTTTGCATAAAATTGTTTGCCCGTAAAAAGAAACTGAGCACTTAGTGTTTTTTCATTGTTTGGTTAATTTGTTTAATTGTTTGATTAATGTTGGTCAGCCAGTCTCATTTGTTTATTGCTGCTTTACTCCACTAATATTAGTCTCCGATAGATGACATAGAAAGTGTTCAGTGTGTTTAAAATGACATTCATCTACCAAAGGTAACGATTTAGTCACTTAATCAAAAATTACATGTGACCATGACTCTTTGGATGAATAAATATGATGAGAATTTCAAGATAACTGTCTGACAGACTCTCTGTGTGATGCTTTGCCTGTCATGGTTAAGTTTCACCTTTTTACTTCTATCAAAACCACCTTTTGAAAATAGTTTCTGACATTTTACAATTGATGCTGAATCTATCATGTCTGCTTCATGATACATCTAAGAATCCATTACATATTAAATCTAACATATCAGCAGACAGAGAGTGAAGCAGATAACAGCCTCTCCTGCTGTCCTCCATAGGAAACAGTCCAGACATGGAAATAGTTTGAACATAAATTGGAATTTTTTTAAGGCTTTCTGGACTGGCTTGTGTATGAGTGTGAGTGTGTGTGTGTGTGTGCGGGCATGTGTTTGCATGTGTGTGTGTGTGTGTATTTAGAACAAAGTAAGATTAAATAAGGCCAATCTTGCTTGTAAAAGGAGCTTTATCTTTATATCTTTTTTTCTTTAGTGCCTTAACTGTAAATGAAATAAGAGTGTCTAGTTAATAAATTTATTGGTGGATATCCCACTCTCGCCATTTGCCCATTCAAAGCACCACAACACTACACATGTATGATCAGGATGTATAATTCTCCAATTTAATGCCCCACTGTAACTGTGTTTACATTTTGTTTATATACCTAGAACATTAGGAAGAGCCACCTTGTCTCATTACTTAAAATTGGATTATTGTGTGCATTATTGTGTTACTGTGAAAAAAAAAAGGTGACAAGACTGTTGGTTGTGAAAATGCAACAAGTTATCACTCTCAGCTAGTCAAATACAGCAACTTGGCCCAGAACCTGAGTATAATTTCTCAAGACAGGGTGTACCGCATTATTTCATATCTGTTTTCTTATCTGGGGCAGTCTGTATTTTCTTAATCTAACCAAGAAGTTTTGTTGCATGAACTAAACCAAGTAAGGTGTCGGCTAACCCTAAACCAACATAAACCTGAACCGTTTCATGAGATTAACCCCAGGTTAGAAAGGCTTTGTGCTTCATAAACAAACATTTAAGAGTTCACAACCATTGGTCTATATGTGATACTTACAAATTAGTTATTGTAATAATGACACAGTCATTGGAGGGCAGATATCAGGGGAAAGTGAGTTTTTTTATTTAGACAGCTGTTTAAAACAGTTTCACAGTTGTTAGTACAGTACAGCTTAGCTCTAAGCACAAATCTTCACAAAATGTATTCTGAGTGTATTATGAAATGGTTGCGTAGAAACTGGCTCCTCTGGGATAATTGTTAGTCATAATTTGTGTAACTTTTTATTTCCTTTTTTTATACCAGAGCAAGGATGATGAAACAGATAATGGAAAAAGTAGAATAAAAGTTAATATAAAAATAAGCTGAACCAGTCGCAGGAGCAGAATTCCGCGAAGGCCTGTATTTACTTAATGTATTACAGATTGGATGTGTTATACAGAAAACAGCAGGTGGGTCAGATTCATTACCTACTGCAGAGACGGACAGCAAACATATCATGATGTAAATATCAGGCTGCTTGGACAGGCATAAAGAGGTTGTCATGGTAACAGACCTGTATGGTAATCTGCAGATGAGATGCCTTATTTAAATTTGCGAGCCAGAAATGTTCGCCTGCTGTAGCAGATGACCGATCAATGGATGGTACCACTGGGAAACTACTTGTGTGTATGTGTTTGTATGGGTGTGTGTGTTTGGATATTTTTGAGTGTGTGCTCACTGTGCATAGCTGTACATGAATGCATGCTAGTTTTCTATTGTGTTGACATTTTAATATTGTCGCATAACTTGAACAAGATCTTTTTTTGTGCGCATCTGTGTGACCATGTGTGTGCTTGAAACCACTTGTAGTCATCTTGCTAAAAGGAGAACTGTGTACGGACCGTAGTTCTGCCCATTCTCCTTTTCCTGCCTCCATGCAGCAGAAACTGGGCCAGGGCTACAGGGGCAGAACAGATGGACTGTCAAGGCTCCAACGCTCCTTTCCTCAAGTCCCTTTCTTCTATTAGCATAATTGTTAAATGGGCACTAATGACAAAGCAGGTAAATACCGTTAAGTTGTAAAACTAAATAACCTGTAGGCTTATGTAGTAATAAACTGTGCTAAAATCATGTTTTATGTCTCTGTTGATACAGAGACTAGATACCCAATGCATACAATTAGTGCATCTGCTACAAAATGCAGCATCATGTACATATTAAGAGAGACCAAGAGAGGCTATACTGCCAGACTGCCAGAGATAAAGGGATGGGAGGGAGGAACTGTAGTATTGTGAAGGTTGGAAACCAATTACCGTCTAACAGTAGAGTCTCCTTAGGGACCACTCGAAGACCAGCAAGGGAAGCTCTGAGCGTGTGTTTGTGTGAATCTTGGTCTGAATCTGTGTCTAGACAGGGCAACTGAGGCAATTATAAGTTAAAAGTTCCCTTTCAGGGCTGTTGTTTAAGATAAGGTCTGAGAGGAGAGAGAGACAGATGAAGAAAGTGTGCATTAAATGATAAGGGCAGCAATTGTCTATATATATATATATATATATATATATATTTTTTTTTAGTCAACAAATTTGTAGGAAAGGTATTCCCATAACAAAAAATCCTAAAACTAAACATTATCACATTAAGTAATACCAGCTACATTTGTTGAGACTCAGCTTGTTTATCTGCCATTGCCATTATGGATATGAAGCACCTTGAATAAAATTTCAAAGATGTACCACGGCAGTTAAACTTGATTTAGAGGGGTATGAGGAGAGGCTGTTTACATAGTTTTTAACTGTCATATTGACTATCTAACGCTGTGAGTAGAGGACACAGTGTACCAGACACAGTCTGCCATATTGACTATATAAAACCTGTTTATGAGCCCTGTAAACTTACTTGAAAATAACAGTGGGTGGGTGGTGGAGACGGTTTCTGTCTGCATATGAATGGAGAGAAGGCCCTTTGTGTGTATGGGAAACAGACGGTAGCTTTATGTGTTTGTGTGTTTGGGCAGTCAGGTGCAGTTGTGTGTGTCGAAGATTATGTCTTTGTTTATATGTTTATATGTTTGTGTGGCTGTATTAAATTTTAAAATTAAAAAGAGAGCCGATTGTGTGTGTGTGTGGATGTGTGTGTATGTTTTAGTGCAGATGAGCACAAAGCAAAAACAGTGAAGTGTGTATCCTCACCATCTTTCTTGCTGCTTTAGCTCACAAACAAGGGAGAGAGATCCAAGAAAGATGGGATGGTAGCAAGATGTTTTTAGCCAAAAAATATTCTCACATCATGGACTCATGACTTAGCCAGTGACCTATAATCCTCCCTAAAACTATACAAACATTAAAAATGAGATGCAACGTAAACAATTTTAAATAGTGTTCAGTTTGCAGATCGCAACCAACCAATTATCATTCTGCTTACCCTTCCCTTTGTAGAGTGTAGAGGAGCCTATAGTGGCCCCAAAACTCTTGAATGATGTGAAAGACTACTCTAGCACCAGTGTTCAGTTAATCCATTCTGGAACCCTGTAGAAAACAAAGCAGTGCAACTTGGCAGAGTCCATTAAAGAAGACCCTCTCCTTCTGTCGATATATAGGTCTCATCATAGGATTTTGAAAACACAACTCTTGGTTTTGGGGGATTATACATTAAAGAAAACATACTTGTGAGTATATTCAATTTCTGCCAATAAATTCCCTTAAATCTCACACACTGGATAAACACAAAACTACAGTTTAATTCAGGGGCTGGCCATATAAATCTGACCAATATAAATCACGGACACCTTTTTTTTTTAACTCAAACCACAATATTGTGGTGATTACATTGAATTCATTGCAGTTTTTTCCAGCTTTCCATTTCTGTCTTTTTTTCCACCCGCTGTCAACTATTTAAACCCTTTATTTCTCCCATGAAGTTAAACATGTCTGCAGTTTTTAAAATGTTTCTACTGTAGCGTGCTCCATTTACAGTCCCATCAAATCAACAGCTGTGACGAGGCAGTAAAGAGATGTTCAGTTAGGGGGAGTAAGCTTCCAATGCAAGGTGTCTGTAGAGCAACAACTGCGTTTCCTTGTTCCAGACTTTTCTAAAAGAGTTTATCGTCCCTTCTCCTATAAAACTCTTGTAAGATCTTAAATTTAAGACACGAATATCCTAGATAATAATGATAGACCTTCAACAGCTAAAGATCAGAGGCTGAAGGACAAAGAAGAAAGGTGTTCTTGTCTGTTGAATTTTATACACTTTTACACTTGTTAAATGTCTACAAGACATACATCCTTTACTAGGACCATTACTTACTGGTTGATTTATTTATTTATTTACTTTAAATGATTTATTCTGTCGTATAGTCATGGAGGACCATATCTTCACCTCAGAGGAAAACATTTATCATTGTGATCTAGCACAGTGATAGTGGAATCATGTTGCATTTAAATATCTTCTCTTTTCTTTAAAGAACATCTGAAAATGAATGTGCAAAGGTGTCAAAACAAATTCCTGTTTTTTTTGTCATGTTTTCTGTTATGGAAACGTCTGTTGTGTCTGTGTGCGCATGATCTTACGAGGATGGATCTGCATCTGCAGTGTGTCAGTCTGTGACTGTCGGGGTGCATGTTTACCTAAAGGAGAAGTGGTAATCAGCACATGCATATGTATGAAGGTTTGCGAACGCTGCTTTAAACATTGCAGAGGCGTTACCAAGACATTGTGGATCGGGTTTCTAAACATTTGGCTTTGCTGCCTTATGGCTGGCATGCCAATGTTCAGAAACAAGGTTCAAAAGTAGACCTATTGGTGGAATTTTGTGCATGCATGTATGTTGCCAGAGGGAGCTTCATGTTATTTCATAGATATAAACAGACACTTGATTGTGTTCGAGGACTAACAGGTTGATCAGGAGTGAGCCACAGAGCAATATGAGAGCAATACCTTGAATTGGAAAGCAGAGAGATAGGATGTGAGTAATAGCGGCTTTATATCTGTGTGTGAGAATGAGGAGTGTGCAAACTTGGCATGGTCTTATTATCATTGTCAAGTTAATAATACCTCATCTTTCTCAGTTTAAACTTCTGTCTGGCTACAGGCAACACAGCCAGCCAATAAATGAGAGTCACCCACACGTTCCCATTTATGCAGAAATTAAGTGACAATTGTTGGGGGTTGCTTTAATGAAAACCTGATGTATGTGATTTGAAGACTCCTTTTCTTCAGAGGGAGGTTGATTTGTTTGCCCCACAGCTTCTTGGCTCTGTTCTTTTCCTTCTTTGAATAAGTTAGAGCTTATTTCTTTAGGAATGCATAGACCGTATGGAATGATGAAATATTCAGAGAAATCAAATGTATTAGAATTCTGAGACAAAGTGTGGTGGTAACACAAAGTTTTCTATTAGACAAAAAAAAAAAAAGAAAAAAAAAGGCCTCTGCCGGCAGCTGTACCTTTTTTATCTGATTTTGTTATTTTCGGGGCCCGCTGGAGTCATTTCCTTTTTCTGCTTTTTTTCCCCCATGAATGTGATCAAAATGTCAAATACTTAAGATGCCAAAGACTTCCTCCCAGAACCAAATTTGCCAGGTTTCTGAACTTTGATGATGCTCAATGCAATTCACTTTAATATGAAATTAATAATTATTTTTCATTGTTAAACGTTTCACTCTGCTAATTGGTGACCCATTAAAATTGAGTTCAGGGCCCATTTGGGGTCACAGTTAAGTTTGGGAAAAGCTGTTTCATGAGATTCCTCCATATTTATCCATTTTTATTTAACAGTGAATGAGGTTTTTTGAATAAAGGATTTCCTTATATTTTAATAACTACTTAGTTACAATTCCTTCGCCCTTTTTTGTGATCACAGTAGAATTATTTTTGATAATGTTGACGTAACTTTGCTCTTTCAAGAAAACCACCCAGATGGAACCTGAACTGTTGAAAAATTGCATGCTGTTAAAAAACAAAAAATAAAACAAACAACCAAATAAAAACCACATTTTATTTACAAGAACATCATTCATCCTGCTGTTGGCTCTTGGATTTCTGTGAGTGGAAAATACAGCCCACATCATATGACTTACTATCTAAAGGAAGAAAAAAATGCCAGAGACACTAGCCATGAGTTGAAGGAACAAATACCAAAAGCTAGTTTTCCCATGATAATGGGATAAATTAAAACAAATTTTTGTAATCTCCTGGTAACACATTAATTTATCCCATTATCCAAAGATAACAGAATGAAAAATTAATAGCGACCATGGCCACTCTAAGCTTCAGTAAGTTTCTGTGAGACATACTTAATTTATGATTGGCTTCTGCAATCTGTTTCTCCATCTCATGGCTGGTGTCTCTGATAGTTTTTGCTTTCTTTAGATATTAATACATCTGATTTAGGCTGTATCTGTGTGATAACAACTCGTTATCCCATGATAATGAAATGATAATATTGTGATTCTGAGATAAAAGAATGAAAAAAAAAGACAGAAATGGCTGTGGCTGCTCTCGGCTCCTAAAAACTCGACCAATTTAAAGTACACACTAAAACTGATTTTGCTTTTTCCAGAGCTGAGCAATTTTCTTCAAAGAAGGTGAAAAGGCAGAGAAAATTGTTGGCGTGTCCAATAATAATATAATCAAAGTCAAAACTTAAAAACACTTCCTACTGTTGAGGATAACTGTCAAACTCACAATTGATCCAACTGTAATAAGGAGGGCCTTAATGGACCTTTACATTAACATATATAAGATAGAAAATTATGATAGGAAAGATTCAAAAAGACCAGTGATGTTGGGCATTACTGAAAACTACTGTGTGCCACTTATGTATATATCACACAAAAGCTTCATCACCTCTTGTATTTAATTGGCATGAAAAGATTCTCACCTTTAGTTGTTCACCCTTTCTTAATTTCTCAACCATCTGGCAGGATGTTAGTGATCTGATGTGTTATAGTAATATCTTTGTTAAAGAGTAGCTCCTTTACAGTTTGTTCTCATTTACCATAGTTAAGTGCCTTACAATACAAAATATTGTCACAAAAAGAAAATTTATTTTGCATTGTGTGTAACATAATTGAGTGAATATACTTAATTGACTGGAATGATTATTGTTGTTGATGTTGTTAGTCTGTAAGATGCTGATTGCTTTTTTTTTCCTGACAGAAATGCCTCACATTGTGTATTTCTTCCAAAGATATTTGATTTGTGCTATAAACAATTACTGCCTTGAGTAATTTGCATTTATTCCGTAAATTATCCAATCAGAAATTGTTATATAATGTTGTTATTTTTATGAAATGTCTGCTTGTTGTTTTGACACAGGCATGATAAAGGTTACTAATCCATCTCTGGTCAGTCACGTTATGTAGATTGATCATATTGTTTTAGGTGACCACCTCTACTGTTTGTGTCATGTGGCTCCTATTAAATTAAATAAAAAATCATTAATTCTTAGACCATAATGGATGAACGTTACATAGTCTCTATAATCTGGTAATAAAACTCCCTCGACAGCATTTTTACCAAAAGCCACAACATAGTTTTTCTTGGAAAGTCACAGTCTACACTTTTTGCAGTGTACACCTCTGAGTTATTTCAATTTGAGTTTAAATCAAACTGAACATTATAACCTACATCACATAAGATGCCGACAATGCTGTATTTCATTTCATTGGGTAATATTCAGTAAAATTGTAACCTTTATCCAAGTTTCACCATATTGAGTTAAGGACCTCAGACAATAAAAATATTGCATTATACACTCAGTATAAGTGAATTTTACTTCATTTTGCCTTTCGGAATGTAGCTCTAGCTATGTTGTATCATAGAAAGATATAATAAAAACCCAGTAAGTCACCATCACAGGGAATTTAATCTCATTCTACACTTCCACTGGAGTGCTTAAAACTTTCTCTTTTCTCAGCCTGGGGAATGGAATTGAGTAAATTAATCCTCTCCTGAGAACCCCACACTTTAAATCACGCTAATACCTTTTGTCAAGTGTGTACCCATCAGAAAAAAAAGCCTGTTCTCATTTTGGTTCTAATACACTGAGAAACTACATGCTGAATTTGGTAACAGAGTGAGGCAAGCAGTTCAAAATGTTTTGATGAAAATGTATTAAACTACACTGTGCTTCAGGATATGAAAAAAATTTAAAAAAACTCTTTGATCCTGCTTCTTGTTTTGTGGTTTGGTTATATCAGGAGGGATATTTTGAGGCACCTTTGTTAGGGGGCAATACAGGAGGCTTGCAATGACTTTTTAATAGTTGGTTGGATGGAATTCCTTAACGATAATGTCTTCCTTGAAGTTGCTCCCCTGTGCGTTGCTTATCATCCTCCTGTGTAAGCCATTATGCTTTCTTCAACATTTCAGTTGTGTGGGCACAGCACTGCTAATCGATACCCAATAAAGCCAGATCAATTGAGCTTACAGAGCAATCTAGCACTCTGGAGGTCTTGTTTGTACCATTAATGTGAGAAACTAGGAGTACCTACCTATTTTTAGGACACGGTTGCGCTCTAAAGATTAGGAAGGTTGTGTGTTTGCCATTTGTAAGTCGGCCAGTTGAGCCACCAAAATCACTCTGGAAACTCAAGGTGTTTAATGTGTTTTCTGTAAGCAGACTGTCAGAGCAGGAGCACTCTGGCTGGGCACTTCTGTGGCTATGTTTAGATGTTCAGTGATGACTGTGGTCAATACAGTTTATGAGCTCTCTGGGGTCATCTATTGGGTATAGATGCAGCCCCCAGTGGGCTCATACCAACTAGAGGCACGTTAGTTGACGTGATGACTATTTCTGATTACACTCTATTGATTATATTCATTGCGCATGGAGCTGGTTTATCTACTTGGCAAGTGGTTAAATAATGACTGGAGCAATTAAAGTCTGGTGGTTAAAATCAATGACCCCTAATGGGAAAGGTTCTAGTTAAGTGTGCCTATTACTGACCAGAGCTAAAGATTTAACCAAATAAAAAGAATTTAAAAAGAGGAATGCGGCCCACAGGTGCTAGATGGAAAAATAACAGGCACAAAAAAAAGAGGAAACAGGATCAGTGATAATGATAAAAAGCCTTTCTTTACTCTGATGATGCCGCTCTGTTGTCACATAAGATACAGTCAGAGGCATTTCTGAGGTGTCATAACATCAGAATTACTGATGCAGTAAGGTTGTTCATATTTTAGAGCCTTTTAAAAAGACAATTTAGCATGATAAATGTTAATACATATTCTGTATTGTGAGTTACATTTTCAAAGAACATAACGTATGACATGTTGTCAGCTAGTCAGCGGGAACAGGACACAGGCCTTGTCCTGAACCCTGGTGGACTTACTGTCTCTCCACTCATTTCCTGCAGCGTTGCATAGTTGACTGTTTGGTTAAGCCACATAGTCGTTAAACAAAGAGCTCACGGTTGGTTTCAGTTCAGTTTCAGTTCATTTCAGGTAAACAGATAAATACTGACAAAACTAAACCAAATACTTCATGGTCTGTCACTGTCTCAGCATAAATCTTAACTTTGCATTCATTTGCAGAATGCTCTTTTAAGTAAGGTCGTTCTTTGGGTTGGCAACCAATCAAGATGAATGAGAATCTATGACCATGACATACTGCCTTCAGTCAGTGAAGGACTTTGATATCAATCTGTGCTTCAACAGCAACATTAAAAAGGTAAGACTGACAAATATTAACTCAGGCTTGACTTTTACTGTGATAAATTAACTGACTGGCACTGTCTGTCTAAAATTTGCCCAATTGTTTTGTTGTTGTTTGTCTGTTTTGCTTTTTGACTGCATGTAACTGTAGTAAACATTTGATTTGCTGTATGCTCTCAAAGTGGCAAAAACACAATACATATATCATTTGATGAGGCTAAAACTTGCAACTCTGACTACTCACTGACATCATTCAGTGCAATGCCATAATAATATATAACTCAGCGAAACTCTTAAGTTATCTCATTGTCTCATTAGTAAAGCCATTATGCTTTAAAAAAAGTCACAAGTTATTTGCCCATGGACCAGGACATTTATGTTCCTACCTGCATTATCATTAACACATAAACACAGTCTGCTGGCCTTCATCTCTTGTTAGCTCTGTGATGAGTGCAGCTGTTTTAATAAATCATAGAACATTTTCTAGGCTTGTCTCTGACACATCGTCTATTTTTTACTTGAGGCTTTATTTCAGAGGCTATACATATTGGAAATCATTTTTCCATCCGTTTTCCACTTGTTCAGCCATCTGCCATTAACATAAACTTTTAAAGCTCTGGCTCTGCTTGTGCCTTGAGGACAGCACTCTGTTCCTGTGTTGTGTTGTACAGCAATTAAGATTTCTTGTCATTTAATTATAGTTTTCAAACAAATGCCCCAGAATTGAAGTTGCATTCAACACTTGATTTTTCTGCACAAAGTACCTTCAAAGCAATACATGTGATTTTCTAGCAAAAGTGTTTGTGCATATTAATGTGGTCTTAAAATAACGAGAGGAGCCCAGTGATTAGTATCAGTCATTCTAAAGACTGTAGTCAAAGCACTCTTCCTTACTTCAAATGATTTAAAAATTGAACTGCAAATAGTATAGCAAATGTTGAAAATAAGAAGACACCCATCGAAACAAACAAAACAACGACAACAAATAAGATAAAATGCTATTCTCAATCCATACTTTGCAGCTGAGCTCTAATCAGATGCAGTTTTGGTCTGCTTGTAGGGTCTTGATCCTTTACCAAAAAAAAAAAAAAAAAGATGCTTACACTTGCCAGCTAGCTGTTTGGAAGTTAGCTAGCTAACCTATTAGGAACGGAGCATCTTCATGGCAGATGCAGGCCTTACCCAGTCAGGACCGCCAGTTTATGACATCACGGAAGATGTTTTGACTTGGTTGCAATTAGACAGATGGACATGGCAAAAATGATTGCCATTCACATTATTATAAATACTGTTCTGCAATAATTAACATGATAATAATAGTCATTTAATGTTTTTCTCACTTATTTTGTTTAGCTTTTTCCCCTACTTTCACTAAATTTTTTGGACCCTCTCGTTGCACCCTAGGGTCTCCAACTTGGAAAATCATGTAGATAGACAATGACAAACACATAATTGTCAGCAAACAGTACACCCACACATCGACATGCAGAGACAGTGAGAGACTGACTCACCCACCCACAGACTCACGCGTGCACACACACAGACTCAGCATCATACAAAGGTCTGCCTGCAGTCTCCCAATAATAGCAGATGGTCTTTTTGGTTCACCATCTCTCTCTCACTCTCTTGGTCTCTCTGTTGCTCACTCCACCAATCTCTCTCTTGTCTTTCTCACTCTGTTTTCCTCTCTTTGTCCATCTGTTGCTATGTGGCTCATATTACCAGTGTTTTTTTTGCTGTCTTCCTTCCTTTTTCTGGCATGGCTGCTCTCGCCTCTGTCTCCCTTCACTGTTTGTCTCTTACTCTTTTACTTCCTCTGTCCCCTGGTGCCTCTCACTCCCCTAGAAAAAAAACTTTACCTTACTTTCTTTGCACTCTTTTGCATATGATCTGCAGTGTTTAAGGGCTATGTGTGTGTTTCCTGTGGGAGGTTACTTGAGTTGACAAGGCCACTAGCAGTGCCTTGCCATACCACCTTGATGCTGTGCCAGTGTGTGTGCCAGTGTGTGTGTGTGTGCCCTCTGGACTAAGCAAACATCAGAAGTGTGTGTGTGTGTGTGTGTGTGTGTGTGTGTAATCAGGTTGACAGGGTTGGCAGCAGGCCCTTGCCACCTTGTCTGTATGCCAGTGTGGTTCAGCTTTTTTGAGGATATTTTTCTCCAGCCTGCGTTTGATGAAACTGAGTTTGATATGAAGAGCAGGTTATCTATCTATCTATCTATCTATCTATCTATCTATCTATCTATCTATCTATCTATCTATCTATCTATCTATC
>JAPZDY010000020.1:15839978-15861350 GCA_029783645.1 Ctenochaetus hawaiiensis | reverse complement strand
CTATCTATCTATCTATCTATCTATCTATCTATCTATCTATCTATCTATCTATCTATCTATCTATCTATCTATCTGTCCATCTATCTATCTATTTATCTGTCTATCTGTCTGTCTGTCTGTCTGTCTATCTCTTATTTGAACATTCCCTTGCAAACCCTCTATACTGACCAACCAGTGTCAGCCTCACCTCAGCTGCCTTTATTCTTTAGCAGTCTTCTACGCTACTCCACCAATTTAAGTACTCTCACAGTAGAAATTACCACAATTGCTCCAAATGCCTAAAAAATAGAAACAGAGCAGCAGAAAATATTGGAAAATGACGTGTTAAATGCCAGAGCTGGTGTTCACACTGCTGTAATGTCAAACTGCATTTTCTCTGCTCTCACATTCTGTCTCGTCACGCTTTCCTAAAATATAGCACAGGGAGTGAACCAACCAAAATGGCTCTGAGCTAAGAAGAGGAAAAAAAATCTCTAAGGCTCCCTCTTTTCCTCTGCCACTTTATTTCCCATCAGCCTCACTCCCTCAGCTTATTCATCTTTCCCCTCCTTACTTTCTCTCTCTCCATCTACCCCCCTCTTTTTTTCCTTTCTCCCTCTTTGTCTCCTCCTATCCCTCCCACCTGGCATATTTTGTCAAATCTTTCTCTTTTGCTCTTTTCATCCCTCTCGCTCTGAATCATTAATGCCTGCCATGTCATGATCTGTGTGGATGTGAGCTGTGTTCAGAATGATTATGCCTTCTTACTGTGTTCACTTGATCTCCCACTTGCAGCTGCACACAGGCAGCAAACTCCTGACTTCTAACACAGCTTGTCATCAAATATTCACTAAAAGGCTCAAATTAACATAAGATGACATAAATGTGTAGATGTACTTGAACACACTTTCTTGCAGTCACTCTTCTTCTCTCCCTCTCTTTACTAAATTATTACTTAGTATCATTTCATGTGTATTTTGTTTGAGCAAATAAAAAGACTTCCCCACTTCAGTCACTGAATAACCTCTTCTGACAGTAACTACACAATAACTTTTCACTTTGTCTTTTTTTCTGTGCGTAAACCTCGCCTCAAGTGAACCATTTTCAGGTTTTACTGCAGCACATTATGCAACAGATAGCCCACATTCTCTGAACTGACTTTTTCAATCAGACAATTTCTCCTTTTCTCTCATTTTAGCGCTTATTCTCTGCCACAGTACAGTATCAGTTTATCTATACATTATGTGCATTTATATACAACACAACCAGATGTTATAGTCAATTTACTAAACTGTACTTTTGTGGCTTTGATTTGATTTCTCTGAATGGGACTGAGGCAGAGTGGCCCTTAATCTATCCCCTTATTCTGTATATTTATTACCAGCACCCTATTACAATGCTATGCTAACAAAGGCAAATAGTAAGTCCTGACCTAAAAGCTAGCATGTTAATAATATTCCATGTTGGACCAGACATGAAAACGTGACCCCTTTCTTAGGTGATTGTAAGCCTCCCTCTCTGAATTGGTGCCAGTTTTTTTCCTTCTGCAACCAGCTCCCTCGAACTGGGCAGACTCTCCTGATCTCCCCTGGTGGCCACAGTTGTCAGTCCAGTCAGCCAGCATGCACTTGCATACTGTTATCAAGTTTAAAAGGGTGATTACTGTCAGTTTGTAGTGGTGGTTGGAACTTCACTCTCTGTCATTCTCATTTGTCTTGTAGTCATTTGTCTCAACTGTGTCTAACAGTTGGCATCTTGGGTCATTGGGTGTTCTATGTTAAATTTAACCCAGAATTTATCTTACTTTGTGTTTTCCCAAGTGAAGCTGGAGGCAAAATGAGTTTGAGCCTCAATGCAGTGTAAAATCAGTATGACCTTTGCTTCTCTCTGTCTGCTTAAACCACGTCCAACTTTAAAAAACCATAAACCAACCACAGACGAAAATGTATACAGCATGCTATACAACAGCAGAGCAAATGGTTGGTTGGTTAGAATGTTACATGTTGTGAGTTTATAATCATAAAACTATGATGGATGCAGCCTTGTCTAAGCCTCATTCCAGAGATGTTCACTCTCTACTCTCTCAAATCAAGTGGGCTCTTTAAAAAAAAAATGCAAATCAACTTACTGTCCATTTTGCAGCATTTTTCATTAGATGAGTACACACACACAAACAAGATTTACTCCGTAATGAGAAACTTTTACCTAAATGACAAATTCTAGTCAGGATATGAATAAAAAGTGCTCGTAACTGCTTTCTGTCTCAACATTATGTCCATTATGTGCAATTATTATTTCTGGGAAATTCTCAGAGTGCAAGCACTCTAAATTACTTAATAGAGTCATTCTTACTTAGTGTATATGCACTGAATTAACTACTAATGAAAACTGTTACTTATCATTAATATAAGAAATGAGATAAAATGAAAACCTTAGGAATATTTATGAAATCAGTGGTAATCTGTATACATAAAAAATGAGGTCATAAGACCTTGTTCTTGAAAAGATTATACAAGAGGTACCTATAAGAGCAACAATTCCTTGCAGCAACACTTTAATAAATAAACTGTAAGGTGATTGCAAGAGTGTCTATATTCACATCAGCTGTTACGTACATGGACACACAAGTTGCAAAGTATGCAAAATCAGGTTGAGCTGCAGTCTTATATAAGAGATTAAAAACATCTAAGAAACCTCTGCACTGCTCTGCCAGTATGAGCTGCTGGGGAAGACAGTTGGAATTAAGGAGGGAAAAAAGAGCGACAGAGAGGGGGAGAAGGGGACAGAAATAATAGAGGGCTCATCAGTAAGAGGAGGAAGATATGTTTAGGCAGAGAAGACAAGATGTGGATGTCTGAAATACAGTGCTATAGCAAAGCATTTATTTGATAAACAAGAGGACCAACCATGTCATTCATAGGACAAAACAAGACCAAGCAGACATGAGAAAAGTTCTTCCATTAGATAACAAAATGCTTCTCTGATATTCACAGTCAAAATGTCTCTTTTAGGTTTATTTTGGGATGAAGCTGTTGTTGGTAAAACAGTCTTTCCAAGACCCTAGTGTTTAATCATAATATCAGAGGGCTGTTGCTCATTTTGTGCTTAAAGGAACATTTCACTCTTAATTAAAATTCAGTCGGAACCCCTCCGCTGGAGGAAAATTTTTTGAAGTCTCACAGCAAAACAGTCTTGCAGTAGTCTTCTTAACGACAGCAGCTGGAGACTCGTTTTAAAGAAGAACAAATGAAAAAAAATGTTGAACTTCACCTAACTTTTCATTGGCAAAAATGACTTAATTAGCTGAAGTGTTGGTTTAACTTTAATTAAGCAGAAGTGTCAATAAAAAAAATGAACATCTGCCTGTTTGTAACAAATAAAGAAAGCAAAAGTTAGACTGAAGTCATTTGTGTGTGTGTGGATGCAGTGGGTATCACTGTGCAGCAGCATTGATGGATTTACCTCTGCTCTACTGCTGACAACATCAGGTAAACTTTCCACCATCAACAAAGCAATATGAATGCAACATCGACGGGAAAAGTTATAAACACGACTAAGATGGATGAGGATCCAGGTGTAATGAAGGGGAGGAAAGGAGAGATCTTGAGAGTAGACAAAGATGAAAAATAATCAGATCAAAACTTAAAGAACTGGGGAAGAAATAAGTATGTACTAAAAAAGAAATGGAAGAGTGATATTGGAAAAAGGGAAGGGCACACAGAAAGGTTTTGGACAGAAGGAGGAAACATAAGAATGGGACGAAGAAGGTTTACAGGAGACCAGGTGGAACAAAAAAGAAAAGTTAGAAAAAAACAGTGTTAGAATAGAGAGCAATCACTCGAAAGAATGATTCGTCTTTAGCTAAAGCTTTTATCAGTCCACTGAAGGAGAATACGATCGATTACTCCAAATCACAAAGAACACCTTGTCCTCTTTGCATTAAGAATCTATTGTTTTTTTCCTTCATACAAAGACTGATCGAGTGCCTGAGTGACAATTTTTATCTAAGGATCTATAGAATTTATACAAGTACTTCAAAGAGGCGAAGTTCTGGTGTGTGCCTGTCTGATAGTTAAAGTGCTGGTGCGATGCTTTCAAAGCAAATGTTTAGTCTTCAGAGAAATGGTGCTCAATGACTTCACAGTCCTTGTCAGTGTGTTTTACTGAAAAGTCAGCTGTATGTCAGCTTAGTGCGTTATTTTTTAGAAGGAATGGGGATAAAAATGCTTTAGCAGCAGAAGTGGCTGAATTTTAAGGTGCCATGTCTGTCTGTCTGTGTGTGTGCATGTGTGTCTGCGCGAGTCTTTCAGATGAGTGTGTGTCTCTCTCTGCCTTGCTTGCTGTCTCTCTGTCCAATTAAGCAGGTGCGTCTTCTTTCCTGGTCTTCCCTCTACGCTGGTCATGAGGCCCACGTTGTTGTCAAACTTCCCATAATCCCTTTTAGCCTGCATCTTATGACGGCAGCTGACTGAAATTTTTTCTCTTTTCCTCTCCGGCTTTCATTTTGATTCTCCCTTTTTCCTTGAATTCCTTCTACATGCTCCACTTCATTCCCTCACATGCACCCTCACACACACACACACACACACACACACACATGCATCTCGTACTTATTTCTGCTGCTTCATCACTTGCTGTGTTTTATCACTTTACACACAATAACGTTTTTTTTATGTTGTTTCTCATGCCTTTCATTGTTTTTCACATCACAGAGTGGCATGTGTATTTCCAGGTTGTTATGTTTGCATTAAAAGGCTGCTCCCCTGCTGCAGAAAAATGAGCCTCATTCAGAATAATTTAGAACACTGCAGCTCCTCTGACCTCATGTTTGTTTATTACAACAACTCCTCTTAATAAACTGTTTTGTCTGAACATTCTTCTTATCTCTTGCTTTTGAGATGTTTACTCAGGGACAGCAATGTCAGCACTTGCATGGGTTAGCATGTATAAAAACTTGCAAAATGGCCAGACTTAGTATTGATAGTGTATCAAGCTGTAAGTAAGTATAAAATATGTAAAAACATTCAGAATTTTGTTTGCATCTGACTGTTATTTAAATAAGTAATTATTTTTCTTGTAGTCAAACATTAAAAATCTCAATTTCCTAGTTCACAAGGTTATTTTTTTAAATCACCTTCGTTCCATCTAATTTCTTTTTTAACAAATTCAACCGCCTGCCGCTGGCCACATGCAACTTCCAACACTAATGGAGGAAATAAAAATCGTGGCGGTCTTTGGAGTTGCTCAGCTTCAGAATGATGTTTGCACAACTAAACCCCTGACACAGTCACCAGCAACCTTTTCTTATTGCTCATTCTTGCTCCAAGTACACCTCTCAGTTCATATGTACTAACACAATTGCACAATTATTGGGATTCCTATTCATCGCCTGTCTTTGCTTACTCACCCTTCCACCAGAAAGGCTAATATATGGCTTTAGTCCCATCCTGTAGAATTAACTTCCATTTTCACTGCTTTTGCCTTTCTCCGGCTTGACATTTTCATCGTTTCCCTTCATATTTGCTCTCTCTCATCATCTGATTGTTGTGTATTTATGTGACAGGGTACTACTCTCAGAGTTGCGGCTACTCACCCTTACAATATGGAGGATAATATGCTAGTATGAATCTTTCAAAGAAGATTAACTTCTCTTCCTCTTTGGCCCTCTGGCTTATTCATTCACTCTTTCTCTTTTGGAACCATGAGTTTGTTTTTGCCTTTCTCTATCGTAAACAGCTAAAGTGTCTTAAATATATCTTGTTCAGTTCATTACTGAATAATTCAACGCTTTAAATTTGATTTTATATATGACTATTTCTTCACTTACTGGACACTGGAAGAAAAAACAGAAAATTTAACCCAGAAATCTCCCAAATGAGAATCTTCCACGGATCTTTATGGCTATAGCAAGCTTGCCACTTCTTTGATGTGTCACTTGTTATAATTTCACAGTGATTTATTAATGAGGCAAATCTAGAGATGGCATTTTTAATATGACAGCAAATGTGCTGTGTGGCAGCCTGCCCAATATCAAGGTTAATCCGAGGGTTTGAATTCTTTCCTCCACTGCATTTACTTACTTCTCTCCAGCTCTCTGAAAAATTCTCATTTTATCATTCCCTTTTCTTTTTTTTACCTGTTCTGTGCCTTACATACTAATGTGAGAAGAGTGTTTTTCTGTTTTGTGGTTCTTCACCTCCTCAAAAGGGATGAATGTCTAAGTCAACCTACCTCACTTAGACATTCAACTGGTAATGAGCATTTCACTTTTTCAAAGCTCTGGCATAAATAGACTGTGTTGCCTAGCCTTTAAAGTACATATTAAATGGCAGTATTAGAAAATTATTTTAAAATAATTGTGAAAGCTACATACAACTCTCTGACTTTCTGTATTACACTTGAGGTTTTGTATGTTTTGTATGTGTGTGAACGAATATGTGCCTGAGTTTGGGGAAAGGGGTTATTTGGTGATCAGCCAGTTGGCCAGTCATAATTATGTTATGTCACTGCTTCAAATGATATATTTGGGCAATTGTATAAAAAAAAAACAGAGCCGGGGAGGGAATTTGTATCAAGAAAAATAAAATACGTGAGATCAGAGTTTTCTGTATTCTATAAGACATACAAAAATATGAAATTCTATGAGATTAAAGTTACATTTTCATAAAAAGAAAGTATATTATTTTAAATAAAGATGCTTCAACCTCATCACACCACTGATGTAGCAGATTGGCAACGGCAGACACCTAAGGTGTGTAGGTCTGTGTGTGTTACTTTTCTGTTCAGACTCCAGTTCCTTTAGATATTGTGCCGGAGTCTCTTTTCTTTTTTACCCTTTAGTTTGCTTACCATTATGAAGTAAAGTATGGGAGCACAAGTGTAACATTCACACAAAAGAACACAACTTTCATTCGCTTGAATGCAACTCTCAGACAGACTGCAGAGTGCTGTGTCTCCTGCAAATGTGGTTTGTATTCACTTTCATCTGTAAACAGACTGACTTTATGTAACCACAGAGAGTTGGTGTTTTTGCTGTTGAGAGAAACCAGTAAAAAAGGCAATTCAAATGCACAAATACCCCTAAAACCAGTTATTTTAATTAAACACACACTCACACACACAGATTCAGAGAGATTAGGTGTTGGACAAATAGCTCAGCCCAACACACGGCAGAGTTTCATCAAGGTTATATACGTTTAGAAAAAGTCACACACTTTCTTTCTTAATTAGGCAACACACACACACACACACACACACACCTATTCACACAAACATACACACACACACTATCTCACACATACTAATTTAAATAAACTCCAGATGATTAAACATGTTGCATGAGCCCTGTCTAAATAGAGAAAGGATAAAGGGGCTGAAAAAAAGGTGAAATATAATCAAAGAGAGGGAGAAAGAAAAATATGACAAGCTGTCCTTCACATCTGTTAGTGATTGAAGAGATCAGAGAGGCAAAGGCCATGTGCAAACACACACTCACGCTGAATTCTGCTTTAAACCCTGCAGGTAATTGCTAAATTTCGAGTAATTAAGGTATGAACAGCCATGGCTGAAAAGTTAATACAAGGCCAGAGGATGACAGTGTTTGTATTGTATTTGCAAAAAGGTAATATCAAAGGCAACGCTTTTAAATTGTAAGTGCATATTTTGAGTCCTGTGTTTCTAAGCAGCAAAGCATATTTAGACAAAACCTGAACTCCATTACTCAAATCGTGATATGAGAAATGGTTGGGAAGTGTGTAAACTGCTGCAGTACATCTTTTCATTCTCCTTGGCTTTGTCTTTGTTTCATATCAACACAAACACATACACACTCAAGCAAACAACAACAGGCAGGCCAATGCAGGATCAGTGAGTAAGAAATATTAGCTCTGTGGTCCTCATTCTCTGTGCAGTCTATATACGTTTCTCTGTGGTTCCAGTCTTGGGACACATTTTTCATCTGCTGCCTCTGACTTTGTCAAACAAAATCATATGTTTTTTTCCTCGATTCTCCAAATGTCTACAAATCCCCCAAAGAGTTTGCAGGACGGAGTTTTAGACTCTGCTTTCATGTGTCTTTTTTGTCTTATTATTGCCATACTATCTTCTGAGGTCCATATGTCAACATAAGAGAAAGAAAACTCACATTTTTCCATATGTCAGATGGAAAAGTGTGTGTGTCGGTGGGCATCGCGCCAAGACAGAGGAGCAGTCACACCAAGAGTTCAACTTCAGACAGCTGGCAGACGTCAGAGGTCAGATAAAGAAGAGGATAAAAGTGTGCTGACATTTGATAACATACGAGGAGGATGGCATTTGATTGAGACACACAGGATGACTGTCATTATCTCTCATTAGACAGGTGAGAAGGGGATGAATTACAGGCAAGTTAAAGACACAGTAAACCAAAATAGATGTTATGTAAAAGAAATGATTTCAAGCAGATATTCTCTTTATCTCTCTTTATGAAACACTGTTAGTTCATCTATCAACTTCGGTGCTTTGTACTTTTGCACTGCTGAAGCAAGAACTCTGAAAGGTTCAATGCATTTGTTAGATAAACCAGTTTAGGATTTCAGCTTCTCTTCCAAGAAGCCACTTTAATTGATTGATCTGATGTCTAGTAGTGCAATAAATAACAGTTACAGCTTAAACAAAAAAAAATTAAAAATATAATTTTTTTCTCAAGCTTGACAGCTTTAAAGCAGCTGTTTGGCTGCGACCCCACCAAATTCCATTCTCAAATCCAAGACTGTTCAGTTTCCTCCCTTCCCTGCAAATGTAGACTCATTAACGAATATTTAGTAGTTACTTTATGAAACCACATGCACTGTTTATCACATTAACATGCATTTAATTCTCTCCTGTAGAAAAATTCCCTTTCAAATCTGGTTTGCCTGTTACTCTGGTCATGTCAGTCCTCCCAAACAGTGATAAATGCCAAAAGCAAATGCTCAGAGTTGATTTTTCATTAAAACAAATTAGGACTCGTGGGGTAACTGCATGCCAAATTAGTGAGAGCACACAAGGCCAAGATGCCTTAAGTTACTATCTGACGAGCTATAGCATTTGAAAAATTATGCTTATTGCAGTGACCACTCTACTTAACACACACTTTGGTGACAGTCCTACATCCCTTCAAGAAAACTTACCTGTCTGATTCAATTGAACAAAACAATACAACATAAATCTTGCAACTTAACTTTAGTTTAAAGACGCTGGGATGTGAATTTGCCTCAGCAACCCTAAAACAGGCAATAGCCGTCCATGGAGGAGAGACAGGTGAAGTGAGGTACTGGGTGCTAAGCCCTCTGACAAAAGTGAAACTATCAGTTCAACATTATGTCAGTACATTTTTACTTTTGCTCGGGAAGTTTCTGCACCTTGCAGCCAGACATCATTTAAATCCAATCCTACACTGGCATACACTTTTTAATCCAAAGCCACAAGGTACGTTATTAAATATTTGACTCACACTATTTCTGTGCATTTCTCTGTGCTGCTTTTTAAGCTTCAACTTATTTTGACCAATTCCTGAATGTGTCTGAGACAATAAAATGAACCTTGGGGGAATTTTTCACCATTCTGCTGCACTGCTCCTTGTTCATATTTGACTAAGGGGGTTCAGTAATGGCTTCCCCCTTGTCCTGGAACTAAATACAGTTTCCAATCGTGGCTGGCACATAGCATGACTGGGTATGCAACTGAGACACTGTTATGGCCTTAACACAATGCCATTATCACTGTAACACCGTGCTAATGCTCTCTCTTACTTGTTCTCCCTCACAACACACACACACACACACATGCACTTACACACAAACACACTTTTACACACTAAAGCTGTGTCTCTCTGGAAACTAATGGGTTGTGCTCCTAGAAAGACACGGATACTTAAGAGCTGGTTAGAGGCTGAACACAGATGGTGTGTGTGCATGTGTGTGTGTGTGTGTGTGTGTGTGTGTGCGCAAAGGAGAGACAGAGAGACATATGTGAGCCCCATTGTTTGTTTGTGCATTGGCTGTTTGTTTACTGTGTGTAAGTTGTTTTTTACGTGCATGTGTATATTAATGATCGCTTACATTGCTGTTGGTATTTGTGTTAATTTTTGTTTACATAAGTCTGGTGCTAATTGTTAATCTTTTAGCTGTTTGTGTGTGTTTGTATATGTGTCCTATGTTGTTTAACTGCCCCTGCTGGTTCCCACGACTGTGTGGCTGTCTGTCTGTCTCTGCATCCATGTCAATGAATGTTTGCTTCCAAGTTATGAGTCTTGGCATACATAAATTCAGACACACAATCGGGCACAGAGAAAATTAGTGCAGTAATTCATTACAGTTGGTTTTTAGCTGCACTAAGCACTGGGCTCAGAGCAGCATAGGGACTCTTACTGGAGACGATAAAGCACATCAACACTAAGGCAGACAGTCCAAATCGCAGTAAAACGAAATTTAGGTCAAAAACACATTTTCTTTAACTTAAAAAATTCAGGCATATTAAAAAAATTGTCGATAATCCCTTTTTCACAGTTTTTTCACATCTCCTCTGACCCCCTTGATGAGGAAACTTGACCTTCTTCATCATTGGTAGCTAAAACAGCAAGATGATGCCAAAGGGGTAAAAAGAGAGTGTCCAAATATTGAAAGACCTTTTCTCTCATCTCATCTCATCTCATCTCATCTCATTATCTTATCTCGTGGTTAAACATATGGCTCTGTAATAACCCTGGGCAATGTACAATTGACCTTTCATACGTCCTTGCCGAGCGAGGACTGGAGTCTAATTTGTGTGTTACAGCTGCCAACCACTTTAAATTTCCTCAACTAAGAAAAAAATTCTAATCACAACTGTTTTTAACAAAAATCAGAAAATGATTAACATGATTTTTAACTGACTTTAGAAACGTCATGCAAAAATGAACTTTCAAAAAATCTTCTCATTTATCAGGGGATTTTCTTGAACTGAAAATATTATTCAACAGCTTATTTAAAAAAATTCAACAATAATGTCTCTGCTACTCATACTACTACTACTAAGAAGAAGAAGAAGAAAAAGAAGAAGAAAAAACATTAAATGCATAGTGTGTTGAATAATGTTGTTTTTACTTGGCATTTAAATTGCAGGAAGGGCTCAGGAAATGCACTTCTCTTGTACTTTTGTGGGTCTAAATTCAGGTTGTGAAAGAAAATCCAAGCATCAGCTGGCTTGACCGGTTATTGACAAATGTTATCTCACTTGATCACAGTGAGCTGAACTAAATGTGCCAAAGCCTGGCTGGATATTAGTTTGGGCTTTTCGGGAAGGAGGATAACACTCACTGCTGCAAGGGAAAGGGTTCATGACAAATGAAAAATCATTGTATTATCATTGAAACAATCACTGTAAAAAGAATGCATGAATGTAAATATCTGTATTATCTTGTTATATAATCTAGGAAGCCAGTATTGAAATTGAAAATAAAATCTGATTAATAGCCCAGCCCTAATTTGTTTGCTGTCTGTATCTGCATTCTGATACCAATTTAACACAAAATGCAGCTCCTTGGGAACTTCACTGAATTTAATTGACTGTTTCATTGCCAATCTTGTTGTGTGCACTGATGGCTCCACATTTGGCTTTCTAACAAAATAATTTGGCTCTTGTGGCTCACTCCCCACTACACCCAGAAGGTCCGTGATTCACTGAGATCCTGTATTCTCCCCATGTTTATGGGGGTTTTCTGTGGGTGATCCAGATTACTTTCCAAGTCAAAATACAAGCACGTCAGGGGAGGAAATGAATAGCCCATAGGTGTAACTGGGAGTGTGAGCCCTTTTCTGTTGATTTGTGTTAGCTGTGACAGATGACAGGGCTTATCCTGGGTGTGTTGGCATCTTCTGCTCAGGACACCAAATCCTTATGACTCTACATTAGAAAAAGGAAGCCCCCCAAATAATTTATTCCGTTACCTAGTTTTGTTCTGCCTTTTCCATTCCATTTGTCCATTCATATTCTTGGCAGTTTTGTAGTTTCAGTCACAAAATCTATTTATATGGGTGAAATTCAGACCGAAGATTCAGGCTAGAATTTCACAGTACTCTAAGCCAATCTTACCAGATAATGAAGAGATACAACAGCTGCTAGTCTACCAGATTCAGCATTAAAGACCAACTGTCATGCACTGAGGAGGAAATAACCATTTGTTTGTTTGTATATGTGCAAGGAGAAAATGGGCAGAAGCAATTATACGTTCTTGTTCTTAGTGTGCTTTGCATAATCACTTCTACCTGCCACACTTTGCCTGATGGGTGAAGGAAAATAGAGAGACTTAAATGGAAAAGACTCAAATTGTGGAGGGAGGCAGGGGGTTTGTGCGTAATGCTTTTTGCCTTCAACTGATGCTGCATTCTTTGGGAGAAATTTGCATTTCAGCATTAGCAACCAGCAGAAGCGGACAATCAGAGGACTACTATGATGCAAAGCTGGAATAAAAACAGAAGAGCTAATGCAGAGGGAATGGTTGCTTTTTTTTTGTTTGTTTGTTTTTTTTTAATATACAGTTACTTCCAGTCACATGTAGTATTGATATAAGCACATGTACAGCCTCATCTACCATTGTCATTGTGCATTGTGTGAATAAAACACACTTTATGCCTGCACACTTTACTCTGGTTCCCACTTTGTCAGAATCCAAAGGGGTATTTCCTTCTTCCTGTATTTTCAAACAGGTCTGACAGTACCACAGTTGTGCGCTACATGTGTGAAAGATTGACTCTCCACAAGGTAACAGCCCTGATTTTTTGGACATTAATGAGAGTTTGTGTAGATGGCCTATGTAAGGTTTATATGTAAGGAAATTCTGTGCACACATGCAAAATGTCAGATATGAAAGAGACTATCAAGCAGTAATAGGTTTGCAGTCTGAGGTTGTTTGCTTTAATTTCTTTTAGTTCAATCAGATTTTCTCCCACCACAAATAAAGATGGTTTTCATGGCACAAAACAGGAAAAAATGACCCTCCTGTCACCATTAGCATCACTAAAGTTTTATGTTGTTGCTCATGGCAGATGGCAATGCCAATAATATTTCAGTCTCTATAACTGATTTATCAGCTTGTCATTGCAGCTTCAAGCCATACTATGTAAACTGTGTCATTCTTACCAAACCAGTCAGTGACCTCTTGCAAAGAGACATCTACATTTCTTATGTTTCTCCGGCAGCTTGTCTAGGTTTTCTCTTAATTTGTCACTTGTCTGTATGTGCAAGCCTGGTAGCAATTAACTCACAAGTGCTGCAAAACATTCAAGAGCCATTTGCTTCTGCTGTACTGCATGCCAGCAAAGATTCCACTCAATAAAGAAACTGCAGCTCAGTTTCAAGCGAAAATAATTTTTTAACCAATGCGAATAGATATTAAGAACCTAAGGAGTAACACATCTTTAATCTACTGCTGTGAATGATTTAGGCTACAAGGGGAATAGCAATGTGAAATTCAATGGGAATTCAGTGTAAAAGACTAAAAAAAGGGGGCTTGCAGCTTCTTGTTAACTCTGAACCTTCTAAGCCAAAATGTGCTAAGAAATGATAATTAACCTCCTCCCTGTCTTCCTTATTAAATTTCAACAAAGCATCTACTGGTAATATCCCAGAGTTCACTAGGGGAGGGACAGAATGGTTGATGGGGTACGAAAAAGGGAAGCACATCTGGTGTTAGAATACACCCACTGAGACACTGAGAGGTTTATGGGGCTACACTGATTAGGAGACACACATACGCACTTTCAAACACTTACACACACACACACACACACAAGGCATCAAATTTGCTGTCAGAAGGAAGTGGGTAAATCATAAATAATTGTGTGTATGAATATGTGTGTGTGTGTGTGTAGTGTGGGTGCTTGCAAATGTGTATGAACCTACTAGTGTTTTGTACATATAGGAGTATTCACTGCTGTGCATATTTTATTAGATCAGTGTGTGTAGTGTGTTTTTCTGCCTTTATCAATATAGATGTACATATCAATGTGTTTGTGAGTATATCTGTATACAAGAACACATGAATTTGCATGTGTCATGTTAAGATAGCTTCCACTGCTGTTCCAGTTACAATAGCAGAGTGCAGAAATGAAATTTCCTCCTGTTTCAATCAGACACTAATTAAGCAGTGAAAGATAACTGGAGAGTGCTGTGTGTGGACCTAAACATTGTATGTCTCTATGGCCCAAGCTCTTGTTCTCTCTGTTGTGAAACATATCATGCTTGTGTGTGTGTGTGTGTGTGGACATGTTCTTCACTCCTGACCCTGTCTGAATCCCTGATATTGATCCAGATTGTGTAAGTTACTGCCATCCTTTCATTTAAATCATGCACATCACAATACCAGGTCTTTCTTAAGTGTAAGACCTTGTATCTCAATGACATTACCTGTCTAGTGGAGGTTAAAGGTTGTGTATGTCCTTTTACATGAGCTCTGGGATCAGCGAGCTGAAGTTCACATGCCTAGTTGATACAAATATTTAGCATAGCTTGACATCGAAGACTGTTAATCAACTTAAGATCACATGCTTGTCACATTTTCTATCTCATAGTCATTTGTTGTAGGCGCATCTTAGTAAATCATCTGGAGAAACCGGAATGAGCTCACTGTCCCAATTCTTTAACTTCAGACCACAGCTGGGATGCTCTCCCAGGGCAGCCATTAGTGGCTAGAGAGGCTGTAATGAAAAGCTGGAGAAGGTCCCAAAAAAGTCTAGATGAGGCACTTGCCACTGTACACTGCAAAGGCGTGAAATAATAGCTTCCTGTAATTGCTCTGAATACTTTATGGGGATGCAGTACAAGGTCTGAGTGCCTTAATGATACAGCTGTAGTACTGAATCCTCTACTGGTCTACACTGGGTTTGTGTTGGATATTTTTTGGTTTTGTGTAAGGGTATGCAAAATTGAGATTTTTGCAAGATTCTTCTGAGGCTGCAGGAGGTGACACTTGTTAAAACTTTTGGGTTATCCAGATGAGGTCATGAAATTGTACTTCTTTTCAAATAATGCTTGCTGCCACTTCTCATTCAAATGCATTCATACTCAGTATCTATGAGTGCAGTGGTCTGTTTCTGTTCCTTTTGTCAGAAAAAAGGATAGTGCACACTCACGCATTTTCCAGCTGCCTCCTTGCTTTGTTGGTGCCAACTTCATGTGCAGTATGTTAGCAAAATCTGCTGGAGAAGGTTCCCAATCTGAACTTGATCAGTAAGTTGTGATCCAGAAAAAAAACCCAAAAACAGTTGTTATATAAGTTGGGTTAATGCTTCATCCTACAGAACAACAGGCTGCCAAATAATAAGCTGGAGTTGCAGCTTGTGTGGGAGTATATGCATAATGTGTGCTGGTGCCTTGTTCCCTTTTTGATCTTAAATACACACCCGAATGGCACCAGATTACATAAACAAGAGCTCAAAAGGTGGTGTAAGACGAACAGCCCAATTAATGAGATTTATTAATGATGCTTTAGAAATGGAGATGGTGACAAAAATGATCATGTTTATCGTTTGATTTCTGGAGGGCACTGTTTTGTTTCTCTGTTCTCCTTTAATTTTTGCTTCTGTTATTCAGTTTTAATGGGGAGTTGCTCTATTTTTGAGTCACTGCCTGTCTCTCTTTATATGTGCCTCCTCTATTTCACCTGTATTGTCTAAATTATCTTTCTCTTACTCTGCTGTTATTTAAAATATTTTAGATGCTTGCTGCTTTTCCCTCCAGCACCAATAAAATAAAAACAGACACTTCCAATCCTCTCAAGGCTCAGCACGTCAGCATAAAATACGCTTCAGCAATGATTTTTAAACCCAAAGAGGTGCACCAACTCAGATTAATTTTGTTAAAATGCACCTCTCTCGTCGGTCCGGATAACTAACTGAAGCTTCAATGCACTGGTTCACTTTTGGTCCCCAAACTAATTCTTCATTCTATTTTTTCAAATGCATTTTAGCAGCATGATACTGTTACTAGCAGGAAATTCTTTGCAGTCACAGTTAGTGGCACGGTAAAAGCAAAACTGTCCATGCAGTTGTCCATATTATTCACTCATTTGGACATAAGAAAACTTTATTCTCTTAAACTCTTAACTATTGTTCTAAAAACTTTTTTTTTGTTGTTTTGACTTAAGCTTTCCGGTGTGTATATCAATAACAACACCTGTGTTGGATACACCCCAGATAAAATATTCATCATAAATTAAGCAAAGCATGCACTCATAATATAAATGTAGTGTAACTGTTCACTTGAACAAAAAAGATTGTAAATAATGCTCTTGCATGAATCACTGTTGTACATCTCTTGGGCAAATCAGCATGATTAAATTAAACTATTTAAAATGCCAGATATATGTATCTACATCAACTATACAGAGAACAACAAAATGATGGAATGTTGAAATTTATTTTTCATGAAGACTGACAAGTATGGGCAGCTCCTGACTTTTTAATGCATGGAGTTCTCCATAGAATTACACAAAACAGCACACTCTTGATATGACAGCAGTGTGATAAATTATTGAACTGTTCATCTGGATGGGTTGTCTGTTTGAACAGGACAGACAGTCATGCAGATAGAAGGATCTGCAGAACCACATATCTGTGTTGAGGGATTTCTCTGGATGTAGTGACAGTCATATAAAATGATGTGCTAACACACTGGAGTGTCAGAGAAAAAGTTTTTTATAAGACACTACAAAGTGATGAACTGAATTACAAAAGCTGCTCAAACAGTGAAATGCCAGTTTTGCCGCACGAACAACCTTACAAAAAACTTGTAACGATAAAAGTCTGTGAGAGATTATTCTCTATGTATTTTCAGGAGCCTGGAAAAAAAAAGGATATCTATGTTTTTGTTCCTTTAATTGTATTGTGATGGCAGGTGCTGTCTGATATGTTTAAGATCATGTTTAGTGAGATCCACCAAAGCAAACACTTACAAAAGCACATGGGCATCAGTGGAAACATCATTGTACTATACAATGTTTGGCACATATAAACCTACCCATGTATGAAAGCTGCATCAGTGGCCGGAGCTTACTTTTAAACTCAAGTGAATGCTGGATGACTAGTGGACAGAGAAGAACTTGCTGAGATGTTTTAAAATGTGATTGAGATTCTGGATAAAACAGCCTTTTTTTCCACTGCTTGAATCAAAGAGATAATATTATGTCCTGTGGTTCAAATAGATTTCAAGCACCCGGATCAAAATCTGACTCTGTTAACAATTGATTCAATTGAACAAATGAATTTTTTAAAAATAAATTCCTGAAAATCCCCTGTGTAGAGCTTTTGGACATTTGTAATCTTGTTTGTGTAATATCTTGGTCAAATGTAGATATTGAAATAACTGGACTGACTGCTGAAACTTTTTTATGCTCAGGTTGATGGTCTTGATGTGGCTGTTTTGTCTGCACGGTCCAAATAAAATGGACCATGCAGAGTTCAGCTTTAAGGCCAGAACCATTCTTGCTCAAAGCAACCTTTATTTGGCCTTTGCATCATTACAAATTGTTTTATTTTTATCAATTGTTAGCAGCCCCTTTAGCTGTCATGTAAATGAGATGTTGTCTGCTCTCCTAACAGCACAAAAGTAGCATTTTTTGAAAACTTTAGGAATATTACTGACAATTACAGATAAACCAAAACATCCCTTCAGTCATTTGGAATGTTTTTGATCCTCTCATCAATAAAATGAAATGATGAATGGATTATAAACAGGTGAGTCATTATGCTTCACCTGAGGGTTAAAACAGGTTCAATGACACCAACACTTTCATTTAGCTGAGACATTGATTGAGTTCTACAATCAATACAAGTGTGGACAGTGCACGATAGATTAGTGTATAATGTGTGTTTTTGCCTCAGGGCTGTATACTTAGCACTGTTAGTTAGGAAAATGCACCTTAGGCATACACATACATACACACACCCACACACACACACAAATACACACACACAGAAAAAAACGGTTAATATGCTAAACATCCACAAATATGACTCCTCCTCCCTCAACTTTCAAAAGGATTAGCACAAAGTGTTGTTCAATTACAATGTTAACGCTTGTGTGGGTGTGTGTGTGTGTGCTTTAAAGACTCCTTTACTTGTAGCTGATTGCCAAAGAAGGCTCAGAGCATGCAGACAGATCAATGAACAGAGGTTTTTACACACTTGTAAACATAGCTCTGTCATAAGTTCAACATATTAGTGAAAGGCAGCGGACTCTTGCTCCCATTTCGTAAGCTGTTAGTTTTTACTGTCATGAAAGGTGCTGATAGGAGGAGAAAGGGTAAGAGAGAGTGGTTAAAATACATTAATGTGTAAATATTTGAGATGTAATATTCTTTGGAATTTGTTCTGTAGTCAAGAAATCAAAGCACAGAATAAAATGGCTGCCAAAGAATGAAGTATTGGGGTGAAAGAGAGCTTTTAACCACAGGACTCACTTCATTTGTTTGCAGACCTTGACTGCTGCCCAAGCTTAAGCTTTACTCTTATTTAATCTGAAACCTTTTACTTTTGGAGTTCATTTGGGCCAAGGATGATGTTTTTACCCACAGCACAAAATTCACAAATTCCAGAAAAATGTAGAGTACAAAAAACATTAAGGGTAGAAGGTTGAGTGTGTTTAAGATTTTATGACTCCCTTAAATGTGGAATAGTTTTTGTTCCACTTTTTTTTTTTTTTTTGGAGTGGGTAGCAGTTTCTTGTTGTAAGTGAAAATGGGTTTATGGAATAAATGAGGACAAAATAAGGACGTTATGAACATCCAAGGATCATTTTCATTTTTAAACCAACACCTGAGAAGCTGCACAAACAAACAAAGCTATGCAGAAAAATTACAAATGTTCTGGAGCCATCTCTTTATCTTTTGTGTGTGTGTGTGTGTGTGTGCTTGTGTGTGCATGTTTGTGTTTGTGTGTCTGTGTGTGTACAAGACTGAAAGAGAGAGTCAGCACACATGAAGTCATCTAAAAAAGGTTATTTAGCACTTGATGTAGAGTCTTATCTTTTTTTGTTTTCTTACTCAGGCGCACACAAGCACACACACACACGCACAGCATGTTAAGTATGGACATGTCTGTAGTCAAAAAACAAATGACACTGATGCAAGTATCAAGAGTCACGCCTCTGTTTGTGCGTGTAAGACTTGTGTATGTGTGCTATTTGTTATCTACTTTTCTACACAAACAATGTACATTAAACATGAAGTTTTGAGGTCATGCAAGAGTATATTTCTTTTCTTCTGGCTTGGTTTTAGGTCAAATAAAAGGAAATGCAACCTAAAGTTTATCAGATAGTAACTTTTTAATGAATATTTGAGCATTAAAGTAACTTTTCGGAAAAAAAGAAAGCTAGAAAGTGTGATACCTGATGCATATAAACACTTTCTTAAATCTCTGTGCTTTTTTCTTTTATATTTTGGCATAATTCTATCCCCTCTGGTTTCCTCCTGTGCATATTTCTCAGCTGCTGATTCTATTGTATGTACCCAGTGTTTATTTATTCTGCAGCTGAAAATCCCTCGCTGCATTTTCAAGATACTGTATATTCTTTGGAGCAGCTGAGTAGTTATATGCATTTAAATAGTTCATGCATGTAAATGTACTTACACTGGCCTTGACATGCAATCTATGCATTTAAAGGGAAACAATTCTGTGGTGTTAATGGTAAACTGAGGCTTCTTAGTTTGACCTACAAGGCCAAGTGAAGGTACAAAGTAGGCAATGTTCCACTAACAGATAGCTTGTATGATTATTGAAGTGCTTTCTAACTATTCATGAACCTGTAACTGTTTACCTCAGCAACCACTGCTCACAGACATATACACTTCTGAGTGATAATACTCACACTGTGTTATTATTTTCCTTCTGACATATATAGACAGAGGTAAATATAGGCTTGCATGTTTAAAGATTACAACTTAACTACTCCCACTTTGACAAGGCACGCTATGTCTTTCAACTCTCACATCAGGCTGGATGCTGCTGTTCAAAGAGGAAACAGGATAAATTGTCCCCAGGCGCAAAATATTAGACTTACTTGTAAAGCTCGCTCTGTGAAGCTGTTTAAGCTCTCTAAAAACATGCCAGTCTCCATTATCTGCTGTCTACACTGGCATCTCGCACTTCTCTCACAATTTCTCCAAACGTCACTCTTTAAGCTATCAGCAAGCCTATCAGTGGACTGAGCTGATAACCAGATAGACAGTCAGGCAGTCTTTTTTTTGTCCACCTCTGTTTCTGTTTCAATCAGTCTAAAACTTGTTGAGCCGAGTAATGCTACACAAATTAATTAATGTCTTTCTGTATATCTCTGCAACTGAAGAACATTACTTGACCCAAAGTTCACCTCTAAAACAGCACATGCCTTTTTTAATTAGTGGTAAAAAAAAATATAAGCAAACAGGATCATAATGAAGGAAACTCTCCAAAAGTAATGCTTATTTTTTCGTTAGCTAAAGTCAGGCCACTGCAGATCCTATCAGAAAATGCCACTACATATTACAAGCATTGAGTCATTACTCAAAAAAGTAATGTATTACACACATTAATGACTTTTTTGTAATGTAATGCAATATTTTATGTATTCACTCATTGTAGAAAATTATTGGTAACACTACTTGTTACTCTGCAGTAAGCATTGTCTCATAGTTTACAGTTAATAATGTCATGTTAAACTGACATTTGACTGCATATTAGTAGAAACTGTGATCAAGAATACACATTTTGCTTTTTCATGCTCTTTAATAGAGTAATATCACACAACTGAAAAAAATCTGATGACAATTAGCTCCAATAAATCTTTTAGTCAGAAAAAAGGGCCAAACGCAATGAGAATCAAGGCAGCGTTGGCTGGAGGCTTCTTCAAAATAAAAGCAGCTGATAACAATATATAAAGAAGGTTGGCTCCTTAATACAGCCTATATTAAGTGCTTAAAAATAATAAAGCAACAAACAAAATAGTCAGATGATGGATGGATAGTTGACAAATTTTAAAGAAAAAACATCTTTATGCTAAAAGGAATATAAACTAATTCTGCATATAATGTATCCCCAGTTACAACAAAACACACTAAGATGACCTTTATGTGGTGGCTTGATCACAAAACCATGACTCTAAAGGAGATCAGTCAGGCTTATTTAAGTGTTATTTACTTCAGCAGTAGTTCCATCTCATGAGGAGGGTCTTTTAAACCATTCGTCAGGCAACCTGTCAATCAGCAAAAGACTGGCTGGGCTGAAGAGCCTTTGCATGTCCCATTAGACATTAGACACCTCACTGTTCAATGTCATGGATACGGTCTTTATTAGGGGTGTAACGATTCATCTACTTAATCGATGTATCGATTTATATTCCTGCGATCCAACTACATCGATCTGT
>JAPZDY010000020.1:15794084-15806018 GCA_029783645.1 Ctenochaetus hawaiiensis | reverse complement strand
TAGTTTGTTTTTGACTAAAAATGTCTTGTTTGTGAGTGAACTGAGGTAGTCCAAGCAGGAGGCTGCATTTGATAGGCAGTTATAAGATAAACTCCACTTTTCTTGTTTATAATCTTTTTTTTCAGTAGCAATAACAAAACAAAACAATAACCTAATGCCACAGAATAAGTGTTGACTGACAGTACAATATTGCAGAAACTATTTTTAACCTTCAGTACTAGCATTTTCACTGCAGGGGAGCTTTAAGCTGATGCCCAACTGTCAATTATAACTTTCTAATATGTTTTTAAAGCGACAGATAACCCTAAACAGAAGTGTTTTGCTTTTTCTTCCATTACTTGATTTCCACTGAGGATTTTTCTTTGTGCTTTCAACATAGTGAGATAGCCTTTTGATAAGAAGTAAAGCTGCGCTGAACTGATCTAGCATTCTAAAATTAACAGTATTTGCCGTAAGAGTAAACAATTAGAACTATTTTGACTGACAGACTTGTTTTTTAATCATTAAGGAAAACAGGCCTAATGGGTCCAACAAAACCTAAAAATAGCATTGTAAAATAGTAAACAATATTCATCTAATAAAACAAAATAATATGTTTATTCATTTTTTTGGGGGGTGGGGGGGGTTTGTCTAACCGTAACTGAAATATTCAATAGTCCAAACAAACTCTTAAAAAATAAGCTCGACCAAGACCAGATTGTACTGTTAACAAGGGGCTGAGAGGGCTCTGAGTACACCAAGCTGTCACAGACATAGATAGGTTACATAAAAATTGAAATAATGGCAGAGAGGGAATTAAGAAAGACAAGAAACAGTCCTAGAAAGTAGACTTGAGGGATATGGGAGCAGATGGGGAGACTGGTGACTGGCTGTTTGTTAGCCTGGACAAAAGAATGAAGGATGTGCTGCTGAAATAAACCACTGAGACACATAGACTAGCTGCAAAAAAATGCACACAATTAAGGTTAGCAAGCATACTCACCCTGCACACACAACGCTGTCACCTTAATGACACTGACACTACCAGGGTTGTTGCAGTCCCTACTAGAGCCCCCCTTCTGAAAACAGGCTCTCACAGAATATCTTTGGATAAAAGCATCTATGAAAATATGTGTGCCAAATTGTGTACATACACACACACATACACAGAATGGACAAATTAGAGCTGATGTACCATGCATGTCTCTGCTGACCTGGTAAGAGGTCATTGCTTTGATTGTGGCCTGGTTGCCTCTTTCCCTCCCTCACTCGCTCACAGAGAAAAGTTTGTGTTTTGGGCCTGAGTTGCAAGAAAATGTGCTTTTTGATTTTGTTTCCCATGGCTGTGAAAGCAGTGTGAGACGCAGCACTTCTAAAGCCTCTCTGTTTTTGGATGATGTTTTGCTAAAATGAGCTGGAACATTGGACTACTCTGACTGTGTGTTTGTGTATGTTTCATGTATTTTACATCTCTGTCCTGATCCAGCACCCCCTCATTTTTTTATCCTCACATATTTCAAAGCTGCATCCCTTTGCAGTTCTTGTATCTGACAAGAGAGAAAACAGCTATAATGGGCTGACACATCCTCCAGCATGTAACTATATCCACAAAACAAAGGTTATGCCTCTAAACTAGTAATTAACATTGAGTTGAAGGGGGGCACATTTAAATTTTTTTTGGATAAAATAACACCGGAAAGTGGTGCTATGTTTAGCCTCATTAATTACATTGTTTATGTAGGGCAAGGCATTTGGGCAGTGGAACTGGACATTATCTTTAGTATTCACAGCCAAGAACCCTTTTTGTTTTTATCAGTAATCACATGAGGGTATTTCTGTTAAGTTCAGTATTTCCAAGCAAAGCTGTTTGCAGGGATAGTAACACAACATCTGTCTTTTTTGTGTAGTGTTTGGTTAAAAAATTCTGTTTATTTGGATAAAACATTGCCAGTGTAATGTCTCAGGTAGATATTGGGGCAGAACTGCTTTCATTGGACCATTTTTGTGGTTATTGAGGATTGTGAGGTCTCACAGCAGAAGAAAAACAAAGATTTTAGACTCCCGTCACCTAAAATAGATGTTTTGTTGGTGAGGGTTTATACAATAAGAGCATGGAAATTGTTTCACATTGATTTGTAAGCTCAGACACTTCAGTGATCTGGCAGATAACTTGCAGAGAAATTATTTTCATTACAGTCATCTCACCCATGTTAATTAAGCCAATAACTTGGCTGATTATGACCTTTGGCAGCACGCTGCTAAGCCGTGCATATTATGAAGATAAGTAAACCTTTCCCTTCAGGGGAGGTATGTTGAGGAGTTCATAGTGCTACTTTTGGACAACACACTTAATAATCACACCTAATCATGAATACATTAATTAATATAAATGAGGCCATTACATACATTTCTTTGCAGACTTAAAATTTTAAGGAAACTGAGCTAGTAATCCTCACAGTTATTGACACAGCTTTTCTTTTTCATCAGAGAGAATCCCAATGACTCATTCTGCTATTTCTTCAAAAAAGTCCCCATGATGTATTGTGATTCAGACCAGAAATGAGAAAGCTCACTGTGGAGTTTAACCCAGATGCAATGCATGCTGGGAAGTGATCCCATTATGCACGTGTAAAACACAGAAACTTGGTCTGTTCTGTGCCCCTGTCTGTGCTAATGCTAGTGGAAGGTCAGACTTTGGTATATACTAGAGCAATGCTTCCATGCAATCCATTATATTTCACCTGTTTCTGTATAAAGATGTAGCCACTACCACTGTAACATGGCAATGATAGCATTGCTTGTAGGATGGTCTTACAGCAAACCATGACATCACCATGCACAGACTGTAAGTAGCAGTAAACCATTTTTTCATTGTGAAAAAGGCAACTTATCCTGTGTTTTGGCATGTTGAATAGCCAGGGGAAGAAAAAGACTGCAAAAATGAAGATTCACACAGATGCAGTGTAACATGGTATGGGTTTAGTGTTGCTATATTATCCTGTCTGCTCCTTGTCTTGTGTACCGCAGTTACTAGAGCAGGTCTCTGTCTGTTATCTCCAGATCACTGCCGGCTCAGCTGTCAGTCAAACATGTACACCATCCTTCACTGGCTGCTGGCTAAAGGGGCATTTCTGATCATATCCTTGAAGATATTTCTGTATTTTGTGTTCTTGTTGGAATGATTTTTAATTGCAGTGACATTTTAATAATGTTGAGTTCCTTGTAAACCTTCATAGTTTGTTTTAACAGCTTATATCTTTTCAGTCTTTATTTCTCTACATATTGATTGTGACTGTTCTCCCCTTTAGGGGACCCATACCCAACCCATATTTTGCTGTCTATCTGTTCTTGTCTATGTTTTTGTGCTAATAGCTCTCTCAGCACTCAATTAATTTCTCTGTGTATGCTTACATATGTATCATTGGCCTTTACAAACCTTTTCTGGCTTTTTTTTTTTTTTTTTTGTGAAGCTGAGGTAAATATCCACCTATTTGTTATTGCTGTGGACACATAGAGACAAAAATGAATCGCACATACAAGGACACAAAATGATATAATTATGAAAATGCACTGGGTCATGAATGCACACTTATGGAGGCATATTTATCTTCATTAACATAAACTCAATAATAACAGATGAACTCTGAGTCAAAACAGTGAACACATAGTTTTTCTGTCAGATCATATTCATCAGCATTTTGCAACTCTTTACTGTGAAACATAGGTTGAAGTAATCAGTGCATTTGTTAATCAAGATAGCACCTGCTGGTCACTTTTACTTGATGGGAGAGCCCCCTGCAATTTAGTCTATTTTGTACTGGAATCACTGGAGACTGTAGTCATTTAATAATGTGACAGGAAAAAATTTTCCAATTTGGTAGCTCAGATTTCAATCTGCAAAAGAACTGGCAGGACTGTTATTTTCTTCCACCGAATGGTGTCATCCTAATATTTTATATGCTTCTTCAGTGACATGTTGTAACAAAAAGGTCAGTCCAGCTCTCAGTTCTTTTGTTTTGTTTGGCATTGTGCTCTCTTTCTTAGGCCAATAATTCAGAGTCACAGAGTTCAACTGCAAAAAGGAATTTAAAATAACTACTGAAAACAAAATATCTCCTTGGAGAAAAGTCTTAAATGTTTTTTTTTTTTTAAATAGATTTCATAGTTTAAACTCTTAAAATGTACTAGCATGAAAGCTATCAACTGGATTTTTCTGTTGTAGCATTTGGTTTTTCTGTAGTAACATGTTGCATGTGACATGTGTTGCAGCATAACTAACCATTTAAAACAAATGCTCTAAACATTGTGGGGGGGGGGGTTACTGTCAAGTTATTCTGACAGTTATCCCCATATGATCTGAGGGTTGCATCACAAAATGCCACAAGTGTTTCTAAAATGTAATTATTCTTGGCTTAACTTAAAATAAGTGGCTTTTTTGTCACTGTGACTGTGGGTGAAACAGCTTGTTTCTCAATATTGTTAAAGGAATTAATGGAATTGGGTTACCATTGGTCAGCCTCTCCTCATGTTCAAATGCTAACATAAAACAGCTTGGTCAGGCACCCTTTTGCATCACTTTTTTGCCTCTGTGTGCATCGCAACATGCTGTTAACTAAACCAATGCAAGGTAATATTGGACACTCACAGCCAAGGCTCCACCCAACAATGTAGAAAAAGTGAAAACTTCCCATGATGGATATGGTTAGGGTAAAGTGGTGGCTAACACACACCGAAACCTGATCAAGTAGTTTTGGCACTTAGCTAAACTGTGATCAGTTTACACCATTAAACATGTGTTTAAAAGCAGGAGTTACAAAAATTTAACAATGTTGAAAGGTTTTCTGGCAGGATGACTTTGGGCGTCACATGCAGATTATAAAGCGCATTAAATAGACGTCAAGGGGGTCTTGACTGAGACGAGTTGGGAGTAAGAGTGGGTTGCACGAGGCCACAGGAGGCTGCTCTATCCATCCACATGGCACATTGGGAGTGTGTAATTACCCAAATTCTACTGCTAGCACTCAAAGGTCTTTAAAATTGTAGGCTTGCTGCCTCCTTAATCACACATAAACCAATTCATTTCAATTATTAATCTCCTAAACATTTTCAAATGCAAGTAACAGCTGGGGGCAAGTTGTGGCTGCTCCTTCAGGTTCAGGAGTTCACTCCAGTGTTTTTACTAGCATAGCAGGTTTTAAAGGACAGTTTAAAATTAAAAGATAGTTATCTCTGAGTTATCAGGAGTGCCTTAACCTATTTACATAATGGTTGTTTTCTGTCCTGCTCTGGAGGGACCCAAAAATAAGAGAAAATCTACCTAACAGCTTATCACAGTATTGATGAGTCATATTTTATGAAAGAAATGGAATGTGCAAAGTGTCCTCATTTCTACTGCAATGCTAATATTATCTCAGGTTTTATACCTACTCACAAAAATGTAATCAACAAAACAAAGAGTAGATTAGTATTTATACAAACTTAAGTTTTCTAACACATTACCAAAGAGCAAAAGGTATTCCATGCAAAATGATTCTTAATCACAATATGAGTTGATATGATATGAGACAATAGTGTTTGTGCAGTCACATCGCTCTATGAACTATTTCCCAATAAAATATTATCACTGTCCATTTAAAAACACTTCCTCTTCTTTCTCTCTGCATTTTTTACAATTGCATTAATATATAGACCAGTAAAACACACATTTAGCTTCATCAGCACCATTTAAGCGAAACTCCATATGAATAGACACGGCAAAGGTTACTGAATATCAAAATATCTTAAAATTACTGTGCAAATTTTCCAAATTTTCAGGCTTCAATCTGTCTAAATGTTGTTGCTGTAGACCTTATGTATGCATGTCTAGCATTTACAGATACACTGTAGCCTGCATTAGTCCTGCTGTCAGTGACAGAGTTACCTGAAATACATTCTTTCATCATTGACTGATCTTCCTTCAGCTGAATGATTTTCTATCACTTGGTATTCTGGAATTTCCTCCCAGAATTTCCTCCCAGTGCAAAAAGCAAAAGATCTCCATTTTTTCTTAAAAGTATCCCAAGTGGGATCAGGCTGTGGTAGTTAGGAAAAGGTTGACAGCTATGCCCTCCTGCAAGTGGCTACATCATCTGAGGGCTGACACTGGGTTTTCTGCCTGTTACTTTCATTAGGACTTTCACCAAAAGTACAAACTCAGTGGAAATTGTAGGTTCAGCGTCTCATTCGCTAAGGTCAATGTCGTCAATCTTCCTCAAAGTCTCCACTTGTTCTCTCTCTGATCCCCTCCTGGACACCAGCTCTCATATTGGTTCCTTCTTAGATCATTGGTTTTCAGTTAGTGCCCTACGCGCCCCACACAGTGGCACATATTGATAGACTGATCAGACCCACAAGTTCTCTGCCTGTGCTCGATGAGAGTATCTGGTTTCGGTGCTCACTCATAGCTCTGTAATCTGTCTCAAGGTAATTGTGCCCATTGCCTTCCTTTTATCAAAAAGCAGCTGACTGCTATCGAAGGACATGTCTCAAATATATGTGGGATATTTCCACTCAAAACATGTTCAAGCAAGAATATGTTCTTTTCCAAGACTAAAGCTTCTCAGAAAGTCTATCTTATAAAACCGCTGATTTAAACAGACTTCTCTTTCTCTGCTCAGTAACCTCTTTGAACGAGTTGAGTGGTTTTATTGTAAACAAAGTAAAGGTTACATTTTATGTTTTTTTTTTTACCAAAACACACCCTGAGGCTTGAGAAACATGCTGAATCATCTGCTATTATATTGAACTTTTTTGCAAATTGACTTTTGCATTTTTTTTTTAAACTGTAGCTTTATAAGGGATGGGATAACGATGATGATGGCAATGATGATGATTCTGTGCTATATTTGCCAGCATTGACTGTGTGTTATATGTGTGTGTGCATAAGTGCTGGTCAGGGTGTGTAGAAATGCGTGTTAATGTGTGATGTTTCTATCAATATTTATGGAGAGGAGGAGAGAAGCAGGCAGGTGAGATCAAAAAGAAGGCTCGAAGGGGAATTTTGGATGGACTGAGGCTGATGGAGTGTGGGGGACTGTTAAAGAAGATCAACACAGACCCGTTTGACGGACAGAGGTAGTAAGGAGGCGAAGATGACAAATTCAGGATGGAAGTTTTTGTTTTAGTGTGTATGTATGTGTGCTTGCATGCCTGTGACTGAGTGTGATTCTGTACGTGCACGAGAGTGTGTGTGAGTGCATGCGTGGTGTTTGCTGTTGCAAGGGCACCAGATGCTCAGATGATGAATGGGTTGCTATCACAGCATAGGCAGTGTAGTGACACTGAAGACCTTAGATCACATGGCAGGCACGTACACAATACACATGCGCATGCACGCGCATACACACATATACACACGCATACACACATACACACATGCATACACACACAAAAGCAAGCGTGGTTTCTGCCCTGACAGTAGCCAAGCAAAGTAAAGCTGAAGTTACAAATTTTTCATCTTGCAAAGTTCTCGTCTCCTTCCTCTTCTGTCATTTCCTCCTTCCTCCTTCCGTTCTTGCCTGTGTCTTCATCTACTACAGCTTACTTCCTGTACATGTGTGTGCATATGTGTGGGTTTTTATGTGTTTGCCTTCAGTATGTATCACTGTGTGTGTGCATGTATCCATGTTTTATGCATGTGTGTAGGGCAAAGAGAATATGTTCCCCTATCTATTTGAGAAGGAAGAAACATGGAGGTCTCTGCTGCTGGCAATGTCAAAGAGGGAGACAAGGATGGATGATAAACAGGCGAGTAGAGAAGAAAAAGATCAGAAATGTTACACCGGAATGTTTGAATGGCTGAGCGGCCAAGCAATTCTTGACCCTTCTACTAACCCCAAAACTCTTAATTGTGCTCCAAAGGTAAAAAAGATTTTTAGATATTTTAGATCTACAATCTTATTTTAACTCTTCCTTCACTCTTCCCTAGATCTTTTTATGTGAGGACCTGTATGGTTTAATTTTTTAAGACCTTTCAAGGAACACCCCTGGGCTCATCGTATGCTTGATTTTGGTAATTGTGGTGTGAAATGGCTCTTTTCCAATGCATTGGATCAGTTTTAGCAGAAATTTAGTTAATTCATGCAGGACAGATGCCATCAGCAACCACAGCCATGTTTAGCTCTCTTTCACACAAAGGATTAACATGTTATTAATTAAGAAACAACAACAATACCCATTATGCATACATTATGCTTTTAAAGGACTCAAGAGACCTTTGCTGCCTTTGGCTGCTGCACAATATAAACTATAGACCTTCCAAGTTTAAAAAATTTAATAAGGTGGCCAAACAGTGGCAGACGAGCCAGCTAGTGTCAGGTAAAGCCTTTGTTTTTTTCTTCACTGAATGTGACAAGAGCACAGATGCCAGGGACACGGTGCAGCAGTAACTTTTCTGCAGGGGAGCTGCTTAATTTCAGGAACCAAAAGAGGGGAAATGACTGACATGGATATTTTCGTGGTATTTAACATTCTGACAGGACTGCCTGTGTGGAACTCCAATGGATGCTCTCCTGCAGTAATATGCGAACAATCGGGTGGCTAGTGAGGCTTGTTAAATGCACTCTGTCATCCTCCAATGACAAATTCCGGCCAGTGACTTTCATTTTTCTGTATATGGTCTATTCAAAATCCAAAAAGTTTGTCCATTCTTGTTATAAGCCATTTTCTGTGCTCTCTGAAAAAAAAATCACTTCAAATGCCTAAAGCAAAACAAAACATTCAAAATCCAAGTGGATTATCTGAACTTTTTTTTTTTTTACTTTAAATACACATTCCTTTTTTTTCTAACCACTGTAGCTGTAAAAATACAGAGAACCAGGCTGCAATACCTCAGACAATATCAATTTTTGCTGAATTCTTGATAAGTGGGTCTTGTTGTTGTTTATGCTACTGTGTAATTCACTGTCTTCCTCAGCCAGGCGTTGTTGTTTAATTATTTCTAACCTGTTGGCCTGGCTGAGCCCAATCATGTTGTGGATTTACACCTGGGGCAACTGCTGTGACCTTACATCTGATACAGAACGCCTTGGCTGTTCAGGATTAACTCTTTTAAAGTGCGATGCTAAATCACTGTTGCATGTGAGACTGTGTGTGTGTGTGTGTGTGTGTGTGTCTTCATGCCTGCAGGTATTTGTAAGTACGGTCCTTCTTTGTGTTTTGTGTAAGAGTTGATTGGCATCAGTGATAAATCACTTCCTCCTCTCTCATCTACAAGTACCTCATTAGATTTGTCCTTTAACAAGCCAATCAAACAGCGGACTAATTAATAAATCATATCACCACGGTAACAGCAGGCACAGGTCAATGCTGCATGCTGGGAAAGAGGCATCTGTTTGATGTTTTTACAAACAGGTGTGTGTTTGTGAGTGTGTGTATATGTGTATGTGTGTGGTGTGATTTTCTGTTTCAGAATATTTTCATCAGGTGAAGGTTTATGTGCACATAACCTGGTTTCACCTGCAGGGAAAGTAAATACAATAACTAAAATATTCAAGCAAACCTATTCATGTGTATTATGAGTATTACTGCCCGTTCTAACTGTTTCACATAAAAAAAAAAAACATTTTCATAATCATTTAGATCAGTATATAACACTAGACAATTTAAAGGATTATCAAAAAGTTTTAATGGTTGTTTATATTAGAATCATAGTATTTTTTTTTTTCATTTTAATTGTAAATTTCTTTGCAAAATCAGTTCCAATCTGTACTCTTATATTTTAGAGATAATCTTGTCATGCAGTAAATTCAGCATTTCATGTTTATGTTCAAATATATTTTTGCTGCTTTGAGTGAAAGCAAGCTTAGTAATAACTGGATTTAGTCAGCGGTGTGTGTTATTACGTGTGTGTGTGTGTAAAGTTTGAAGGTGACGGCACAGTAAACAAAAATCTAGCCACACTTGGTTTCTTCTGACCTCTGTTTTAGCTAATTTATTTCCGTCCATCTGGCCATAGCCCCACGTCAGCTTTTAAACTAGCAACTCAGCTTAGACTACTTTGCTGACACACTAGCACACACACATACGCACACACAGATACACACACTCACACAAGCAACTGAATCCATGCCGCCATTGAGTTTTCAGCAACACCATTCATCAGTGTGGGGGTTTGTGTGTGTAGGCAACATCCATGTCTTTGTGGCCTGATCTACTACTCCCATATATTGTCAGTATGCAGGATCCAGAGCTAAGAGCCTTAAGTCAAACTGGCTGAAAGCCAATACGGGGTCGCAGTCAGTGTGTCCTTGAAGAGGAAAGTATAGTGTGTGTGGGGAAACACTGTGTTCATGCATGTTGTAGACAAAAACACAACGAAACATACTCAAAGCTGCACACAGTCATACACAACATTAGTTCCTATGGTCTGTACCGAGTAAGACAAACAGAGAGAGTGAATTCAAAGAAGGTCTGGTAGTTCCACAGTTTTATAACACTAACTTAACAGTTTGCGTAAGTGTCTCACACAGACTCATTTTGATTCCAAAATTTGCATTAAAATCCTTGATATAAAGTATTTATACAAAAATATTATTTACTTACATATTAATAGGCATTAAAAATGTTAAAGGATGGTTTTTGGAAGGTAGACTGCTGATAAATCTGCGTGGTTAAAATTAGATGAGGGACAAACTGTGCTGCAAGTTATCATTTTTTATGTGGATTTAAGTGTTGCATTTTAGTACCAAGTATTTTGACTTAGTCTGGTACATTACTTTGCTTGAGAGAAATATTTTTATTTGCAAAGCATATTTTACTCCTGTGTTTGTTTAAGGCTCGTTTTGAAGGTGAACTGGTCATTAATTTTTATTTGAACTGGCCTTAAAATATTATGAAAACCTTCAAATTTAACTTAGATTCTGGCAGGTTGGCAAGAGAGAAGGCAGGAACGAGACGGACCCTTTTCAAAAGTAAACTGATGTAAGATTAAAAGGGTAAATGTCAAGTTTAAGGGCTTGGAGTTCAGTCACAGTCAAAGCATCAGGAATCAAGTCTGAAAAGTTCCAACAAAATGCAGGCATGGGACGGTTTGTGCTGAACATCAACAGGCTTAAATCTTTCAAATCATTTCAAATGTTTGCAGGTGTTTTCTATAAAAAAGCACTGCTTTAATATTCACTCTGTTGATGTCTGAGCTTGAAAGAGAGAAAGTGAGAAGAATAATTTAAATGAGGATGACAATAGGTCAACAAAAAAAGAGTTTGATGGTACAGAACATGAAATTTCACCTGCTATCTATGAAAGGGTTCGGAGTATTGTCAAGAGATTAAGGACTGAAGTGGTTGGAGTAGTCATTTTGAAGCACAACATTTCTGAGAAGAGCTGAGGGATGTTTTTTTTTCCTGGGCTGAACATGAGGGGTTTCAATGGCAAGAAGAAATGAAAGAGTAGAAGCTGTGAGTACCTTGAGTCACATGCAGTCAATAACAGTCTCACTGTTACTAATTTCTGTTTTTCCCATCACTTTCCTCTCTCTTTCTATCATCCCCTCTTTGTCAGCCAGACCCTGCTCATTTCATTATACTGTGCACCCAGGCTGATATATGAGTGCTCCATAGGGGACTTGGACATAAGTGACTGCTGGACATACATCACACACATCACTCATACATACACTCTTTGGTCAAACCCATGAAAGGCAGCTTTGAGAAGGGCTGCTGGGCTGACAATGCACAACTCAATTAGGATGGAAGTCAGAAAGAAATGTAAGTAGAGTGAGTGATGGCAGCAGAGATAAAAGGATGGAGGGAGGGGAAGAGAAAGTGAGTGAAGGGAAGGGAGAGGTGTGGGTAAATCTAAAGACAGAGATAAACAATGAAGCAGTGATGGATGCCTCCTGCTTTAGCATACATTGTGGTGTGTAATATCTGTAGTCTGTACTAGTATCTGAAATATGACATATTTTGTATGCATGAG
>JAPZDY010000020.1:15782605-15793945 GCA_029783645.1 Ctenochaetus hawaiiensis | reverse complement strand
CATTATGATATTAAATGAAATGGCTTTTTATTTGTGATACTGTTATGTTAATTAGTGATACCTGAGGTCCAAAGATTATTATTAAATGAAGACTTCTTATTTTCTTAATTAAGATAATTGTGTGCAATCACATGCAAAATGAAAAATGAAAGCGCACACGTCTGATTGTTTAATGAATGTAATTAGGCAAAATTGAAATAAATGTAGTTCACAAATGACACAAGATTGTGTAAGAATTTCATTGAGCATGTATGACATGTCGCTTAATTCAACCCACACCACCCACACATCTCGTCCAAGTAAAGCATAATCCATCCTTAGCTTTCACCGCTAGTTTCAAAGAGCTGTAAAAAGAAAAAAAAAGAACAGGCTGCATCGCCAGCAAACTCTCTTTCCATGACGCTTTCCGTCTATCTCTTCAGGAGGAGGAAAAAGCAGAGCTTAAGCCTGTTGTTGTAGTTGGCAGAGTTTAACAGTGGCGCTGTTTTGATTGACAGATACTGACTCAGCGGGAGGCAGCACGCCAGAGAGAACGAAAGGCAGGGAGGAAGAGTGGGAAAAAAAAAGACATCAGTGATATTGGAAGAACAAGAATGGGGCTGAAGCCGAATTCAAGGGGGAGAGACAAACAAACATAATGACAGTAAGAGAAACAGAGAGGAAAGAGAGAAACTACTTGCCCCAGGAAGGTTCTACATCCATCTGAGGCAGCACAGAACGACATTGTTACTCAACAGATCTCACTCGCAAAGATCAACACATGACAAGCAAACACACACTACTCTATAATTTCTAAGAGTCACACTGCAATGCATGTGCATATGAATGTAATATGTACGTTTGTGGATACACTGCAAGTACAATACTACCATTCCATTCTTTCATGACTGTATACAATATGCATATCTGTATGTCAAAACATACGGAAGCAACCAGAGATTTGCTGTGGCCATTGTTAGCTACATAGCTGCTATGCAACCCATGCCCAACCGTGATACAGCACGCAGCAAGAAGAAAACATATGAACAATGTGCAGATATGTTTATTGTGCAGAGGTATGTACAACAAAACGAGATGAATGAGCCAGTGAGGTATGTTAAGTCTTTCCCTTCATAGTGCAGAGGGAGACGTGTTAACAAGCCTGGGTGTATTCACACACTGTTCCCACTGACATCATGCACTAATGCCTCCTCGTGCTTGCTGTATGCTTGTGTTATTTGTTGTTTGAATTGGTTAATTTCAGTTGATTGGGTTTCTGTCAAGACTGATATTAGCTTTCTGTTTAGATTAAAACAACTATAAAAGCACTTTTTTTTTGTTTTTAAAATTTGTTTGACAATTTAGTGTCATAACTAAACAGCAGCCTAAAAAAACATCAACATCACAGTTTTTGCTCACTTTTACAGTGCTTCTAATTTTAGAGTTTTACTTTAATTTGTAATAGATGAGGTTGTGACACAACCAAGTCGTCACTGCTGCACTGTTGCATTTTCGAGGTGGCCAAATATCTTAGTGTTGTGACCACTTTCATTTCTGACATTTGAGTGGAGCTGCATTGGGTGGGATATGTGAGTGCATCTATAATGAAATCAACAAAAACATTATGCCTTTATATAACCTGTTGAGTGTCATTTTAACTAAGTGCCATTCAGCGTTTGGAGAATATTTCTCCCTCTTTTGTCTTTCCACCATTTTCTTCTTTTGCCAAAGAAACTCTTAAGCCTCACAAAAGTCCTCCTGCTTACTCCTAACAATTTTTCACCTAAGAGCTCTCTCAGGGGCCAAGATGCTTTGTGAATAACTTTTACCTTTTCAAGGATCTGTCAAAACTTTTGGAGAAATTTCTTAGAAAACTTCATAATTCTAAGAATTTCCTTAGATTTCTGTAACACGGAGCGACTCTTTGTACCAGGAAGTTTTATGAATAAGGCCCCTGATCCTCACAGCATTAGATGCTGCTTTGCCACTACAGAGAACTTCTTTGTTCCCAGTGCTGTGTAAACTATAGAGCTGTCCATGGTGCTGAAATATGTGCTGTGAAGGAGCACTGGGTATGTTATGAAGGATTTGTCATTGTGACTGTTTAAACAAATGCCACAAATCAATAACCACAAAAGCAATCAAAGTAAGTGCCATGAATATTTAATTTAAATCTTTTTTTTAAAATGTAGACATAGTTGACCAAGTGTCAACTCATTGCTGTCACTCCTTTAGAAATATCATGAAATTGTAATTACAAAACTATATGGCGCTGTCCGCTCCACTGAGCTCCAGCAAATAGTTGCTCTCTCTCTCTTCCCTTTAAAGACAAGCAACTGTAACAGGATGTCAATCAACTGCATCATGACAATGCAATTACAGTCAAACATTCTATCACTAAAACAGAGTGACAAACAGGTCATATGATTAAACTTAGTTTTCAGATTAACAAGACAAAAAATGTATTTTAGCAGCTAATGTTAAATGAGATAGATCTGATAGTTTCAATTAGCATAATTTTTCCTCTTTTTTGTGTGTATGGCCAGATAAATAGTAATCATAACCCTTCACACCCTTGCTGGGTCTGAATTTAAAAACTTCATCTGTGTCAAATTAAGGAAGGTAATTTGTTTTTTTGGTTTTTTTTTTGCAAATTGTGTGTTCTCAGAAAGCTATCAGGGACACTGGTGGGTTTGTACCAAAGCAGTCATGAAAAGAGAGAACTCACATTTTGTTGTCACTGTGGATACAAAGCATCTGTCTTCTTCTTTCCATCTGTGTTGTAAATTCAAACATACAGGGACATGTCATGTTGCATTCAAGTACACCTTGAAACTTAGAAATCTATTCCACAGACTATTAGGGTGTTCGAAATGTGAACACACAAACGTGACACTTTTCATGTTGTGACAGCAAATGTTAATTTGCCAAAAATCACATTAATTTATTTCTGCTTCGGCAGATAATATGAATTCACACATATACATATATAATGATCCTGTCAAATTATCACCATACTCCATAATATCCACCATTATTTATATCTAACAGTTTTTGATTTTCACATTTTTATTATATAATACCCAACATGCACATAATTTTAGCAAATATACTCTGCTAAGCTGGTGGATTTTCTCATCTACCACAGTCAAAAAAGTTTATTTTGGGCACTGCTAGCTCATACACCACACACAAAATAAAACAGAAGAAACAAGCATATTGTTGGAATACTTTCCTCTTTCTGAACTTAAAAAAATGGTAATTTATTATTTATTCATTTACTTTTAATGAGTTACCATACCTTCCTTTTCTAAGTGGCCAAGCCCTATGACAAAGTTTCAGAAATTGGAATGAGATACTTGTAGAACACGGTATAATTAATTTTCAACTGTAGAGATGTCAGAGTGTGTCATGATGAATTAATCCTGAGCATGTGGGAAAACCATTCAAGCTTTACCAGTTACAAATGAACAAGAGAGGAGCATGAGTAATGTCAAGCCTGCTAGCCACAGCCACAGCCCGTCCAGGTACTGCAGTTGCTGAGTCCAGCCATCAGTCTCAATTTGTTGCTGCTAGCATTACAAAACTGTCATTCCTTAGTAATTTACAGGAGGGTGTCAGCAGATACTGCAGAACAGAATAAACCCAAGCTGTACGGCTGCAAGTGTAATGCAATCATTATTATTGCCAGCCAGGCACATAAAAAGTTTCATATATTCCTTTAAATGTTTAGGAGAAAAGTGCCCTTTTAGAAAAGATGATGAGTTATAGGTAGCCTAATTTTAAATTGAACTCAAAGTTCACACAGATTTGCTGACAGAGTCTCTCTGTAGTAGCTCTGCCTCCGTCTAATCAAACTAAAACTGATTCCAAAACACTGCTTTATTGTCCACCTGTTGTATTGGGAGTAGGTCTGCTGTCAGAAAGTGGGGAATAAATAGCATTTTTTAACCTTTTTTGTTACCAATTCTGAGCAACCAACCAAAACAGTTTATTCTTCTATGTCCTTCACGAAGCAGTTTTTCTTTATGGCCAGATGTGACTGGAAAGACAATGAGATACATGAGATGACAGTTGGTCTATAGTGGGGAATCTTCCTACTCGCTCGGTAGAAGACCGATGCATGTATTGAACCCACAGATGCAGCAAAAACAACAGGATCTCTCTTTTTCCTTTTCTCTATCTGCTCATTCACTACTTTTTACACTGGATCGCTCTCTCACATGGCCTCCCTCCCTCTCCACTTCTGTCATTCACTAATTAGTCTCATGGGTCCTGAAAAAACGAAAGGCATCATTGGATGGAGATAAATCTAGACAGAGACAAATTAGAACAACTTTTCACTCCTGAGTCTCTATAAATAGAGACAGTAGTAGAAAGTGGCCTCTTTAGCACCAAAGCAGAGCTATGACAAACAGCAGCAACAGATGAGGTTGGAGAACACAGATGAGGGAAGCTGTGTTCTTCAGAAAAACAACAAACACAGAGTAGCTTGTTTGTTTAAACCACAAACAGTCAGCTGGGTTTTCTTTAAACATGAAAGAAAATTTTTCTTTGACTTAACCAGTTGGTGTTACTTAAATCCTATAGGAGGAGAGGATCGGAAATAAGTGCAGGACACAAAACACTGGCTAATTTTAGAAGTGAGATTTTTAGATGCATAATATATATATATATATATATATATATAATTTTCGTTGGTTGCTGTCCTTTGCTTTGTCCTCTGTTGCTGGATGTTCAAACTGTGACAGCTGTTGGGCTTTTAGCTTAGTTACATGATTTTGTCTCTGTGTGTGGGGGAAAGAGAGCTTGTGTTGTCCTTTCAAGTCTTCTCTTTTTACACCAGGCCTACAGCAGAACCTTGTAAATCTGTTGGAATTGTGAACACCTCACTGCACAAGTGCTGTGTTTGTTTGTGTGTGTCTGTGCGTACCTGCATCTGTGTGTATTCAAGTGTGTACGCACAGTTTGTTCGCACATGTGTATTTGCTGGTGCATGTAGCTGGAATGTGATTTTGTCCATCTTTACATGTTTTTGCTTGTTGCCTGTGTGGATTTTCTCTGTGCATGTTTTAAATTTTTGCATTGTGTGTGTGTGTGCATGTGTTACTGTGTGATCCATCCGCTGAGTGAACACCTGAGTGCCCACAGTGACAGAGGGGGATGGCAGGCTGTCCAAGCCAACAACCTACAGCCAACAAATCCCAGTTTGGATGGCTTACTGTTTTATCATGCTGGCTCAAAACACACTCACACACATATGAAAACCATTGTAAAGCATGGAAACAGCAGTTTGTTGCATGTGAAAATATTTGACATGAAATCCCTTGTGTTCATTTTTATTTATTTCTTTTTCTTTTTTTGCATTACACACCTGCCGCCTACAGAGTTAATACTGCTCAGTATATCTTAACCTTTCCTAAGAACAAACTGTTTACGCATGACAAAACATAACATTAGAACAGAATCCTTTAAAGGTATGATTGCAAAACACTGGAAAATCCCTTACAAAGAAAAGAAAAGAAAAGGAGAATTAGTGTCTAGAAAGGTAAATAAGTAAGGAAAGTTTTTACAACAAACTATCTAAACGTGGTAATTGGTTATTGTGTACAGGAACATGTACGTTTGATAATCTATACAAATCAAAGGATATTAAGTTAGAGTAAATAAATATTTTTTTTAAAAATAAGATATTAAAAATATTAAAAGCAATTGAACCAAAAAACTGTATGAAATGTTTTCTATAATGTGACTGTCAGGAAGGATCAAACAACACACACAAACTTGTCCTTCTGACGAGGCCATATTTACACACACACTAGTTGTATTCTAAATAGACACATCATTGTAGTTTAAAACTAGTGTCTTTTTTATCAGCTGTAGCCACAAAACATAATGCCCCCGGTGTTTTGATGAATGGCCCCAGTGCTTCTGTTTCCACTTACAGTACTGATACATTTACAGAGGTTTATGAAGTTGATAGTATTAGCAACTAAAGCTGCCATGGCTGATTTGGGATCAGTTTTAAATATCTGAAAATCCTGTAATTCTTTTTAAGGATTTATTCTACCCTTTTTTCTATCACAGTCCCTTTCTTTTTTTGCTTTCAGTCAGTTCTTTTTTTTTTCTTACTCCCTGATCTTGCCCTTGTGTAAGTCATAGCCACAAAACACAATTTCAAAAATAAAGTTGTCCAAAGAAAAATCTTTCTCTGCTTTCTTTGACTGGGTAACCTACTACTCACTTCCAACTCTTGCCTTGGAAAATGTAAACACAGGCTGTTTTGTGCTCAGTTTTGTCTCATTTGACAAGGGTAGAACCCAGGGACAGCCATTAGGAAATGACTCTATAAAAAACAAAACAGTGGTCTTGCTGATGGTCTTGTTTGACTTTAATAGATAGTTTGTGATGAGTGCACAGTGTAGAGCTCTTGTTGCCTTGAAGTGCAGATAAAGAATCACTTTGAATAGCTGAAAAAAATCAAACTTGTTATACTACTGTACTTTTCACTTAAGCATTTCCAGCCAGTTAATGAGTATATAACTGAATATGGAAGTTATAGCACTCATAAGTCTTTAACATGCAAAGTTGCTGTTTTATTCATAACCAGTATTTCTAGGTAGCAGAACTTTGTCACATCATTTATTACCTCACCCTTTCAGTGGAACTTGAACCTGTATTCCTCCATCCAAAAACATGATTCAGTTTTTTTCCCTCCATCTGTTTAATCTAACTTATCTTCCAGTAACTTATCTCTCCTGTACGTCTAAATCACAGGAATGGAAAAATATATATATGATTCTAGGACTATAGCTTAATACTACCTGCTAATACTACTAGATTTTGTGTAATTCGCTGAAAAAGGATCGGATTTGAAGAAACAGTATTGAATATTGATGCAAATGTTTGGCTTCCTAGACCTTAAATCCACAAGTATCATTTTCTCTCTTTAAAAAACCCAGCGCTTGATCTTTGCCACTCACCTATGCATAGCAAATGCTGTCCTTGAGAGCATGCATTAAAGGGGCCGATGGAAAGAGAAACATGGAGTGATGCTGAAGAGGAGGTATTGATTGAGTATAAGCAGATGAGAGGAGAGCAGGGCCGTGTGATGCTGGCTGACAGATACATTGGATTGCCCTCAGCACTTCACATATAGCAGCAGCACCAATCGGCCCTGCACGCATACTAATCTCACTTTGATACAGGTTTCAGCTATGAAATGAAATCTTGAGCTGTCTGACTTTCTGTCTACAATTCTGTCCATCCATCCTCCTATTCATTATCCACCCATGCTTCCATGGCAAAATTCATCCATATCCACCTTTCTGTTAATTTATCCAGCTTTCACATACATTATCAGGCAGCACACGCGTTTATCTGTTCCCACTCTCCACCTTCATTCGCACCGTCCACCGAGCTGAATCTGACTTGACACGTACTTCACTTCCCACATGCGTTAACATTCATTAAGTTGCATAATGAGAGAGGATGACACTGTGTATCAGTGTTTGATTCTCCTGAAAAGTCTCTTCCCAACATGCTGAGTGGCTTCATTTCACATCAGAAAAGGAAATGCCCAGAGAAGTGCAATCACAGCAGGAGACAGCGACAAAACTTATGATTGAGTATTCCATTGACAGCCTCATATTCTCATCATAATGATGATATTCTGACTCATATCGCTTCCAGCATGAGCCTAACTCTAAGCTCTTATCTTAGGCAAAGAGCCCCTGTGACTTGTCATATCAGGGAACATTTGTGATTGCCTATTTGTCATAATGAATTTGCTTAGCCTTTTATGTGAAAAAGAACAGTGTGAAAGATAAAAGACAATTTTTAGAAATGTCTCCTGTTCTCTATTCTTCTGTTACTGGCTCTTATTACAATAACCTTGTTGATTTTGAGCCCCTCTTCAGGTGTGTTAAAGGGGACTGAATATGTCACATGTAAGGATCAAAATCCAATAATTATTTCTCTTTCTATTTCCTCTCATGACTCCTACTGTGTCTCTCATATTTTTCTTCTTCTCTCATCAGCTGAGCTTCATGCTGGTGTCACATCGGGACACTGTGTGTGGGTGTGTTAAAGTACCCGCTTTTCTGGGTTTGAAATAAATGTGTTTCCACCACCTGAATTTCAATAAAACCATGTTGAAATTTAATTTCTTGCAGTGTCATTTGATCACATTGCATGGTCATTGAGACCAATCATGTAGTGAATGGTGAAACTTTAAAACGGGAGTCCAAGAGCTGTTTCTTTTTGCTGTTGATGTACCGCTTCTCTCAATGCTGATTTGCATATTGTGCTGCTAATTATTACACTGAAATCAGCCTATAATTACTGGAAATATCTGTCATTTTCTTCTTGTATTGGTGGTTCTTTATCTTTTACCTGAAAGTCAAAGTTTACCGAGCTCTAAGTGTACCAGCATATCACAAAAAAATCGAAAATATCTAGGTGCTATTTATATTCTGTATATTAAATTTAGAGTATTAGTTCTGCTGTGATTATTGTTGGACTACAGTTGATGGTATGCTATATTGGTTACCATGGTGATGTAGCTCTAGTGGCTGTTGTTTTCTATGGCTGTCAAGACATAATGATGTTAATAAAGTTAGGTCATGCTGTGCAGGGCTTCCAGGCTTCGGTGCACCATGAGAATGATTGATGACTCTAACGTCAGTTCAATCTGAGAAATGCACTGAAAAAAAGGAGGAAGGGAGGAGGGGAAGGACGATTGTGGGACAGAAGGATAGAGAGAAAGAAAAAGGGGGAGACCAAAATGGAGTGGTTGAGAACCGACAGTGGAAAGAAAGAAACAAGTAAGAAAGAGACAGAAAAGTAGGGAAATGATGAATGCAGTAATAGAAAAGATGTATGAAGTTAAGATAAGTGAGACAAAATGTTGGATGAGAGTGTGTAAGAGCAAGAACAGAAAAATGCTATTCATCTAAATGATCAAAGAAAAGATATTATTTTAAAAAATACTGATGGGAAGAAAGAAGAATTATGTGAAAAGACGAAAGACCGGACAGAGTGAAGGGAAAAGGAGACATTCAGAAGAGGCTGACAAAAGGCTGTCACAAAAAGCTGCTAGAAAAAGTATGACAAACACGATATTCAAAATTGAGAATCCATGGGGGAGGAGAGAAGGAGTGGGATTGATAACCATGAATGACTGGGAGTGAAATGAGACAAAAATGCACACGCAACACAAAGACAGAGTCAGTGACAGTGCATAAGTGAGGATGTTTACAGCATATCAGCGGGTAAATGAGTAATGTAATAAGTCCCAGAGACAAGCCACACACAATCCAGAAGTGATGCTGAATTATGTTATTTAACGCCACTTGTGTATTGGAAAAAAAGACAATGAAAAGGTTTGGCTTTTATTGGTTTTAATGATATCATTGGCTGATTTACAGTCTTGCCCTTGAGAACCACTCATGCAATAAACTGAACACACATGGATATACGTGTCTACTCATTCATTCCTTCTGTTATACATGCAGGGAAAAGATGAGATTAAAAAAAAAAATCACCATTCTAGGGTACATTAGAAAACTCCAGTATAGACATAACAGCAGCAAACAGAGACACACACTCTATTGAGTCAGTATGGATGCTGAATACAGAGCGAAAACCATCAGCAGTCCATTCGAATGCCTTGTTCCACAACAATACCCTACTATTGATTACTATGAATTGTACCTGAACAGAATGACCAGATGCCCCCAACAAGCAAAACAGATGAACCAGCTAATAATTTTTGCCAGATATTTTTTTCACAGTTAAAAATATTTATATATTCATTAGCCAACTCAAAAAATAACATGAAGCCTTTTCCAATTGTCATTAATATGAGTCATATTTTGCTTGTGCCTAAATATAAATAACTAGACTGAATATAGGCCTCATACTTAATGCATAATTTGTATGCACATCAAAAGCTGCTTTGCATTTGTCACAGATTATAATATATGTGTACGTTTTTCTATTCTTTTACTACCTTGATTTAGCGTATTGAATGGTGCCTTTCTTAAGGAAACGTGAAAAAAGGAAATGTGAATAACTTTGGCTTTAGCTCTAAAATATTACAGCAGCGACAACAAAAAATTCAGCTGTAGAAAATATGTTGCATTTTTCTTTCATTTTACTTCCAAAAGTAAATGTACGCATCATGCAGATCTTTGCCACACAACATGGTAGAAACAGTACTGCTTTGTCAGGATCAACTCAAAGCAAAAGTTGCTTGTTTCTGCTTTAATGCGACCAAACATATTTGTGTTCACCTCTGGATATGTTTTGGTTGATTTGGTTTTCATTGCGTCTTTGGTGCATTTCAGCCGAGATGTGATGTGTTTTTGCCCTGTCTTATCACAGCTGAGTCACACAGTTTCTCGGTCAATTCACGTGGAAAAAGATTTGTCAAGTGTAAAAGGAAAAAGCTAAATTGTGTTGGTTTCTGTATCACTCTAACTCACTGCAGGACTAGTGTTTGAGTGAGGATTTAAACACATGAAAAAAATGGAATGGGTTATTAATAAAGGCATCTGAGCTTATTATGAAGATAGGGAACATGGGCATAAACAAAAAAAAGAAGAGATTATGATCCGTCATTTAAATGATTAGATCATATTTTACCTCAATCTGAAAAACAAAGGAATCGTAGAACTTATAGCACGTTTATTTTTTTCAAAACTTTTAAGGATGTTTACCTATTTTCATAACATCAGTAACACAAAAAGACCTTAATCTTTGCATTGTTGTCAAAGAGCAAAACACTCTGTGTGAACACACATGCAGGTTGATATTTGCCTCTGAAACTCAACAGAAACCCAACAATACTTGAATACACCAAGTCTGCATTTTCTTTCTCTTTTTTTTCTGCCAACAAAGCAGGAGTCAGCATTTTTGTTTCCCATCAAGGCCTGCTGGTATCATCGTGATAGACTATATGGAGAAAAAGCATCGCTGGGGTTGGGGTGGGATGGCGGGGGGGTCAAGCCGGTGGGGTGTTGAGGTCATGCAGCCTCAGCAAATAAAGACATAATGTGTGTGTTAGAGAGAGACTGATAAAGAGAGAGAGGTGCTGAAGTGAGATAGGAAGTGAATTAAGTAGCAAGAGGGGAGAGATAGAGGGGGAATTTGAGGTAGAGAGAACAATATAAAGAGAGTGGGAGAGAGTTAGAGAGTCATAGATGGACTGAGATAGGAGCGCTTGCAGCCAGTGTCCATATCTCTTGCCACCAATGACTTCTCCTGCTGCACTACAACTAATGGAATCTGTCCTCCTCTGCCGTCTTATCTGCCCCTTCTCTTTCTCTCTTTCTCTCTCTCTCATCTCTCTCCTTTTTA
>JAPZDY010000020.1:15767987-15780063 GCA_029783645.1 Ctenochaetus hawaiiensis | reverse complement strand
GTGTGCATGTGCCTGTGTGTGAAAGTGCATGCCGGGTCTGGGTGGAAGCTAAATATGCCTGAGGGAAGGTAGTCAGCACTAAGCAAGAAAGAGCAAAAAGAATTTTTAGAGGCCATGTACTGATGTGCAGTGTGGGGATAGTATGAGATACCACCAGATGGGAAGCACAGGGAAGAAGTTTAGAAAAAAAAGACTTCAGTGCGTAAGTAGAGGGATACTAAGCAAAGAAACTGCTTGTGATTTATTCCCAGAAAAAAAGTGTTAAACAGGAAATTAAAAATAAATAAATAATAGCCATGCATTTTTTAAAAAATTATTTTAAATCCAGGATATAAGTGTAGGGTCTATCTTTGTTTGCTTCCTGTCCTATACTAGTATTTTTGCCATTTTTATGTGACTGTTACAGCAGTGTTAGCCTTATTTTAATCAAGTTGCTTTAACCAAAAACATGTTTTTTTAATGCAGAAAGTACATTTTATAGACATTATAGTAAGGCTGGAAGAACTGTATGGCTTCTTTAACAAAGAACACAATCACATCAGAAATTCATTTCACTCAAAATATGTTTTCTGCTGTTGACCTTAACATGTACAAATAATGACAACAAAGATGCAGTGTTGAAGAAGATGCTTACAGAATCATTTGAAAAATGTGTACTTGACCTCTCTTGTAGGTTCCGCTTTCTGTCAACTATCAGAATAAAGACCGATCTTGAAATAAACATAGTGGATTTATATACTGAGTGTATTCTTGCAACAGCACCCTTTCAGATGCCCAGCTATTGAACAAGCTTCACATGCTTGAACTTTGAAAGAAACTAGTTGATTGGGTAAAATCTGCGTGGTTCACAGAGAAGGAACAACAAAATAGTAAAAGGAGCAGAGAAAATGGGATTTTTGTAGTCCTTCAGACAGACATATGGTAGGAATTAAGGGTTGAAGAGGAGAGTAATAACTAGAGAAAAGAAAGGAGTGGGGTCGATAAAGGGGTTTCTACTCCTGGCATAATATTTAATGTCTTAACCATAGTCATCAACTCATTTGGACAGACATGTTGGTAACTTTTACCCTAACCCAAACCCAGCCACCCACTGGTTCAGATACCACATTTAACCAAGTTGACAACCTTTTAGTCAAACCCTAGTGTATTCACTTAGATCTCTCTCCTAACAATAGAAATCCATCTCGCAGACACAACAAGGGACACACACAGCTACCTTACATGATTTAACACTGCTCCTCATCATCGCAATGCTTGTTGGTACATTATGTAAGCCAACCACAAAAATACAGCATGCCTGCCTGACAACTGTAATTTACTCACCTTTAGAAGCTGTGCGTTGTAAAACGGAGTCAAACTTAATCACGGTTGCACTCCTCTCAACTGCTCTTTCTCTGTCACTCTTAATATCAGTGCATGAAATTTGTGCTAGAGTAAAAATGGGCTGTCCCTTTGAGATGAGATGATTTGAAATATAGCATTCCTTTTTTATATAGCACTCCTTTTTACATACTGTTTATACTTAGAGGGTGCAAAAACTAAAAAATTAAAAACTAAAAATTAAGGTTTATGATATTTATTGCATAGATAAGTCTTTGACCAGTGAAAGACACTTTCTTCGATTTTCAATTCAACATCACACACATGTTCAAGAGTGAATTCACACTCAACATTACTTCAGCCAGAGAGTGGAAGCACTTTTTCATGTCCCCATATACAGTTAGAAAACAAATCACCTGTTAAACACAACAGTGTAATAAAAAAATATTTTCTTTAATTATGCAAATTAATCTACACACCATAGCATTGTTATACATTTCATTCTGCTCAGTGGGGAATCAATCAAAATAAGTCCCACCCTTTGCTCTTGGAAAAAGCTGATCCAGAGATGTTAACGTAGACAATAAGAGCAAAACACTGGAGACACAAAGCAGTGGTTTTGTTATCATATATTGATGAACAAGATTTATTGACTGAAGCTCATTTGAGACCTCTTTTTGCATGCAAATACTAAAGGCAACCTGCCTCTGGTCTTCTGCTCTCACTATCTTTTAGACATGTTTGGATCCAGCACATTATCAACCTTTTCAGCACCAATTGGGCTTTTGCTTCTAGTTTTCTCAGCATTTGTTTTGTGTTGCAATCAACACAAGCACATTTTTAATCTTTTGAGGTGTCACTCCTGTTGATTTTAGAACGTTTGCATCACATTTGTTCCTTTGTCTCCATTTACCATTGTTGCACCCTCACATTTCTGATGTAAGGGTCTCATTCTATAGTAGGTTTCCTTCAGGCACATCCAGTTTTTTTGTGTTTATGTAGTTACATATTATATGCATACATTGTAACTATTATCAGTCTGACATAAATGAGAACGTTAACCTGCTGACATTCAGATGATCATCTGTGATCTGTTTAAGCTGTTTTAAAGTGGCCAAGCACTGCTTGTAAAGATTTTTAAAAAGTTTAAACTTTTGTCAGTTTTGACGTGCTGTACTTTGTTAGATTTGTGCAATTCCCCACCACCTATTAAACATGGATTTAGGTCTTACAGCTATAAGCTTTTACATTTGGGAATTTCAAGTTAGCAAAAATTCAACCCAAAAAGATAGATGATAAAAAATCTTAAAAACACATGAACAAAAGAGCTGATCTATGCCTCCCTTTTTTTATTTCCCAATTCAAACTTGACTAGTAAGAGTTGCTTTCTCTATGACTCCATGATTGTTGTTAAAGTATTTATCATTCAAATCATTTAAATCATGTCTAAAGGCTGCAGTGGGATGCAAACCTTCCTCACTCCCTTTGTGTTTTGTTTGGAGTCACCAGATGTGACTCTTATTGTGATAGTGCGATAGTGTGGAGAGAGAGAGAAAAAATGATTTTTTTTGAGGAGAGACAGCTTTGGCAGTAAATTGGAGAGGAGGGACCTGTGAGGATAGGAGTTTACGTGTGTGTGTGGAGAGGTGTGTGTGTGTGTGAGAAAGGAACAGAAAGACAGACAGAATGACACTGAAAGCGAGTGTATACGTATGTGCCAGCAATTATTCAGCAATTGTTCATGCTGATGTGTGTGTGTGTGTACGTGCATCTTTCCATGCTTGTGTGTGTCTATACAAATGATGGTGTTTGTGTGTGTGTGTGAGTCCTCCCCTGAATCCTCTGAGCTTTCACTGCAGAGAAATTCAATTTCAGTTGTCACTCACCAATCAGCATGCCTAATTCCTGGTCTTTACTCGACTGCTGTGTGTGTGTATGGGTGAGCATGTGTGTGTGGGTGTGTATGTGAGTCTGTGTTTGGCTGTGTAATGTGTGTTTGTTATCCTAATATCTGCTCAATCTACAGGCTTCTGTTTCTTTCTAACAGGGTTTGTAGAATGTCGCTCTGCACCCTGGCATAAGCACCCTCACAACAGGTACAATCAGTTTTTTAGGTGCTCCAGATGTGATTCATCAACATTCAGTGTTGTATTTACACTACAATGAAGTTTGCCCTCAGTAGCACAATATGGGTGTTAAACATTCCTCAGTGCAAAGCAGCATTCGTCTCTATAATGAGATCTAAACACCAAGAAAGAAAGATTTTGTCTTTAAGTTTGTGCACCAACTTTGTACATTTTTAAGCCTCGACAAAATCCAACTCATAAATACCAAACCACAGTTATAAATGCTGTTATAACTATAAAGCTGCCAGTGGTCCGCAATTTCTAGCAGCATTCTTACAGGTGATGCTGGTAAAAATGTATCGGAAGAGTATGACGTGTGCTTTTTATTTTCAAATAATGATTGGCTGCCAACCAGTGGTGACATTCAATAAAACTTTATACTTAGATCAGAGTAACAGGGTGCTTTGAAGACAATAAAATGACAACTGGGAAATCAATAAAAATAGCCAACAATAATTAGAAATGGGACTAATGCTGAATTCAATAGGTAGCAACATGCAGTACAACAGGAATAATACAGGAAAAACTCATCTATCTTATGAGCAGCTCATAAAACTAAGGCAAGAGAAATAAACGGGGTTTAGTGTGAATAAGTTGATGGATCCAGATGTGGTGTTCAGATGAATTCCAAACGGCTCATTCCAAGTCATACTGTGCACCTACTTGACAATATACATTGAAAAAATCATCCATGTTAAACATTTTCTATACATGTTCCGACCAAGTAATTTGAATGGACAAGAGGCACTGCATGAAGAAACTTTTGTATCATTGTGCTTGACGGGTTTTCTAATGATCGTTAGTTACACTAACTGTCAGTCCCAAGCTGAACGCTACATGATCTGCACCAAAAAAGGCACATTTGTCCAGACATAACATTTGAGTTAAAGTGTGAATAGATGTTAGCAGAGGGTGAGTAAGGGAAGAAGCCAGGAGCATTTGATGCAAACCTCCCAGTGTGCTCACATATCATGAGTCAACCTTGACAAATTGGAAAGGAGCAAAAGTGAAATTGACACGGTGAGTCAAACAACGCAAGCTTTGAACTTTGAATGATTGTACAATAAATGAAAAGATATAGATAAATGCACCTGATCTCAAAGTAGCAGGCCATGGCCATCTGTCATGTGTGAAAAGGGCTAAACTAGTGTGCTGGAATATGATAATTGTTTGTGTTTCCTTGCAACAGTTAAGTCCCAGTCCAGTTGTGGAACTGTTTGTTTTGACGGAGTGAAATAACTGTTTAAATAAACAAATAAATCATAATCTATTGTTGCTTATTACTGTTAACTTATTAATTGTGTTTGTTGTATATTTGTTTGTATAAAAGCAACATCACACTTGGGGTTGTGATGTTGTACTGAATATCAGCATGGCTGTGATTCTACGGCACAAGGACATAGGCCAAGTGCCTACAACTGCATAACAGCTGTGCTGATATTCAGTACAGCATCACAGAACCTCAAGTGTTATATTTCTTAATTGTTTCTGTTAACCAAAATTTAGCTGGGTCTCTGGGTCTCCCTAAGACCAAGTCATAACCAGTGACATACAGACATCCACCAAACCTTGTTTCGCTTTCCCAGAATTCCATGGTTATGCCATGGTTAAAATTTATTCACTGAGAAAAGTTGTTTCTGTAGCAACTCCAAATCGGTTGCAGGGCTTTTATAATGGACTGCTTTAGCAACTATTTGGAACATAAAATGAGCCTTGTCACTCTCCCTAACAGAAACTAAAGAAGTAGGTTATGTCACAATGTACTTCTGCCTGCTACAATAACTGGGGTATTTAGGGCTTGAAAGAGGCGTGCAGTCTTCTATGATTAAATAGAAAGTAGTATCCAACTCTGATTCACTGTAATTCTTCGTGATTGTAATTGCATACCCACTTTTTTCAATGTTGATATCAAATTTCTTTCAGTACCATGCTAGATCTGCCTATCTGGTTTCACTCAAAATCACTCATCACAATATGGGAGTTAGACACTCTCATTGCTGTTTCATGTGGACATTGAGCCTCACATGCTGGGGTTCAATAGTAATGGGAGATAGACATTATTGAGAGCAAAAATGTCCTTGTCTTTGCTTGCTGTGGTAAAATGTATAGATAGTATGCATAAATTTAGGCATAAACTCTTTAGCTAGAAGGGCTGCTGGGCAATTCCATTGTGCCTTCATTAACCTCCATGTCTGTACCTGCATTCAATGCACCCATGCACCATCCCTCTTTCTCTTTCTTTCCTTTTCTTTACTTTTACTACACTTGTTTCATCATATGTAAACATAACATGAAAATATATAAGGCTAAGAGATGTCCTAAACATATCAGGCGTGAAAGAAAGCCAAGAGAGTACCAAGATTATTTGTATTAATTATTAATCATTATTCATATATTATTTGTATTAAATTATTCCTAATTGCAGTTTATTTCACTGCAAATTCATCATAACGTCATTCCACCACTTTTTAAAGTGAGCTGTTGTTTTAAGTGAATTTAATAGTCACAAAGGAACATTTTGTCATTTTACAAAAAAAGAGTCAAGGCAATTTAGTCTAGTTAATTTATCACTACTACTTGAACTATTTTCTCTTATAACAGTACCAATGGCTATAAATAATGATATTATAATGTTTAGCGCCAAAGGAGATTAAAGGCAAGAGAACAGAAAAAAGATCCAGCTCTTTGTGTAGAACATTTAATCACTGCTGTTTTGCACTAGATTTGAATTTGTCATTTCCTTCAGGCAAATAGGGCAACATGTACATGATCTCAATTAGTGGATGCAGTGCTCTTTGCTGTCACAGCTGCTCTTTTATGTTTAATAAATATGCATATGTTCTAATAAAAACCTTGCTCAGTAAAGCTTTATTTATCTATTTATTTTATTGTTATTTATTTTTTAAAAATAAAACAAAAAAATTAATCTTAGAGATCAGTGTGGTTAGGACAGAAAGGACAACAGAGAGACTGGAGTGAGGAAGGAGAGCAGGGAGGAGAGTGAATGACGCATGGAAGAAGACAGATAGGAAAAAGGAAAGAGAGGGAGTGGTGGTAGTTTGTGTTTGTGTGTGTGTGTGTGTGTGTGTGTGTGTTTGCAGTTTAAATAGAGTGTCCCATCATCTCCGCTCAGCTTCTCCCTCCTGTCCTCTGCCTCTGTGGTCCTTAGGGACTTAGGGAGGTGTCTGTTTCACTGCCTCATGGAGTGGAAGTGAGTTGAGGATGGGCTGACATAGACAGGCAGAGCGTGGAGTTTGATGTGTGGCTGTGTGTGTGTGTGTGTGTCGTAGTGTCCATCCAGGCACCCTCACTTTTATTATCACCTCATTCAGGGATCTTTCACATCTTTGGTCTGTGAGCTGATTTTGTATTCTTTAGATGCAGACGTCTGTTCATTGTTGTACACTGTGAGGAGCACATGGAAGGTCCTTACAGGTGGAATGAGGTGTAACTTAGAAGCTCAGAGTGCAGAAGTCATCATAGAGTCACACTGGAGTCACAAAGGGTTCAGTTTACAAGATAGTACAGCACAGAAACCAGGGATGTCAGAAAATCATAGCAGACCCACCTGTGGTTCATTGGTGTTTATGGTTGTTATGTGCAGTCCTTCAGATACCTCAGCATGACAATCATAAATATCAATGAACCACAGGTAGGTCTGCTATCATGACACCAGACAACAACCTCAGCTTTGATCAGCATATCACAGACAATCGAAAGCGCACTGGAAAGCACACGCTGTCAACAGAGACTCTCAGACATTCACAAACTACCCCACCTGTCAGTACAACCCCATCCTCTTCTCCTCCTATACCATAGTATTATTGAACCACTCCTCTTGTATGGTGCCATCTGTTTTTTTTTACATGCTCTCAGTTGCTGATTAGAAGAACTCCGATAGCAAAATCATCAGCAACCACCAATTTACCTTAGTGTATCACACCACTGCTGTATCAGAAAGCAGTTAAAATCGCACATGAGCCAGATCACCCCCATCCCCCCCATGTGCAGGAAGGCCTGTTTTAGCAGAGGCTTTGTTCCCACAGCCTTACAAGTTCTAAACACTTGCCCTTGTCAGTTCATGTCTCTGTTACTCACGTTTTGATGTTTACCTTGTTCTGTGTGTCTGTGTCTGTGTTTGGTCAAATAAACTATCTATCTATAATGTTTTTTGGATGTATAATATTTTACTGGATTGCTGATATACAGACAAAGGTGATGACTGTGGCTGCTCATCATTGTATCTTAAAATGATTTGCTACAATCAATTCACAAGTATCTAGGCTTTCCAACGTGTTCCACGGGTTCTACTTTGAGATGAGAGTTTGTGTACATTAACAGAAACCATAAAAATAAAAGTCCTGATCAGCTTCTGACCCTTAGACAGTCCACTGAAATGACATTTAATAGCTTTTTATTATTGCTTAAAAAACAGACTGATTCTAGAAGAATATCAGGACCAACTTTGCCATGTTAAAATCCTGCATATTTATTTTTAACCTTTAAATAAAGGTTATTTATCGGACACTACAGGGCATTGCATGCTCTACATTACTCTGTATGCCATTTGAGGTATGTGATTATTTTAAGGCAATAGTACCAGCAGAAAAAAAAACTGTTACAATTTCAATAATCATTGGTCTGTTATAAGTTTCATAAACTGGTTTTCCCAGCCTAGTGTAAAGTCAATCATAACTTATTGACACTGCTTTTTAAATCACATGGCACCATAGTAATGGATTTCATATGACCCACCCACTTGCTGCTGTATTAGTTTGGTTAAAAGGTGTAAGTGTCATTACTTGGTGGGTTGCAGGTTATTTCATTTTTTCCACAGGCATGTGTTTATTTGTTTGTTGGTGAACATGCTTTTGCACATGACTTGTGTTGTCTGAGTGTATGTTTGCTCATGTGCGTGCGTGTGTGTGTTGGTGCGTGCGTGTGTGTGTGTATTCAAGAGAGAAAGAATGTGCTCTTGAGGGCAGTATGAGCTCCCAAACCTGCTGTACTCAGCTTCTCGTCTAGACCAGCCACTGTCATTATGGCTGTTCACACCTGCACTGTGTAATTTATCGCTCTCTCTCTCTCTCTCTCTCTCTCTCTCACACACACACACACACACACACATGCAGACATTAACACACACCCACACTCACACACACATTTTTCTCACTCTGTCAGTAACAGTGCTGACCTCAGGTAATGGGAGAGTCCAGCGTGAAATACTCTGTCCTCCTGCGTCACACAAGCATGCTCATGTGCACAAGCTGATACACACACACACACACACACACACACACATACATTGGAGAGTGGTAAATGTGATGTATCCATCAGACTTAGAGCACTGACACACCTGATGTTAATCGCTTAAACGGTCAGTGCACACAGATGCGAAGACACACACATCTATACACACACACACACACACACACAGAAATAACAGATGATAGAAAGGAAATTTCAAATTTGTTGTGTGAATGAGAATGACATTTGATTGAGCATCATATTTTATCTGCACAGAGCTTTAAAATGTTAAAAACATCAGTCTGTTTTGAAAGCATATGACTTGATAGTGCGATGATTTTATTATTGTATTCATATGGTATCAAAAGAATGATGAGGAGTGTAAAGGTCTACTAGCCACTGAACATGCAAGACATCGCTTAAGCAGCTTATATTTCAATTAAATGTCCACTATCTCTTTATAGTAGTATTTAGGTCAAACCAGATATCTGACTGTTATTTCCAAGTGTAGCCGTAGAATAATGTGGAATGGTCATGTAGGTCTTTCCTGTTCTTATACAGTAATTGATCATGCTCCATTGAGAACATACAGGAGGCTGTAAATTACTCATGGGAGCATTAAACTTTCATTTTATGTCCCTTTTTTCCACACATTAAGCCACTGAGACGAGTGGATTTCCCCGCTTGACTTCTGTAATGTCTCTTCTGAGGCTTTCTCAACTGAGTCTGGCCCTGATGTGGCTGAAATTACCACTATCCTTGCAATAGCACTATAGTCTGGACAAATGTTAGCCTCTTCTGACCACACCCCAAAAGAGCATAATGAACTGCACAAAAAAAAAGGGTTGGGTAAAGTACTGCTGAGCTATTGAGAAGTATCTCACATAATGAGACATTTTTGTACCTTTCTTGTAATAATGGTGAATTTGATGAGTGAGGCAGTGGCTCTATGAGATTAACAGATTTTTTATGTCTACAAAATATCATTTAATGATACTGTGAACATAAGTTAAATGTAGAGAAATACACAAATGTTGATGTCTTTGGACGGTTTAATTGATAGTGATATACTGTGTCTCTGCTTTCTATCATCTGTTAGTAAAATGTTCAGGAGCAATATTTTATTTAAAAAATGTCATTGCATAAAGAATACAGCTGCACACAACCAGTCTTTACACATAAAAAAGTATAATATTGCAGTACTCTGATGCATCGATTTTGTCTTACACCACCACTTGGAATGTAAGTGATGAATTACATGAGCTGTGATTGCCATCAGGCTGAGCAGACAAAAAGGAGAGTCACTCAAACTCATAATTTAAACAAGACGACTCAGCAACGCCCACACAGTTTGACTGACAGATGATCTCAGCGTAAGAAAGGCCGAAATCACCACAGCAATAACTGTTTATCACCTAAGAGAAGAGATTTTTTAAAAAAGTTAAATAAAAAGTCTCTGAGTTTGCTGCATTGGATTTTCTATCTGCCCAAAACAAAGATGTCTGTTTTAAGAGTCAGCAGCATTTTTAGTTTAAACTCACTGAGATAAGCAAGAACTGTAACATTAAATCACTTTGATATGTATTTCTATGCATCAACCCAAGGGTATTTTTGTGTGTGTGTATGACAACAGAGTTGTGTCTGAAAATATTTGTGACACGTAAATATGAGTCAGTCAGCACTTTGGTCCTATTATTTCGAATGGCAATATGTCAAACAATGACAAATAAGGAACACGCACACAAACTGTGACAAACAGCTGACCCTCTCCCTGTTTGTACAGTTCTATAAGCTCACTGTGTGCATGTGTGAGTGTTTGTGTATGTGTGTGTATAGCAGCATCTAGCATGTTAGTGTGTCTATATGTGAAGGAAAAATACCCATCAGTCAGCAGTTTTAGCTTTGTTATCTCCACTGGCACTCTATCAAGATACAAACGATGATAAATAATGAATACACTCATCTTAATAGTGTTTGTGTTTTGTGTGTCTGTGGGTGTGTGTATGTGTGTGCCTGTAAAAGAGGGACTCTACTCTTCATGCATTTAAACAATCAAATGGAATATTGGTAAGCATCTTTAGGAATGTGTGGGATTGCTGTTGCTTTAGCTCTGACATTCTCACCTCTGTGTGCTTGTGCGTTTGTGTGTGTACATGTATTTTTGCACTTGCAGTGAGGTTTCAGATGATTTTCTTTAAGGTGTCATGAGACATGCAGCTACCATTCCTTACACAATCCTTGCCATGTGGGCATCTTCTATGCACGCTTACTCATATTTACAGTACATATTTACATGTTTGCATAAGTCTCTTTTTATCATTCATGCAAAATATGTTCCCTGTTTGCCTGCTTTGCTTGGAATAAACAGGACCAAGAGGGTGTTTCTTTGAAGCAAATAAAGCAGGGGTGGTTATGCATTTAAGGAAGAAGGTGGATGAGATGATTTTGTGCAGAACTTTTCTCTTATGCATTCTCTCTCCATATTTACTCAGTTGCATTGATGTGAATTATGAATGCGGTGAAGGCTAGAGATGTCTGAATCACAGCATGTTGTATTGGCCTCCAGCCTTAAGTTACAGAGAGAAGCAATCTCACACTCATCTTCAAGTAGCCAATTAGTGATGACACTTAGTTCAAAGCATTGAACTACTCTGATTCTGCTCTCTGTTAAAATGGCTCAGTGAGAAAAGAAATGGCCCAGTGAGTAATTCAGTCAGAGAAACCCTTCCTTCAATGTTCTCCTCCATTCAGTAATGTGTTTTTCTTACGCTTGCGTCCCATAAAATGTCTGACCTTGACTTTACTCACTTGCATGTGTTTCACTAGAGTGTTGTGTTTATATTCCTATTCTGAGAGGAAAATGTCTGTGACTTTTCTAAAATCAAGACTCAATGCAAATGCAGGTCTTTTGATATTGATTTATTTAATCTGATAATTTGCTTGCTAACTTGCCCCTGGTGTTCTGTCATTTCACAAAAATGGCCCCTGGGTAAATCAAGTTAAATGTCCTTGAACTACAGTGAACTCAAGTCCTTTTCATTGTTTGGACAGCCTTTACAGATCAAACACACAAAGAGTTAAAAGATACATTCTCTGTTCCACTGTGCATTAAATGATTTCCAGAGAAGATGAAACTCTAATGATCCCCGTGGGGAAATTGGATTGTTGCAGCGGCAAATAAGTTACAGTGAGGGAAAACAGCAGATTACAAAAAAGAATTGAACAAATGAGGTGATCCGAAAAATAACAAAGCATACAATTACAATACTGCAGCATTCAGTGAGGTCATATGTATTATGACACATGATTTATTACATGACTGTGGTGAATATAATACTAAAGCATAACACAAATAATATAAATATTTACATTGTATTATATAT
>JAPZDY010000020.1:15729144-15739986 GCA_029783645.1 Ctenochaetus hawaiiensis | reverse complement strand
TGCTTTGAGCACCACACACCAAAATGCTACGTACTTTTGATGCCTCTGTGCTGGGGTCAGCTGTGATTATAAAGATTATGTGTTGAATTTGGCAAAAATTTTAAATTGAACACAATATTACATGAAAATGTAGTGGTCAAAACTCTGATGGTGAAGGGCACAGGTCACTGTGACCTTACAAGACAGAGCATTATGAAACCTTTTTGCTGCTAGAGTTAATATAAAATCCAATCTAACTTTATTTATAAAGCAAATTTAAAAACAACCTGGTTAAACCAAGTGCTGTATATTTAAATCTAATTGTCCTACGGTAATAATTTGTCATACACTAATAATGACCAAATGTTGCACAAGTATCTAACAGAACACATGATGGAGTGATTGCTTGTTTTAATTTGTAGCTTCTTTGCAGCAACATCCGAATTTGAAACACTTTAGCACTAGCTGACTGGTTTTGCTGATACAAAGCTTCAGGTGTTTGTTGTTGAACCATGAAACAAAGTTCTGTGAGTCTTCACAGGGTGTAACTCATCTGTAAAATTAGTCTCAATGTGAAGACATTATCTCTATATCTGGAGTTTATTCACAGGAATTAAATATGATAATATAGCGTTACCTCCATCTCTCCCCAAAAACATCTTTAAAGGTTCTGTGCGTAATACTTTAGCATCAATAGCAGTACAATCCTTGAAACTCTCATAAAAACACCCTGTAGTTTCATCTCTCTCAGTAAACATTCGTTACACTCCCAGATACTCGTTTGTCACAGTTTAAACAAGACATCGAGCCTGTAAATAAAGCACATTTTTGACCTAGTTTCATCTCAAGGATGTTATTGTGCTGTGGTTGGTGCAAACTGTTACACATAGCTTCTTTAATAACTTCTATGAAAGGACTTACTTATCAGTCCTTTATAGTCTTCACAATATCTATATGAAACTGGACAGACACAGATGTAACTGTAACATGAAAAACAACCAAAAGGTGGTAATTCCAGTTTGCCAGTGGGGTTGGCTTTTCATTATTAAAAGTAATGTTGTGGCTACCAGGGAAAATAGTATTCATGACTGTTTCTGCGTCTCAGAAGGACACCTCACTATTCCAAACCACATCTAATACAGTATCAGGAAAGAGTGTTTCATGTGACTTATCAGAAAGAGCTGTCATCTGTGTTCTTCAGTGGCAGTGCGTCTTGTGCTGTTTGCCCATTTGTCTCTCTCCACTGTTTCTTTTGCTCTAGTAAGTGAGCATGGTGGTATGAGTGTGTTTGGACATAACCCTGATGTTCTATGTATTTGTGGGTTTTTGATTCTGAAACCACAGGGACTTTTTGATATGAGCTGAGAGATGTGGGTGTGCATGATAGAATGAAATAGGGGAAAAGAGAAACTGACTGCAATCTATAAAGAAAAAGGAACAATGTGTAAAATTTAGGTAAAGTGAATTTTTTCCAGTTGTTGATTTGTTTGATTTTTTGTGTTTGTTTTTTGTTTCGTTTTGTTTTGTGATATTTGTTGTTAACAAAATAGTTAACAGCTGAGCTCTGAATATGTCCGAAGGAGGGATCTTGCAAAGTGCTCTTTGTACATTTGTAGGAGTGTATATGTCTTATTTATGCATTCATCATTTCTTGAGTGCTCGTGGCTGGTTATTCTGTTTTATTTTCTTTTGTTTGTTTTTTTCTTTTTTTTTTGCAACATGCAAATGCACTTATTTTCTGTATAATAAGATGAAAGAAAATGTATGCAGAAAGCAGGAACAGGCAGTTTATAATTTGATAAAACTATTGTGTTTACACTCATTATCATTGTGCTGGAAGTTGTTGATTTTTTTCTGGCAAACAAACAAGTGTACATTTTGTGCCAATGAAGCCAAATTCAGCTGGCAGAGAAAGAGACACAGACACAGAGGACAGTTTTTTCCCTGATTAGTTGCTGTTATTGTTGCCATTTGCCCACAATTGTGTTGACATTCATACTTGTTGATGTTGCTTTACTGCCAAACTGAAAGAGAAAAGGCACAAGAAGAAAGGGTCCTTTTGTGATCTGCATGGTGCAGGAAGGAAACTGAGTATTACTGGCATGAAAGTAAACATTGCAATAATCATGTTTTGAATCCATCAGTTTTAAACATATAAACAAGAAAGAAGGTCCTAGCACCAATCCCTGAGGCACATCAGACATTGCCAGGACACTGGTGTCAGCACCAGACCAGTCAAAAACCAGCAAGAAGCAATATGTTTTATAACAGAAAGGTCTCTTTATTTTAGATCATTAGCTGTTCAGGATGCTTTATGTCTAAATGATCAACATATTTATTAACAGAACAGATAAATCATCAATATGGAATTAAAAATGCTTTCAGTTGCTTACAAAATAGGGATTTTAGATATGGAAGGCAGTAAAAAAAAGGTCTGTGATGACTTTTTCAATGGCACTAGCTTTAAACAATGGCAAAAACAGAATCCAGATAAAAGAAATACCTTGTGAAATTGACAATAAATTAAAAAGGTATTTCAGTGAAGTTGCAATGACATTATTGGTTAATTAATTATGATCAGCTAGTCCAACAGAGTCTAAAAGCAAAAGGGTGTTCTGTACCTTTATAACAGTGAACACTGCTAAATTAATAAAGGCTGCCTAATTGTTTACGGAGAATTGTGACTTTTGTATTGTTAAACACAAGAAAGTTGAGCGCATAAAGATTATCAGAGGGCATGTAGATGTTTCACTTATTTATTTATTTTGTGAAACTACAACTATACAGAGTAAAATCACCAAGTAATCTGACTTCAGTCTCATTTCTACTGGTTTATTGCCACTTTGTAATTGGCACTAACAAAAACCAAGAAGCCCCAAAAAGTCCAAAATTTGGACTGACCATGAACTTACTCAGCTGCAGCAGTTAATAGTCTCCGAAGAGCTCAGTAAAATAAAACATCTGATGGCATTTAAATAGGGAAAGTCAGGATAGAGATACAAAGTAAGTCTGTGATTCAAGAAGGAAAATCAATATTAAAAAGAACTCAAGAACAAAGTTAGAAAAAAAAGCTCTCAAGACTTTTCAAAATGTTCAAATAAGCAAAGTAATAAAAAAAATGTATACCAGACAGAAAAATGTAATTATCTTATCATTTTAAATATAAAACTTTTTTTCATATAGCTGGCATTGACTTTCTCATAATGGGAAGGTTCTCAGGTGCCTGCATGCAGTTTTTATGTTTTTTTTTCCTGCAGAAAATAGGCATGCAGGAAAGGTTCTTGGCAACTTTAAATTGCTCCTAGGTGTAAATGTAAAGGTGAATGTGACTGACTGTACATCATGTGTTGGTCCTGTGATTGACTGGTGCTGTTCTTGCTCTGTGTCAGCTGGGATCAGCTCCAGCTCCTAACACATTGTCCCAAAGTGTTAAGTGAATATAGGATGGTTGGATTGATGGCTGGATTTTACTCCCCTAAAAGTCGAGGTGTGTGTGTCCCTAGCAGTTTTTGTAAGGTCTTTTTCAGCATCACTTGTTTAAGGGCCAGTCAACTTCTTTCCCTGTTTTTATATAGTTAAGTTTATATTACAAGTGGATGAGATGAATTATGGTGAGTTTTTTACTTTTAATTATGAATAATTTTAAAAGTTTATACCTATTCTTGTTTAATTATGAATGCCAGTCCACATGATTACCAGAGTGTGAAAGTAATTTCACAAATGAACCCAACCCTGCTTAGAGAAACATTAAAACCTCTGTTCTGTTTTCCAAAACTAATTTAATGTTAACATATCAATGGACTAAAGAGACGGATGAAAAGAGGGGTTGAGAGAAGTGGGACAAAGAAAAGCCTTGACAAACAGATTCATGGAGATAGAGCTTAACAATGAGAGATGAATGAATGAAAAGAGAGATTTACTCTTTTTTTCTGTTTGTTGATGAATTCTCATTATATTCTTGGCTTTGGCAATATTGTTCGAGTACCATTCATGCCAACGATGCATAGTGGATTGAAAATGAAACAAAAAGCTGAGCAGTGTGGGAGATACAGAGGAAGAGGGAGAGCTGTCATGTTCAATCAGGATGAGGCTTGGGCGTTGGACAGTGGAGCAGTGAGGTGGAATAAAACCACCTGATTAATTTTAACATCATCGTCTTCATGTTTTTGGAATTGAGAGACAGAAAGTAACTGAGAGACGAGGTGGGGAGGATAAGAGGGGCGTTGCAGTTTGTTCAGACTGAGCTTATTCTGTATGTGTGTCACACTCTCTCAGTGTGTGTGTGTGTGTGTTCAATGCTATGTGCAGTTTATTAAGGTATTGTTTGTGTTTCTGTCTGTGTGTGCGTGTGGGTAGGTGTGCATGTGTGTTTTTGTGTATTCCATGGGGCGAGTAAGTTTGTGATTCCTCAAATCTGTTGTGTTATTGCTTATTGAATAAGCTGCATGGTCCACTGTATGTGTAGCATAATGACTATAGATCTAAGAACAACACTGGTTTAACTTATCGATCTGACGCACTCTTATCGCTTCTCTATGCCTCCACCTGTGACAATGGGTGAATTACAAATATATGGGGTTAACATAGGTCTTTTGTGAAAATCACATATTAGACTGTGAAGCCTGCCTTTGTCTGGTGATGACACATCTATAATAAAACGGATCAATCCTGATCATTTCTGACCAATTCAACAGTTATTCTCATCTCAGTGGTTGATCCTAAATTCATTCCCCTTTATGGTTTGTATATCCCCTGCTGCACCTCTTTTCCTTCTCTCCCATCCCCTGCTCTCCGCATTGCCCTATCCTCCCAGTTTCTCTTCCTTCCTGCCTCCTCTCTCTTTCTTCCTGGAGAACATTTCTAATTTAAAAGGCTTTGTTGGTTTGTTGCACCTAGAAATTCATGATTTTTTGCTGCAGCACTCTGAACAGAATTCATATCTTCACAGACAGTTTTGCCAATATTTGTGAACATGTAAATAAAGCAGGAAAACAGGAAAGCAAAACTAATTTGTTGTCATGAAGGAACACATTCTGTGTGAGAGTTATTCAAATTGAAAGTTAAATTGATTTCATCCACAATGTTTGTTTTAAGGTTTTTACTCCCCAGAAGAATTTAACTTTGCACTAATAACAACTTTTTTAAGCCTTCATTTGTTTGCCCTGAGGAAAGTTATTTCAGAATAACAAGGAACTCACCAGTCATGCTTGTTTTTAATCAATGTTTTCTCAATAATAAGAAACAGGTAAATAAAAGTAAATAACATTGCCACAATGAACCAATGACATTATATCCATTTTTTTATTAACATTCAAATTACAATAATTTCTGAGGAAAATTCCACTGAAATAAAACTGTCTCACATAATTCCAAAGTTTTTCCTGTGTATACAGCTAATATACAGCTAATGCCTTTTCAGTGACTAATTATGCAACCAGTGCAAAGATATCACCATTTTTTAAAGTGTTCCTACCTGCAGATAAATTTGCCTCAGTTCTCAGAAACTTCTTTTGAATGTGACGTGCTGCACTTCCCAGAAGCATCACTAAACTCTTTCACAGCACATGATGCTGCTGCGCTGCCATACTTGTTCCACTGTGGCTCCTCAAAGCATGTATTTGACATGGTATAGTAGCTGCCTGGTTGCTTCGTAAAAGCCCCTGCTAGCGTAATACCCTCTATGGCTGTTTGAAAGGAATTTAATCTCACCATATAAGTCTTTTCCAACAATCTTTCAAGCATTTGCTCGTGTGGAATCTCTCAAATGCGGCACAACTGAACACAAACCAGGAAAAAGCTATTTCTATTACAGAGAGCCATTTGACTGATCAGAAAAGGTGCTGAGATGTTAAGCATATTACCTAAATGTGTTTACCTTTTTATTATAAAAAGGCCCCTAGTCCTTGTTACAGTAGGGGAGTGCTACAGCAATCTCGTAATTTTCTTTTTTAATCATTATGTTATGTTACAACAAAAGAATTTTATTAAATATGGAATAAAGGTTATATAATTGAATAAAAAGCAGTTCAAAGACAAACTTCAAGTTAAAATTTGGCCAAGGACAATTTATTATTTATTAGCTTAAAGTGTGTAATGTGTGTGTTTGGTGCATTGACCTTTAGTTGAAGAGGCTTCCCAAAGAGAGCCCAAACCATTTCACTGACCATTTCACTGCAATGCAAAAATCTTGTATCTTGTATTTCTGACTATCTAACTAACTGTAATGTGTTCTTGAGATTTATGTCTGCATTGTGAACTAAACTGTCATCTAATTGCAAAACAAAAAACAATTGTTTCAAAACTATAGTGTTCACAAGGCTCTCACAGAGTGACATTGGCTAAGACTTCTGGCATATGTTGTTGAGTACTTACAAAGTAAGTACAACATGTACATCAAGTTTTTATTATGTCTCACCCTCCTGTTGCCCTTAACTCTGTGTTCTTTGTAATGGTTGCTGTGTGATGCTCTTTGATGTTGATAGTATGTATTTATGATCACATACTCACATTAAAAATGTATTTCTTGTAGACTGTTCATACAGTTGTCTTTACAACAGGATCTGACTGAAGAAAGCAGACCAGAATGATGAATGATTTTCCCATCTCAGATCAGTGTTACAGTGCTCATCAGCGACAAATTTTTAATAAGTACCACTGGGAATCTGGAGACCCTTAAAAACTCTGCACCAACTGAACAAGTCTTAAATCATCAAAATCTAAGCTGTAAAATACTGGAAATTCGTAATAGTGACATTCATGTGATGACACAAGATGAATACCATGAATTTAACATTTTCATAAAAGTAAGATGAGAATGAAAATGATGGCAGTAAAATTGTTCTCAAGTGATATTTTCAGAAGGTAGTGAACTATAGCTGGCTGAATACTGTTAATGGGTAATGGTTCAACAACACTGTCTTCACTCTGGTTCTGCTAACTGACAACTTGTAGTTTTAAAGTCACAGTGGAACGAGATGCAAATGTGGTGAGATTTAGAGCAGTAAAGGTCTGATGGTCTCAGCACACATTTTGTACGGGAGGAAGTAAGTTAGAACCACTCAAAGTTCTTTAGAAAGAGATTCAAAGTGTATTTTTTTCTTTTTTATATTAGTTTGTTTCTTTATACTCACATTCAAATACAGACCTCTGACCTATGACAAGAGCCTACAGTCAAGTGCAGATGGTATAGGATGGACAAGATAAGTCATGGAGATTTGTAATTCCAAATTAAAGAATCAATTAATTACTTGAAAAACAGTGGGAAAAAAGAGGAAACATTTGAAGAATGTATTGAAGAATGTATTACATATCAGAATATATTTATGTATATCTCCCTGAAAAAACTGATTTCATTTTTGATTTACACTCAAAGTTAACACATAACTCAACATTTACAAAAGAGCCACAGTAGTGGAGCTTAAAATATGCATTTGAGACCTTTTTAAAAACCTGAAATATTCACACTGATCACAACTCAGCAATTTCCTCTTTAACTGACCAGCAGTCTGTTTAATGATCGACCTTAGATGTACTCATGAACAACTTGTTAACTTTGCAACTATGTCTGTCCACTGATCTCTGCCATGTCTGTGTGAATTATGTGGTAAGTATGTATATACTTATGTAATGAGATTCTTCATTTGTCCTATTTGTTGTCATAACTAAAAGACAAATGATCAGAATTTAGCTAAGCAAAGTGTAAATGAATTATGACTCGTCTTTTATACTGTGAATAATCACTGAACTTTTCTCCCTCTCTCTCTGTGTATCTCTGTATTTTTAGGATGGTATGGGAAATCTGCGGGTGACTAAGGAAGGTGTCAGACTGGAGGGAGTGTCGGAATTCTTATTGCCTCTATACGTCAAAGAGATCCAGTCTCGTAGGGTAAGACCACATCTGTGTTGGTGTGTATGTGTGTATCCATAGCACCAAGTCATACTGCCTTATAGAGAAATTGAAGCTATGTCTTTTTTGTTAAGTATTGTGATGAGGATGCTTATGCGTGTATAGGTGTGTGTGTGTGGGTGTGTGCGTGTGTGTGTGGGTGCGCATGTGTCCGCCCTTACATTTTCTACCCCATACTGAGCAGAATTCAGATGCTGGATGACCGTTCATGGTCTGTGCATCATATATGTGACATATTATAGCACAGCATATGATCCAGCACTCATCCAAATCTCCATTCATCACACACAAAATCATCATTGATCCTGTCAGCTCAGGCAACATGGACACTCTGTCACTCTATACAGGTCATGTTCATGACTTAAACAGAATGATTTTAATAGTGTGATGCTGTCACAAATGCAATGTAAGTGTATGTGAGTGTATCTGTGTGTGTGATTGTGTTTAGAGTGAGAGATTGAAAGTGGGGCAAGAGATCGATGGTGTGATAGAGCACAATAGAAAGATATAGGAGAACTGATAGATAGGAAATGCATGACAGATTTACTCCCTACACCTGCTGTGTTGTTTTACTGTGAGAGTAGATCGTGTGTGTGCATGTAGATAAATGTGAATAATACTAAAATCCTACACTGTTCATAGCCGTTCTACTCATTTAGTGCTCTTACTCCTTTAATGACCCCCCCTCCATCTTTGGGAAGTTGCAGTCAGGATAGCTTTATATATTTGTAATACTATTTGGGCACGTGTTTCCTCTATCACTTGTTTGTTTTTGTAAAGCATAAAGTGGAACCTGATACACAATTTGAATTGAATTCAACTGGATGTGCACAGAAACATCTCAGTAAGCTTCTACACTTAAGCATGTAGAAACTGCTGTTGCTTGATTGACAGCAGTGTTTCTGCTTTGAGTCATTTTGTTAATTTAAAAAAGGAGATATGTTTTTTTGTCCATTTATTCTATTCAAAATCTGTAAGTGCTGACATAATGTTATAACCATTTTGATACTCTGCCTGAAAACTGTATATTAAATAATATTTACTTATATACATATTGTGCATGAAATAATGTTGAATGGCTTTTGACGGACAAATACTGAAAGCTAAAAAGTACCAGCGATGAATGAAAAAAGAAATAAAAGTTCTAGTGAAGTATGAAGTAATCTCTACATGAGGCATGGCACAAAAGATCGGAGAGCTACTAATACAAGAAACAGGAGAATGGTGAGGATAAAAACAAAACAGGAGAGAGAAAGAACAAAGAAAGCCAAAAGATATGAGGGAATTAATGATAAGAGTGTACAGAGATCATGAACAGCAAAGAATGACAGTGAGGAGGTAGAATGAAGTGTGATGAGAGGTGTAGAACGAGAGAATGAGACAAGTAGTGTGGAGGAAAATGTAATTAAGGAAGAGAAGAGCGGCAAGAAGTAGAGTCGAGGGTTTTAAGAGGAGATGAAAGGAGAATAAACAAATGCTTGTGTTGATGCAGGTATGAGTGCAATAGATAAAAAAAAAATCTGCATCCATCTAAGATCTCTACAATGTTGTTTACTTTTGATTTTTTTTTTCTTTAGAATAATAGAAAAGGCTGAGATGTTGCATAGTTTTCAGCAAAACATTGTTTTGAGTGCAGGGCATGATAACCCTGAGAGCAATCAAGCCCACTTGCATGGAAGAAAATCCGACAATTACTTTTCAAGAGCCAGGTGAATCAAGGTTTTGGCACTTCAGCTGTTTCTACCTTATTATCTTCACTTTAAAGACATGTTAATGGAATTCCTGAAATCAGCCTCACAAATCAAGGTGCAATTACATATAAACTGTGAGGGTGGTAAAAGTGTAATGTGTTGGTTTTCAAGCTCCTAAATATGTCTAATATTGAAAAATAATATTTCAACTAAGCTCGCAATTTTCACACACCTGCCAGCCTTGCATGTAATTATATATTATATTCTAATGATAAAATGGCTTTTTCATAGTAAAAATTGAGTCAATATATTTTTAAAACACCCCAAAAAAATTCATTTTATTTTTTCCTATGGTTTTACAATCTTGATAACATTTGACACCTTTAACAAGTAAAACTGAAAAAAAATACTATTTAGTTATGTACTTCACTGGAACAATTTATGTAACATAATCTAGATGGGAAATGTGTGTTTTTCATTGTTATGCTCTAATAAATATTACAAATATAAACAACTATATTAAAAGTGCATCTAAAAGTCCTCAAACTCTTTCAAACTGCTATTTCTTCAATTATTGTTTGTCTTAGGTCTGTTAAAAAAGTTAAATAGTGCACCATTAATTGTCATTTAAATTAGCTAGTGATTTAAAAAATGATTTATATGATGGATATCATATTTAAAGTTTCTGATAAGTGAATCTTTTCTACACTTGACTAAGGGTTAATTTTATACAACGTCAGAGAAACTGGAGTCAAGCGCCTCATTCCTGTGATTCTGCGCGCCACTTGAGAGCTGATATTAACAGTATTCCATGTCGGAGGCGCCTCTCATAGTACAGGTTGGTCAACATGGGCCAGAGTTACAGAGTCACACCCACATAAGATGGTTAAACATGAGTCAGACGCATTCAAGTGTCATACTTTAAGGTCAACAGTAAAAAAAATGCGACTACATCAGTTCCAACCAGAATTATTAAACTAAAACAACAGTGCAGATCACCAGGATCGTGTGTGTGTGTGTGTGTGTGTGTGGATGTGTGTGTGGAGTCTCATCACCTCAGATGTTTACATCTACAGAAACTATCTGATTTATATTATATATATGAAACACTGGGCCATGCTCACTTATAAGGTCGATAAAATCAAACCCATACTTAAATAATCTTTAACAGTAAGTGTCAATTAAGTCAAGCAAAAAGAAAAGAACGTTTTAGTTAAATGTAACTTGTGCCTTGGATCAAAGATCCTATCTACGGCCCAAAACAGC
>JAPZDY010000020.1:15697963-15729044 GCA_029783645.1 Ctenochaetus hawaiiensis | reverse complement strand
GTAACTGAGTTACTTTTGAAATGAAGTAACTAGTAACGGTAACTAGTTACTGGTTTTCAGTAACTAGCACAACACTGATGAACATAAATGAATCTCACTTTATAAAATCTGTGCTAGAAACTCCTTTGTAGGTCTAAATTCTAGTGTCACTACCATTCAGCTACACAAAATATTCAAAAAGAGGCATGTTGGTGCAGTGGTAAGCATTGTTGCCTCTGAGGAAGAAGGTTCTGGGTTTGAACTCGCCAGTTTTCTCCCACATTCCAGAGATTAGCAGGTCACTGTGTGACTGTTATTCCCATTGCATAAAATCATTGTTGGACGTTTGGTTGTCAGTCCTGTGATTAAATTTAACCAATCTGGAGTATAACCCACAGCTGAATGTCAGCTGGGCTTGGCTCAAGCCCCTTGCAACCCTGCACAGGATAAGTGGGAAAAGATAATGGATGGACGGAAAACATATCCTTTTTTAAATAATATTTTTTGTACTGTAACTGTCTATGTAACCAATAAAAACAAAATATTAGAGCCAACAGAAGAAAAAAAGATTTGGAAGTGTGATACAACAGAGAGGTTGAAACTGACTGTGTATATTTTTTGCACAATGTGGTTCTGTTTCCTTTGAACCTTCACACTGTGATAACAGCTTGTTGGTGTGTGTCAGACTGTCTTTGCATCTTATAGCCGTAGTGTTTACAAACCTGTATAATAATGTGTGTGTAGCCAATGCTTGCACCCATGAGTATCTATTGATATTTTTGCTTTCAAACTTTTTTTCCATTTTCTTCTGAGCAGGTATTGATGTTTTATGCCAGTTAGGAAATCACCGCACAATTGTGTATGTGCAAGTTGGCGTGTTTTTGGACGTGTGTATGAGGCAGAGCTTATCTTCTTACATGAAAGCAAACAGCAGGTTGCCCTTACATTTTCTAAACAGCAGGCGTGCTCTTATTTTGATGTTGACATTCAGTATGTTCTTTTTTCTGTGAAATGGTGTTGCATTGGGGGTGCATGTTGAATCAGAAGTATCCACTATACTCCCTGAGGACACGGCTGTCTATTACTGGTTTTGTAAAGACGCATGCTGTGGAGAGATGAGGAAACAAGAGACAGAGCCATAGAGTGAAAGCTGGAGCTAAGGACAGAGATTCTTGCTCCAGATATGATGCCTAACAATGCAGGCCACAAGAAAGGAAGAATATTTATCTTTAATTGAAGCAACCGACAGATTTTAATGTAACATTATGTTAAATGCTTAGAGTGCAACTAAACTAAGAGTTCTGGCTGAAGTGCTTCTATCCTTGAATTTCAAAAAATGCCTCTGTAGCATGAAAAAAAGAGGCAGGTCCGAGAGAGGTAGACAGGTTTGCTAACCTGCTAGAGCTGTTTCTTACTGTATAACAGTAAAAATGATGTAAAAACTCCAACAGCAAGTCATGGTCCAGTCAGCCCGGTGCATGCAATCTGCTGGAAAGCTGTGCAATCCAGAGGTGTTTTTGTAGCTGAGAAAGCAACAGCGCCAACCCATTCTGACCACAGGCTAGCAAATACTAAAACTGGCCCTAAACTAACATTAATAAAATGCTCCATTAAACAACAACCTAAAGCTAAACTACGAGCTAAAGCAAACCCAAAAGTATAAGAGTTAGAAAAATCTAACAACTAAAGAACCAAAGAACTTAGCTATAAGAAGCTAGCTAGCTAGCTCACTAGCCCAGTATGGCAGAGATTTCAAAGAGACCAAAGAAGGTGGAGAAAGTGAAGAAGAGATAAAAGAAGTAGCAGAGCAAGAGGCTGGAAAAGGGCTGATAGGACTGGCTTTTACACATTGGCGAGAGTTTCATGAATCACTGGGCAAGTCAGACACTGCTTGTTTCAAGCTTTGTGTCTTATTTGTTGTACTTTATTGTTGTTATCTTTTTATCATAAACCCATTCAGCCTACCTTGAAAGAATTTTAGCAGGCAAGGTTAGCCAAGGTTAGCATTTTACAGCCTGATGTCAAAAGCCTTACTATCCCCTGATGCATTAGCTGTTATCAGTCAAGAGTTTAAAGGTTTAAAGCACTGGTTATGTGTTTTGACTGTTGTATGGCAAAAAAAGTTGTCCACTTGCTGAAGGTTGGTCATGAGCCAAGTCAACCAATGTCTACCAAAAATTAGCTGTTATTGTTAGCATGACACAGCCAGCATGCAGGACTTTATAAGGTACTATTACAAATGCATGGTTGTAAAGTGGCTACACTGTTGCCTACTATCTGAAGACAGAGCGTTCATACCTGCAAAACAGATTGCAGGTATTGGTAAGCTGTAGTTATCAGTTTGCTCATAGTCTTATAATTAGCAGTTTAACAGGGTGTCAAATTCATCTAATCCAAGTTATGTCCTTGGCTTGCTTACAAGCTAAATAAATCCATCTTTTGCTAAAACTATCTTCTTGTTGTCAAACTTCAAGTTATCTTTATAACCTTATTAACCTATCTAAACTAATGTTAGCATTAAAAATAAAATAATTTCAATCTAACATAAAGCATGTAGCCAAGGAGCCAGGAGGGAAATGTATGAGAAGAGGTGAAAGAGGGGAAAAGGTCAAGAGAAAATAAAAAGTTGAAAGAAGTACAGACTCAAAAAGATGGGAGCAAGGTAAAAGGAAAACAGAAACAAAGTAATAAAATAGAGATGAGAGACAAAGGAATACGAAAAACAACAGGCAAGATAAAGAGAGTTTAGCAGCTCAGCATGTGCTGCACTTAAAAAGCTTCTTTATTTTCGTAGTGTTAGTATTATGTTTCATTTTTTAATATAGTGGTCTTAATTTTTTATATCCGTTGAAAGGGTCAATTGATTTGATAGTTTTACCAGCCTTGGGGGTACAAGTACATAATTCTGTTGTTTAAGCATGTTTTAAATTGCATCAACATTGCCCAAATTTTTCGCAGAACAAAGTTTTCTTTTTTATCGCATCTTTACTTTGTGTATATTGAGAGGGAGAGAATGTGTGTGTCCTTCAAATAATCAAGACAAAAAACATTCTCTCTTTTTATTCTCAAGTAGGATGAGCTGAGGAGTAAATATCCTCATGTGTGTACAAAGAAATTATAATTGTAAATACACAAGTTTTGTGCCATCACCTCATACTTTTTATTTTTTCATGAAAATGTGAACATATTGGAGCAATTACAAAGCCTGTGTGACATGTGGCTCTGTATCTATATAATATTTAAGAATTATGAACAAAATTTTTAATTTTTTTTTTGGTTTGATGTTCTCTCTTTTTCTCTCTCTGAACAAGGTAAAAATCATATCATCACCTTCCTTATTATTGGTCAATATCAAAGGTAAACAGGTAACAGTCAGGAATTGCACCTGGCAGCAATGCAACACATATGATCTGCAAACACTGGAAAGAGCCAGGTAAGAATTAAAAGGCACTGGAAAGGCAGAGCAAAGTACTGGGCAGGAGTTTGGAGGCACCAGAGAAGCTATGAGACACACAGGACCAAGAGCATTGACTGTGTGGCCCCAGAATAAAGCTGATAAGCAGCCAAAATCTCTGCCAGCCCTGGGAGCAACATCACAAGCCAGCGCTTGAAAGATACCATACATAGCACACTGCATGTGTTCCGACAATATGAGTGGAGCCACATTGCACAGGACAGATCAGTCAAATTCACTATGGAAAATCCAGGGTACACATTGTGAACGGATCATAGTTGAACAGATTTGTCAGAGATCAACAAAAAGGTGTGGTTGCAGACATAACAAGCTGGGCAAAAGGCTGAAAGACTTAAGCTACAAGCATTCAGAGCAGGCTTCAGGGAGGAAAAGGACCATTACCAGGTACAAAGAAAAATGGCTTATCTATTTAAGGAAAGTTCAAGTGTGGATCAGGTTAAAATTGCATTAGGGTTATTTTCATTATCATAGTAATGAACATGTGGTCAATGCTGATCATCACCTTGGATTTCAAAACAAATACTTGTAGTTAAAAATGAGAAAAAAGCTGCAGTCTTTGTAGTGAACAGTGGTCAAAAAAGGGCTTTGTCATTTGAGCATTCATATGCCATTTGCCAAAAAGACTGATGTTTTCGTTCTCATTGGGAGGACAGTCTTCCTTGGCAAAAAGGCAACATAGACCATATCCCAGCCACTACAGGATGATTGACAAATGAGCCACATGAACAGATGGCTGATTGCGATGTTAGGTGATCCAACAAGGAGGGACAATTTACCACCACCTAGTGAGCAGGTATTGTATGACTGAGCTGCAAATAGTCCAGAGCTCTGTATTTCTTACATGTTTCATATACGCAAGATTCACTTGGTATGTATTTGTGCTGTCTGTAACAGTATGCGTTTTGATTCCATTGTAAGGTAGAGGCAATGGGATTAACTTCAGAGAAGCAGGTTTAGGTATTTCAAAGTGTAATTTGAAAGGCACACTGTGGATGCAGTCCTCCCACTGTATCTTACCCTCTGCTCCCACAAAGGCTTGTCTTTAGTGCCACACACATGCACATGCACACACATAAACACTGGCTCTTGCCACAAGGCCCTATAATTGTCCCCATAGGGACCCCATGACGACCTATTACCACCAGCGAGACACAAAGAAAACTTCATTTATTCTGCTCTCTTGCTGTCCCTCTACATCTTTTTGATTTGACTTTTCTTCTTATGTGTTTTTTTTCCTCTATTATTAGGGCTTCTCTTCCTCTACCCTCTGTCTATGACATTTCTTTCTCTCTCTTTTCTCAGCTTGCTTTCCAACCATTTCCATGTGCCGTTCTTTCTCTGCCCTGTCGTAACACTGGTGCACACTGCCTGGACAAGAGCTTCACTTTTTTTACACATGCACACTCAGTGATGGTAGTGTATATGCATGGAGCGAGGGAGGTGAGTTATGAAAATGGAATAAGGCCTGGTAAAGGTATAATTAAAACTGTGAAAAGAGATGAGCCAGATTGAGAAATAGTAACAAATGTAATAAACATAAGGAAACAGATAAAATCAACAATAATTGAAGAGCTCCTTCCATCCATACCTGGTATTACAGCTTCAAAAGAGACCAAAAATTATGGAGGGGTGGGTGAAGGTGGGAGGATGCCATAACTTTATTTTTGCTATTTGTCAGTTTTAGATTTATTACTCCCTCTCTCTGCCTCATACTTTCTCTCTTGCTTCTCCTCTGGGGACCTGAGCTAGCTGAAACTTCTCCAACTCTGGAGCTGTAATTGAATAGCAGAGAGTTCTAATGGAACATTAGGCTGTTCCCGTCTTGGCAGGGCCTATTGATTTTGACTTTGCAGCATTGTAAACAATCTGGGGTAAATGTAACTGAACGGATGCAGACCTTGGTATAGGCTATAATTCCAGGGCTATTGCTGTGGAACTGTTGCACTGTGGCACATCTAACAGTAACAGTGTGGTTTTGTTTGACTTTAATAGCATGCTACTGGGGGTGCCTGCAACTTTCTCCAAAGGAAGATAGCAGGTAATTTTTGTTTGTTTGACTTTCTATTCACGCCTTTTGTTTGTGATGAGGAAAAGGAAGCCGCAAAGTCCAACTGTCAAGCGCACTTGATTTTAATTGCATTTCTTCTGGGTGCATGATGCAGGCGGGTTTCATTTCATAATAGCTTTTTTCTAATGTTATTTCCCTTTGTTTGTAGTCACGTCTCAGATAGAGAGTGACATGCTTTTATGTTCATCTTTTTGAAGACAAAGCCTTTCATGTGAAAAATAAAAATCTCAATCATCACTGAATAGCAAGCTCCATCACTAGGATTTTAAAAACTGCACTGGTTTGATACTACACTACTGGTGAGGAGCTCAGATTCAACTTTTTTTTTACTCATGAGATTCTTGAATGGAATGTTTTTATACATGAGATTTTACTCACTGTTAATGTCACAGTTTGTGTGGTTAATTAAGACTATCCTTGCTGAGACAGCAATACATAGATACAGATATGTGGCATGTAAATATGTGATACAATGGCACTTGTTCCAGAGATCATGCCAGTTAAATAATTTGAAGGACAAGGATTTAAGGATGTACTCAATATTTGGGGAAATTTTAGCAAAAACAACAAAGCCCTCTTGATGGACATTAAGGATAATAAAATATTTCTACCTAAACCAACAACACATCTTTGACTTTATTGGATTATTACACAATCTAAATGGGCTCCAATTCACCAGCCTGAAATGCTTCAGGGCAAAACAAGGTGCTACTTTTTTCAGTCCATTTCATTACTTTCTTTTCTTATTAGTCAAAAAGTGTGTCTCACTTGTCTGTCATTAAAGAACACTCAACATGAGGCGTCTCAAAAGTCCAACAGTTGTGAAATTTGTTTGATTTACACAGCATGTCACTTGTTGTTGATAGCTCTGGCTACCTGACAATTTCTCAAGCCTCCAGCCTGCAGAAAAAAAGGAGTGACTTAGACACACTGTCAGTGATAATAAGTGTCTCCATCAACAGATGAGACCACCACAGAGCAGACACATGCAGAGTACTTGTCAGATTTTTCAGATATTTTCCTTTCCCTTACAACATTAAAAGGATATTAAATAAGAAGTCAATTCAGCTGCTGAAGTTAGAGTGTAGATAATAGAAAAAATGGAAAGAAAAGTTTGACTAAGAGAGGGTTTGCAGGGGAGAGTGGTGCCAGAGGGAGCAGGGATGATTCGATCATTTTTCTGGAAGCAAGAATGTGGCCATATTTTTTTCATTCAAGACTGAGCTTAGACAAGTGTGTAGTTGAGGATGTGTGTGTGTGTGTGTGTGTGTGTCTATACATGTAAGCTACTGCCTGTGTGTTTGTCTGTCAGCATTTTTAAATGTCCAAAGTCCCTGTGTGTCCGTTGTGCGAGTGTCCGGCATGTACGTGTGTGCCAGACATGGTCGCGACCCATGTAAAAATAGTGTCCATTAACATTTAAAAGCATTTTTCAGAATGTCAGGAGAATGAAAGTCACTTTGGCCCTGGAAGGGACAGAGGAAACGAGACAAAATGAAAAAGAATATTAATCCCTTGCTCCAAAAGATCATCCAATCCCTCCCTCAAGCTTCCGTCTCGGAGGTCACGTCATCGAAAAACCATAACAAATCCCCTCATCACAAAACTTGACTGGAGAAAAAGGGCACATCATGCCGTGCAATGTTGAATCAATGCACTTTTATATCACTGTCATTAAATTTTGATTGCATCACACAAAGTCTATCAAAATATTAACAGTGCTCTGATTGATCAGCAGCTTTTATAGCCAGAGATCCATTCTTAATATTTTGATTGGTGGCCTCTGTAAAGACTAAACAGAAGAACCAATCAGAGAAGGGGAAAGACAGTCTTGTATACTTTACTAGACTGCTGTAAAAATACAGAGATCTTTCCAAGCACATTTCCTAGAACCAAATTATTTATCTCTGTACATAAAACTGTGGCATAGTAAATGACAAACTGATCCAAGCACTGACTACCGCTAAGCTTTCTTATGTTGCTATTATCTTCACTTTCATTGACTAGTAGTCATCATAATGTGTCTTTATTTACTGGGTCCCGGGATTCACAGATGGATTAGATCATTAGATGGATTTCAAGCAAACTGAGTGGGTCCTTAATAAACTGGTGTTTTTTGAAAGACTGTCATGTTAAACTTTTGTTATATTTAATGTGGTTAGAAATGCACATTTTGAGTATAAGCAATGGCCAAAATAATGATAAAATGTCATAATAATATCTCCATACATACCATAGATAATATTGAGTGACCAGCCTTAGAGGATAACCTGTGACCTTTAAACCTTTAGACCTTTTAACCTTTAAATCTGTGAGTGGTAGATGCAGTGAAGCATCAAGTTTCTCCAATGTAGCGCATTGCACTCTGCTCCAATGGAAAGTGAAATGCTAGACAGTTTTCTCTGAAGTTGCCTGAAAGAACATGCAAAAACAATAAATCCATCAATTAACATCTGTATTATGAGTTTTCTTCAGGCGATTAATCATTTATTATTTAAACCTGTTACACAGAAAAGAATTTTTATTTTTTAAGACTTTTTCCTCTTCTTTCTTGCACCACCCTAAGAGGATGCCAATTGGATGAAATGCTTTGTTTATCAAACTAAGTGTGAAAAAGCAACACTTGCTTTTGAACACTTTCCCACCAATCCTGGCTCCAGACAGCATATTCCTCCACATCTGTTAATGCCGCATTGCTGGAATGAAGACGGTATAGTAACCATTGAGCACAAGGCCATCAGCCGTGTGCCAGCACTCCATTTAACATTTGATTTAGTGAACTACACACACTCAGGGTCACTGATAGTTGGCTGGGTTTCTTCAAGACTGCAGTTTTATTTTAGACTTTATTACCTAAACTTAAAGTTACTTTATACTATCAGCTCTAAAGCACTGTGTTTGCCCTGTCCCTCCGTAACAACCATGGCTTCAGCTATAGCATGTCAGCCACAGTTAAAACCAAAATGGATTATGATGCTTTTGCTTTAAAGTGAAGACGGGTTTCTCTGTACATTCAAGTTTGAGTAACTCACCCCCACTGACCCCCTCATCCTGATTTCTGTGCAGTAATTGGCATAATGATCAGGCGAGCAGATAGCTTTGTACAGACAAATTTATCTTTTAGCCCACAGCTAGTTTCAATGATAGCATCAGTGCGAAAATGAGGGCCTGTATTAGGTAACGGGACAGTTAAGACAGAGACATTTCATCACACAGCCACAGCCATGCATTTACTGAAGTGTGTTAAAGCATTTGTTCAGTGTAATCACCATGTCAAATTAGGTGTGTAGAATGTATGCTCGAACATGTGAGGGATCCCTGTTAACTACGCTGGCTAGCATAAATCAGCATATATCCCTCCTACTTCTCTAAAGAGTATTTCTCTGCACGTCCTTGGTTGCAGTCACCTAATTGAGATTAATATATTAAACAGGTGTCTGTTGAATTTATTTAAAATCTATTCAGTAAAGTCACTCTATTGTAACTTATTAGAGTCAAACATTTTGAGCATAAAATTAATGTATAGGATGTTTACCAAAGTAAAGACGCATGATCTGTATAAATTAACATGTTGTCCAGTGAATCGACAAATGGTTGTCATAACAGTGAAGAGCAACATATGAATTATAATATATTTACCTGCTTCCTCTGTTGTTATACACACATTTGCAGACAAATTTAAAAATGTGCCTAACAGTGGTAGTTCATTCTATAATTCTATTGACAAGATACATGAATACAAATGCTGTTTAGACAAAGACACATGAACAGCATACACTCATATTTACTCATACAAATCATTTATACCCAAAAAAATACACAAAACTACTTTTCAGTGCACTTACACACAACCCAGCACACACGCTTTGTCCCCGGTGGTGTTATGTATTCACAGGTTGTTTCCAGGGGAACAGCCACAATCCGCTGTGTGAAATTAATTAAGGGTGGACATTTGAATTAATTAACTGGTTGGGAGTGTGGCATTACACTGCTCTGGCCTTCTGACATTAAACACACACTCACACTCACACATGCATAGATACACATGCTTGCATTGAGGAGACACACACAGATTAGATTTAATGACCAGTGTTCAGATCACTGCTACAGTGCGGCTCAGTCTTAATTACATATTGTACCGTGACTCTCTTTGTGTGTGTACGAAAGGAAGTGTATGACCAAAAAGAGATAGTAAGTTGATCAGCTGCATTTCAGTGACACGAAGGTGAGTGCAAAGTAAGCAGGTTTCATTTTCAGCTGCTCTGGTGTGACAGTCACATATAATGTCTTGTGCTAACTCAGCTCAAAGGCAAAGCACAGTTACGAAACTTCTCTTCACTGAAACTCACAAATGCCCTACACAGTAATATTATAGCAAACACCTGTGTTCTGACTTGAAGTGTCACACTAAAAAGTTTGTAGTTTGCTTGAGTCAGCTTGCATTTAGCGCAGTTCAGATACATGTATGTTGTGAACAAGTTTCATAGCAATATGTTTTTAAAAACCTCTCAACCAATAGGGCACCATAGTTTCTTAACTATTCCGAGGGGTTATCATTCACTTCAGCACTTTAGTGGGACTTGTGTTTGCTCTCTATTTGACCCTATGCAGCTAGCTCAAGATTCCAAAAACCACAACCTGTATGCTCCCAGTATCAAACTGTTTACTTCTTGTGACCTACATATTCTTCATAGCTGCGTGTAGCAAAGTGAGATTTCAGTTTGATTATCAGCTATTTGTTTGGAGCCTCTCATGTGAACAGTGAATTACAGAGCAGTAGTTTCATTACCATGTGAAGGACAAAGTGGCTGATGATATTTTGCTAAGCCCTCGTTTAAATTACAGGCTGCAAGTACCCTGCTATCGTAAAAAACAGCCTCAGGATGAGTATCCCCGTTTCTCTTATAATCTGCATTATAAATGCAGCAGAACTCCTGAGGTAAATTGAAGAGACAAAACCTAATGGTTAAGTGCTCCAGGTCTGGTGAATAATTTGAGACAGAGCACTGTAGCATCAGTAAAGATTAAGCAGCACACAGATTTGTTGATTAAGAAGCACACTCTGCCACTCTGGCTAACGTGCGGTTTCTTTATACTGAACCTGCCAAAACAGTGGAACTGCAGTGTCAGGAATGTAAGGTTGTAGCCATTTTTCTGTACGAACAGTTGGCAGATGAAGCAGTGTGTGTGTGCAGCCTGTTGTCTATCGGATGGGTAGAGTCGACACGAACAGTATCTAACCTTATCAGCCTTGATTAATTTAAGCAATTACTTCTTTGTGCCTATATTAAAAGAAATTCTGAAGAGAGAAAATTAAAAGTGAGTTGTGCAGTGGATGGGAAAGGGATGAGCCAGGCAGATATGTCTGCTTTTGAACAAGGCTTATCCAATCTCTGGAGTGGCCACAATCTCCCTCTTAAACATGGCCAACCCCAGTACTCAAGATGAGGATGAATATCTTAATGTGTTTTGCCATGACTTAAGAAGCTGCTTCCTTTTATTAAAAACAGCAAGAGTGTTAGTGAAACGAATGGCAGTGTTTTAAATTCTTAGTGACTTTCATTAATAAGGCCAGTATTCTACATCCCCTTTGTTTATGCAACATGTTTTAGAAGTTTTTATTTTACTCATTAGGTTGTTTTGAGTCTGTAAAATTTCAATTTATTTATTCAAGTAAAAAGGGCACCTGCATATTTGCTTTTCTTTGATAATAAATGAGTCTTAATAGAGCAAACAATTCAGCAGTCTGGAAACTTACTGCTTGTGTCAAGATACAACATCCTTTGCATAGATGTAGTATAGGAGTAAAATGCACTTGGCCAGGCTCCCCTTCCTTCTAAGCACTAAAACCAGCAGCATGACATATTTCTCCCCTTTGAGTCACATGATATTCTTCCTTGTAAAATCATAAAGGATAAAGGTTGTCTTGACAAAAAGGTCCACTGTCTCTGGAGCCAACACAATGACATAACAATAGATCTGCCACTGAGAGAATCCCTGTGCTGTACTCAAGTGTCAGACTGACAAAACTGAGGAGATAACTGAAGATCCTCTTCTCCCACAAGATGTTGAAGCCTGCCACAACTGTGGAACAGAGAAGCAATTCATTGTACCAAAACAATAGGAAGTCTCAATGCTGCTCCGCACTAACGAAGATGTCCGGGAAATCCATCGTTTCAGCCAAGAACACCCTTGAAGCCGGCAGGCTGTTGCTTTGGTCTTTGGTTCCATCTTATGTACGTAGCAGAATACAGAACTTTAAACCAGCGTTTTGAAATCTTGAATCTTTTTAATTCTTTGAGAAGGTTCTGGGTTGTCCAGCATCTTACAATAAATAAATACACAAACAAATGAATAAACAAATAAAGAAAAATAATTGAATGGCTTTCTCCAACAGATCTTTTAAGCAATGTAAAAGTAAAGTACAAGAAAGTGAGTAAAACAGTAAAAAAGGACTGAGATTAAGGACTAAGCACTGGATGGAGATCAAAGCGAGATAAAACAAGAATGTAAATAAGCTAGGGGTCTTCAGATTCCTGAAACATGAGTGTGACTTAATTGAAAAGAACACTGTTGAGCGAGAGATCAAGGGAAAAGGACAGAAAAATAGAGATGAAAGAAGTGTGAATTTGTGCACTATCCTGGGAAACCTTGTGTCCACATTCCTCTCTTTCATCACCCTCTTCCCATCCTTGGAAACTGTTTATTGTAGACGCTGTGCAGTGGTGCAGTACTAGTGTATTAAAGAAAGGCTACAGCCCTGAGAATCATTTGTAGTCTCTGGATCTCAACTACAACCTTTTCTTTCTTGTTCATACATTGAGGACCAGTCATCAGTATCTCAGCATAGTACTTCAGATTCACTAGTTGTTATTGAATTCCCTTGACTTCAGTGCCTCTTCTGAAAGAAATCTGTGTTGTAGTTCATAAGTCGTGCCTGTACTTATCTCTCTCTTTCTCTCTCTCTCTCTCTCTCTCTCTCTCTCTCTCTCAATATATATATGCTTTTTGAGAATTCTTGAGCCTCTTTAAAGCAGATGTAATCTATGCAGTGTGTCAAATGACAGGGTTGAAGCAATGTAACAGTGAGGAAGGGGTAACTCAAGGTGATTAACTCTCAGACTGACACACAGTTCACCTCATGATTTCTCTGTTAAGCTTTCTACCACAGCTCTGCTGTTTTGATTAACTGTCACCACTCTCATAGTGTCATTTTTGGCCATAGTAGCACCCCAATAAATGAATAACAGACTACGTAGCCCAAACAGAAGACAAAGGTTATTACCAGGTGAGCATATTTGTCAGTATTGTGTTCACTAATTGTTTCTCTTGCCTCCAGTAGCCTTTCGCTTTAATCAGAAAAGGGCTTATTGTACTCAGCTCTTGTCCTCTGTCTGTTCCAGCCTCAAATACTGTCTTTTAGAGGGAAACTGTCACTAAGATGTTTTTCTTTTCCTTGCTTGAAAACCAGCCTACATACATGCCATGTCTGTCCTAGACTTTAAATCCTCATGTCTCATGTACCATTTGTAACCATTTTTTGCAAACTGCATCCATTAAATTTTAACTTATCAGACCTGGAGTAAAAACCTTGAAAGTCCACACTTTAATTGCAATTTGTCTGTGTTTAGACTCAGATCCTGGTCTAACTCATTTTAATGTCTCTCACATTTTATTGCACCACTCAAACACATCATTGCACATACCCTTTTTTCACCTGGCTTTTTAATGCAGAACCTACATTTTAATGTTTTTATGCTGGCAGATAACGGCATAACATTTCTTCACATTATAGAAAATAAATTGCATTCCAACAGGTTCATTTAGCTTTATGGATTAAAACCGATTCTTGGTTGCTCTCCTCACTCTCCGCTCTCATCTTTGTTAACCATTCCCATGTTCCATTTATGCAGTGTTTTGCCATCAAGAGAATCCACTTCATCTCTCTCATGTCCTACCCTTGTAAACCATCCCCAGTAATTATAGAAGCAGCAACTCGACTGGGGATTTCATCACATGGCTGAGAGCTCTGCAGAGATGCCAACATCAGGAAATCCCTGTCACAGCAATGAGACACCAACAAACCACAAGACATATTGAACTGCTAGAAAATGAGCCAAAAAGCCCTGAGGAACTGTGATTAAAGCCTCAATTCGCAAACCAAATGCAACACAAAGGTTGCCCCACTAAAGAATGTTAGAGATAAGGTTTAAAAAAACAGATATTTTCACTCCTTGATTGTCTTCATGAATAGATTGATAACAGTGACAGAATTTTGCACCAAAGGACATTAATGTAGTACTTGATTGGTTTTTGGCATAGTGCAAATTCTGAAGAAACCACAAAGACAAACACTCTGAAACTTTTAGTCCGCCTGCAAGTTCTGAAGATTCTGCTCAGTTCTCTCTTCAAATTGTGTCAAAGCAGACAAAGAATTGCACATAATTTTTTTTCTTGTACTATTCAATAGGATTGGGTCTTTATAGAAAATAAGAACATGAAAACTCCCACCAGCCTCAAGCCTGCAGTAAATCAGAGTATTCAGTTTGAAGCAGCCACATCCCTTCTAACACAGCTCCTTTGGGAAAAGAAAGAGACCCGACATACATTATTCAACATCTATGACTATGGGATAACAATCTGGTTAGACTGAGCTGGATAAAAGACATAAGTGTCAAAAAGAGTGAGAGAGAGACATATATATTTAATTGACACTTAGGAACACAGCACATGTTGATGCATTTAGGTTCTCAGCTTGTCATACTCCCTCTCTTCTGTACATCAGTAACTGGTTAAACAAAAACTGTCTGTGTGGAAAGCGATATACTTTTCAGTATTGTCTTTTTTTCTAACTCTTTTTCATTTTGTGTTGTTTCATTTCATTTTGCCACAACTGCACTGTCTGTGATGTAAATCAAGTTAGAAACCCATAACCTTGAGGCACAGGAAGAGCCAGTGCATTCTCGTGTTAAATTTCCCCCAGCAATGATAACTGATCTAGATTAGCACTAGAACCAGCAGCTTTGAGGCTCGTAATAGACCAGTAATGTAAGTGTTATTTATATCTGCCCGCTATGATAGCTATCCGATCTGTCTTGCTTTGATGGAATGGATTGTTCTGACTTTGTAGAGGTGACAGGGTTAAAGAGAAGAGTCTGTATAGCCATGACAGGAAAAAATAGGCTTTAAACACACACTTACACACACAAGCACCCACACACCCATGGGTTCAGTACAAATGAAAAAAGATCCATTATGATCCCCTGGGGAATTGGATGGAACAGAGACAGCAAGGAAAGCGCAGGAAAAAAAGGGGAGTACCAAAGCAAAAAAAACACATATAAGGAATAGCATTAGATGTCAAATGATTTGATATAAATCAAAAGATTGCTATTTGGAAACCATGACACTGCAGCAACAGTCATAAAGCCAATGTGCAATTTAAAGCAACTGAACATCAGTTATTTTAGATTGAATGTATAGGAAAAAAACAAATATATTTATATATGTATCTATATGTGTGCACATTTTGGGGAGTGTGTTATTTGTAAATTAGAGTATGCAGGAGGCTGCAAGTACATGCATGTACGTAGGTGTGTGGGGGGGTGTAGGTTTCGAACTGTCCTCGATCAATAATCGATTAGCAGCAAGACATATCCATGTGGGTAGGCATACATACACAAACAAGCACCCACACATTAACACACTAACTGAGGTGAGCAGGTCAAGTATGACATCCACACTTATGTCATTTACACACTTATTTTCTCTGAGGCTAGCCCACTTTCACTCGTGTACACATGCAAACTGTCTGTTTCCCTCATACACACAAATGCGCAAACACAAACACACAAACTTCTCCAGACTTAACTTGTTCCTCTTTCACCTCAAGTATTTCGTACCACATGAGAATATTTCATGGCAAATGGAGCACTGCAACTTTATCTGCTCTGCTCAGCTCTCATCCTCTGTCTTCTCCTCTTATCTTGTCTCTTCTCCTCAACCATGCCGCAGGACACAGGACTTCAGGGAAAATTTGTTTCTATAGAGAAAAATAAGACTGTGATGTGGCGATAGACAATTGTCCATGCTGATTTGGTTTCTCTGCAGCAGCATGGTTAAGTGAGAATTCTGTATCCACTTTCTAAATGTTGGTAATGTTAAAATACACACACAACAACTGCAACTAAAATACACACACAACAACTGAGTCTAACAACTCTAAAGAGATAGATAAAATCCTCCATCTTTAGGAGGAAATTTCGGATTTGGTGTAGCTTAGAAAACAAGCATTCCAATATAGAAATACTGCAGCTGTTACCCTGGGAACATCAATACCAACTTGCATCAACAAGTCAGAGTGTTGTATGCGGATGATAGTATATTCATCTTTCTTTGTCTCTCTGCTGCTCTCTCTTTCTTTTTTTTCACAATTTCCTATCTTATCATGTCCTGACCAGCTTTGTCTTAAAGCCTCAGTATGTAGTTTTTCTACCTTAAAATTATAATTTCAAAATCATTTTTATGTCCGATTGACTTGTAACAGGGAGAACGGTACCCCTGCCACTGACACAGTCTGCTTGGCTGGCCTGGTATCAAACTGTGTAATTTTGGTTGCCTGCCCCGCTCCCTCTCATGACAACACTGTCATTTTACAGCAACATGTAATACATCAGCATCTATACCTGTCATTTAGCTATAAGACGCTAGCTAGCTAGATTCCTAAGAGACCAAAGAAGAGAAAGTAAGGAAGGGATGAAGAGAGAGTAGCTGAGCAAGGGACTGGACAAGGCTGCTATAAAACTGGCTATTACATGTTGACGAGAGCTTTATGAATCAGTGGGCTGCAAGTCAGATGCTGAGCAGGCGATGTTACTGTTTGACTGATGAATAATATGCTTGTTTCAAGCTTTGTGTCGTATTTGTTGCAATTAGTCGAGTCGTTATCTTTTTATAATAAACCTATCTATTCTATCTCGAAGACTTTTAGCGGGCAACATTAGCATGTTGCAGCCCAAATGTCAACGGCCTTACTGTCCCCTGATGCATTAGCTGTGAATGCAAACATTTAGTGCATTACAGTTCAGAGCCGTTAGTTTGCAAACCTTTTACTGTTGGACGGCAAAAAGTTGTCATCTTGCCTACAGTTGGTCATAAGTCAAGTCAACCAATATTGACCAAAGTTTAGATGGTAACGCCAGCATGAGATAGCCAGCATGCAGGGCATTATAAAACATGGTTATAAAGTGGCTACACTGCTGCCTTTCAAGTAGTTACTACAATCTGTCTCATGGCTAATGAGAAAGCAACTATCTGACAACAGAGTGTTTATACCTGCAGATATTGTGCACAACTAAATGCGAGATAATGTTAGGCTGTGGCATTATCTGTTTGCTCATAGTCTAAGCTTATGTTAGATGCTAGCAGAGTCACATTTGCACAGTATCTGCTAATATTATTGTACCTTTTCAGTGGACATGGTTCTTTTGCTTTTCACGATCTCTTCACAATCGCTTTACAACCCTCTGCTTGTAAAGAAGTGCATGTTGCCTATAAGACAGAGCAGAACAGCCCCATGTGTGATGCAACAGCACTGTTGCACTGCTGTTGTTGAGACCTTTAGGTCACACCAAAGCACATCAAAGCCAAGTTTCTATATAGCGGGGCTTTAATGGAAACTCTTACAAAAACTAAGTGACAACAGGACTAACTCCATTTTTATTTTGGTTCTTCCAGAGCTCTAATCTTAAATAATATGTAAATATCCCTTAGATGTATTTTATCTCTAAGCCTTCAGGTTGGAAAGCATCATTTGTAAAGTCTGCTTGCAGGAAGGTTTTTGCAAATACAAAACACAGATGAGTCCCAAGCAACAAAACTGTCCTTTTGCCGCATGTTAGATGTACTTAGAGAAAATCATTACTATAATTACATCTATTTTTGTGCAGAAATCTTCCAGATATTGTAGAACAGAGCAAATAGAAAAAAAACTGATTCATCCATATTTGCATTCCATTTGTGTTTCCTTTGTTTCCAAAACAAAAAGATTTACCCATGTTAATTATAATGTATACTAGTCAATTTATATAGAACTGGTATGGTGTATACTACCCTCTGTTGCAAAAAGTGGTTCATCTAACATCCATCTGGTCTAGTATTTCCCTCCTGCTGGCATTTTGTTCTTGAGCTGTGTGACTTTGTTGACATTCCCTTAAGCACCATGTATTATCATGGAGAAGCAGAAAGTAGAGGGCTGACGTAGCGGCTTCTGTCTATAGATCTATTTGCTGCGTCTATCTCCAAAACAAATGCTCTGTGGTTTACCCTCCTCTGCCTTCCATCTCTTTCTTGCTCTCCCTCTTTTTTTCTCTCTCTCTGTTCATTTTAAGATTTATCACTCTGCAAACCTGAAGCCGGGAGGTCCCTGCTTACCTCTTCATCTCATTTTCACACTCCAACTCTCTTTCAGTTCCCTTTTTTGTATGTATCTCTCCTCTCTCTTTAACTCCTCTCATTTTAACCTGAAGCCCACACCCCTTGCCCTTTCTCTCTCCTCTCAGTCTGTCTGTCTTTCTCTTTTTCTTTCTCTACCTGTTATCCCCCGCCCGTAAGGAACGATTCATACTCGGATAATCAGTTTGGCACAAAGAGCAATAGGGGCCCGGTGACACAGGGGAGCCTGTAACCCTTAATAACCTCTACCTGAACATCCATTACAAGATTTGTTCATTTGTCAGTGTCTTGCCAAGAACCTCTGTCTCTGTTCAATGAATTGTTAAGAAAATTTTAAGGCAGCAATTTATACTACCAGTTGGCATATAAAGTTCACATTGTTGTTTAAGGGATTTGGCTTCTGCATGTTGGTGGATTTCGGCAAAAACAAAATATTTGAGTTGGTGTTTGCAAGATTTTATGTAGATGAGTAACAATAAGATCGCCTGAAGTTTGTGACAGACAGTAAATTGTTTTTTTTTCTCGCAGGGGAGCTGAGTAAATAGTTTCAATTGTCTTACGTTACTCTGTGTAGACTTACAAATAACACGCACTTCTAACATTTCTAACATGAAGCATATTTCACAGGCACATTTAGCCTATACTAGTGCCTCTCCATTGGGTCCCCATACATTTTAGAATCTTGTTTAGGATCTTATTGTTTGCTTATAAAGCTCTGAACAGACTGGCTCCGTCCCACCTTTCTGACCTTTTACACCCATATATTTCTTCACAGTCACCAAGGTCTGCCAACATATCACTTCTAGTCATCTCAAAAGCTTGGCTGAAACACAAGGGAGACATAGCTGTGGCTGTTGTGGCCCTCAAACTCTGGAATGAGCTGCCTGCCCAGATTAGACTATCCCCTGTCTTGCCTGTGTTTCAGTCTCGCTTAAAAACCCAGATGTTTTTCTTGGTGACCCCATTCGTTTAATTGCCTTTTTGTAAACAGGGTTTTATTTCCTGTTTATGTTTCATGCTATTATGATGTTATTATTACGCTGTTATTTATCCTATGTTTTATCTGTTGATAGATGTGCAGCACTTTGGCCAACTTGTTTTTTAGATGTGCTTTTTAAATATATTTGAATTGGATTGAAATTTGTAACAGTTAACAGACCATTTGACCATGGAATAGTAAAAGCAAATTATTAATACAATTCTAGCTTCCATTAGGATATTAATGGCATAATTTAACATGCCAGCTTCATACAGCTCAATTCCAAGATGATTTTATATAGAATCTATGAATATACTTGATATTCAGCAGTGCAGTTTAGCAAGATTGGTTTTTAATGTTTCTGAAATTGATATTGAAAGAACCAGCAGTAATATGCAGAGCACCCTCAAATTTAATCTCATGTAACATTTAGCACACTCACACACACACACACACACACAATGGTCTTACATGTCTTGATTGGCCATGTCTCATGGTCATTGACACACTGAGATTAAAATGGATTTAACAGATCTCAAAGCTGTTGACACAAGGCTTGTACAGGACACTGATGCCATGTTAAATAGACAATAAGACCCCTGAATGCATATGAAGACCCTCAAACATATTAAGCCCAAGTGGCCAGAGATGTGAGCAGCTCTGGTTTATTTTCCTGTTGTTACATGGATGGGGGACTGAGAACAACAAAGTAACACTGCACACCAGCAAACACATCACTTATTTATCAGTCCTCGCTAATTAGCTGAATTAAAGTTGAAAGAGGAATGAAGGGACACCGCAGGCACTTTATCACACTGATTGGTATTCTGTTTTAGCGTTGACTATATACAATGTACTTGTCTTTAACAATAAATTAAAACAATTCAGTTTACTGTGCCTGTCCGTCTTTACTCCGCCGCTCTTTAATTTATTCACCACTTTTCTTTACAACATTTCCCATCACCTTCCCTTTATCATTCCTGTCTTCTTAGAACCAGCTAATTATCTCTGACAGTGGGACTCTGCAAAAATTAATAAAGAAAGACAAAAAACGATGGAAATTAACATAGTTAGGTATTTAGGTAGGTATCCATATTTCTCTGGTTCTTGAATAGAGATCTGAATTGTGTCTCAACAAACTTTTAGCTTATATTTCAATAGCTCCGTACATCACAGCATTGGGATATTTTTGCAGGTCCATCATTTTCCACAGTGTGCAGAATAAAATCTTTGGCTGATAAACCATTTGAGAGATATCACCTTAATCCATAGCTGGCTTTACTGAGGGAGTTTATAACAAGTTTCAAATTCATTATATAGCTATCTGGCATGCATCTTGTTGGTCGTATCAATTAACACTGATTTCACAGTGCTGTTTTTAGTTGTTTTCAATGAAAAGGTTAAAAAAAAAACACTGCACTTCTTCTGTCTGCTTAAACAAAAGAGTAATGGACAAGCCAGTGAAAAATATGAGACTTCTATTCACCAGGTGGCCTTAAACACAAAATGCTAAAAAAAAAGAATTATGTTGCTTTGTAACTACTGAATTTGTAAATAAGCAACTGTGTGCTAACAAGTTTGGCAGATCAACTTGAAAGACTGCCAACAAGAGTCTGAGAAAAAAAAACAACAACAACAAACAAACCACTAATTGCAAATTTAAACTTTTCATGCTTGAGTAATCAATCACAGAAAACTTTAAACCACCTTTTTCTTCCTCTTTATTTCTTTTTCAGACAAACTGACAAAATAATGTAGCTGAAAACCAGGAGACTTTTTAATACTCTTCATTTTGTTGGCATGACTAAGTTACCTATAAAATGTCTGAAAAACATTGCAGTAGGCCTACAGAATTTTAAAGCCTACAAGTGTATACACCCAAACTGTTAAAAGTGACATATTTGTTCCCTAAACTGCAGAGTCAGATCTGACTCCACCCACAGAGTGAGACTAAGTGCCCACAGACAGGTGGACTACTTGAGGTGATGGTGGCTTTTTTGGACAGAAAAGGGATAAGACAGTCCAGAGATGCAATAGCTCTTCATGAGATTGACAGCTGTAAGTATCCCCTGATAAGCACATATCCATAGCCTTTTAGATGGAGACAGTCAGCGAGACAGGCAATCATAGAGATACAGTCAGGGGAGCTAAAAGCTGTTATTAGGCTGATGGCAAAGATGAATCAAGCAAATGTATCTTCCATGAGGCTTGAGTACAATGCTTTTGAGATGGACACTGTATGAAGTTATACACAGACCATATGAGACAGACAGGGGAGCTGAAAGCTGTTATCAGAGCCATGACACAACCCAAATAACCATTCATATCACTTATGAACCTTCAGTCCAGACCTGTTTAGACTGACAGTCAGACAGGCAGTCAGTTATAGTAGTAAGACAGCCAGTGCGACAGGCAGGCTGAAAGCTGTTATTAGGACCCATCTGTACTTGTGGCTGCAGGCTGTGATGATGAGCCACCAGTCCACAGCTTATTATTACCTGACTAATTACACTGGCTACCTCGGGCTGGCATCCCTGTGCCTGTATTTATAATCAAAGTGAAATTAAACTATTGACTGAATTAATGGCAGCGTAGTGTATGTGCTATCAGCTCACAAGAGAGAGCATGATGTGTCTGCCTTTATTTGTGCCTCTGTGCACATTTCACATGATGAGGGGAGATTTATGAGTGAGACTCCGAACACAGAAGCCAGAGGGACAATAAGGAGAGCGGGAGAGTGAGATAAAGAGGAGAGTGAGCTGAGCATAATGTATGCATAACGAATGATGTAAAGAAATCCTACATGTGCTCACCAAACCATGTTTTGACATTTTTATAATAGATTTCTCTGTGTGGCGATTGGCCAGCTGTACAGATTTGAGAAAGGCGCCAAGCTTGACTTCTTTCTCTCTTTCTCTCTCTCTTTCCTTCCATTGTTTACACAGTAATTTTAGTTTTTTCACATGTGCAACAGGGTGTGAAAATTAATAAAAAACTTTGATTGTTTAAAAGTATCTGCTGTTATCCAAATATTGGGAAGTTTAATCATGTGTTTCCCCTTTAAATGACAACCAGCTTTTAACTGTGTCTTTGAGTATAAAACAATGTTAACGTTTCTGTCTTTCCGGGTCATACAAAGTAGTACTTTTTGAGCATATCCTACACTTAGTGAAATCTTGATACGTCTTGATTGTACAACTGCCTATCTGGTCTTTTTATCTACTCTAATCTAATTGGAATACATATCTTGGCAAACTCCAAGGATTCCAATTTCGAGGAATTGTGCAATAATTGGTGCTTAAGCGGTACATATAGCACCTTTAAACTTAGATTATTTTCCTTTAAAATGAGCTTTCGTTTAATGTGTGTCTCTGCACTCTCATCTCCCTGTGTCTCCCAAAGGAAAACTCTGCCTGTAGGCTTGAATTACATTATTATAATGCATGTAACATAGGGCAGGCTGATATAGAAATGTGTGAGGTGTTTAATATGGAAATGCTGAAGGGTCCTATCGTATTGTACTGTTTAATCAGTGCACTGATTTATAATTATTGTGTGTTAATGTGGTTCTGGATGGTGTTAAGGCTTGTCTGTGGTGGACTCATCTGTAATCATCGTGAGGCTGCTATAAGCTGGCCGCAGCAAGACTAGTGTGCAGTCAGTATCAGATGTGTGTATTCTTATGTGTTAATCTTTACCATGCAGGGCAGCTTCAGCCTATAGGTGACATGAAAAAGTGACAGGGCCATATTGTTACAAACAGTCAAGCTTCCTGGCCAGGAAGCTAAAAATCACTGTACAAACTGTGCCCCCTTACTGACACACACAGACACACGCAGACGCACACATGGGCACTCATACACACACATACACACACACGCACACACGCAAACTTCCCACAATGTTGATAATGAGTTCTAACATCAAACAATGTTAAAGATGATGTATGCATCACCCAGTGGATTTATATCAAAGAAGTGGCATAATAACCATTCCACAGTGCAAAAACCTTTTTCAGTATAACACTAAAAGCACGACAAACATCAAACTAACTTTAAAATGAGAACACATCAAACCATCATCTAACATCATGCAAAATTCACTGAAGATCAGAGCTTTAAGAAGGATTTTCATCCTGAGAAATGAACCCTTAATGTCTCAAAAGCTAACTGAATATGTTCTTAACAAAATGGAGGAAAACTGCAATATATAGCCATGCACAATAAGGATTTGATTTTGAGCCAGTACAGACAACTCATAATTATCAGCCTCATTGTTGACAGCAACCATTAATTTCATTTTTCATATTTCATATAGTAGTTCATAACCTCAGTGTATGCGCACCTGAAGGTAAGAAAGGCTAAGTTGTGAAGAGCCAAAATGGATGTTTTGATATTTTAAAATCCTGACCTAATCAACTTCAGCTGGCATCAGTACTTTTGCCCCATCTTGTATTGCAAATTGCAATCATGTTATTTTCATCTAAAACTGTGGCAAATACCCACACTCTTTAACTCTATAATTTCATTTAAGTAGATAAATTGCAAATTACATAGATTTATAAGAAAATACCCAATAATTTATCTGCACTGATAAATATCATGAATCCATAGCAATATGCCATAGTCATTTTTATCAGTGCCTTATCAGTATTGCCTGTGTGTTGCCTTTATACAAATAAACACATGGAACTGATCTGTTTTGTTTGGATAAATGTGCATGTTTATCAAGCCTCTTTGGTTAACTGTGTGAACAAGTGCTAAACTTATCACATAACACCAGGCCGTCTGAGCACATTGTCTGTTTACTGACACAGTGAATACATCACAAAAGCGCTCTACATCACTTTCAATCATAGTGAAGGCTGTACACTTGAGAATTATCGATTTTTCAACCAAGTTACCAACAATATGTGCAATGTCTGAATGGCTTTCATCAGGCCATCCTCTGCCAACTTAAGGATAAGCTGCCAATTTCTTGGCAGCTTTTCATTATTGTTTGTGTAAAAAAATTAATAACAAAGTAAAAAAATATTTCCTATGTGCACCTGATGGTGTGAACTTTAATAATTGTCAAAATCGACAAGTAGAATAAACAACATTTTCTTCAAGACTAGCCATTGTTATGGCTATCAACTGGCCATTATTGTTACCTGCTCCTACATTTCACATAAGCACCCCTGATGAAACTGTTTGGCTTTAATCAACTGTTACATAAATAGAAATTAGCGGCTGTTTAATATGCAACAAATATTTATAGCCTGTATTTCCATGCATCTGCATATGAGTACTCAATCAAAAAAGATTTTCCATCTATGGTCGCACTTCTAAATGATAGAGTCCTGCACTAAGTGAATGGGATTAGACCTGTTCATGCAGACTGCCCATTGAGCTGGAATAATTCAAAGAACATTACATCTGTCATGGTTTACAAAGCGCCCATCGCTTTAAACAGAGTAGAAAGATAATATAGTGAAGCCTATCACACGCCCCGTTGAAAATAATTAATGCAGCACACATGCATTAGGGAACAGATGAGAGAGGCAATGCACAATAAACCATGTGAAGCACTCATTTGTTGTTTGGGCAAATTTGGTACCTGACTATGTATGAGTGGGTGGAGTGTGTCTGCGTGCATGTGCACACAGGCTGGAGTGTGTATGAACTTGCACCTGAGCACTTATTTGGATGTTAGTTTGTGTGTGTGTGTGTGTTTTTTCTGTGTGTCCCTAACATTGTATTTGTTCCTGACGCTTGTGCTGGTTTGTGTTTGTGTTTGTGATCAGTTCGTCCAGGGAGAATCTGGACGGTCCAAATAGAGCACAGACAGGTGTGACATATTGGAAATTTGCTCCTGTCTCACCTAAGCAGATCACAAAACAATGAATATCCATCCATAACAAATAGAAAAAAAGCGAGAGAGGTGTGAGAGTGAAGAAAGAAAAAAAAAAGGGTGTTTTTCACCGGATCAACAACTTTCCAATTTAATGCAATTCTCATTTAGAATTCAAACCAGAATGCAGCAAGATATTAATTTGGGGAAATCAACAGAGAAATTGGGTCACCTGTGAGTTTTTCATTTCACGCAGCTAAAACAAATAAGCAATTTAAAAGAATGAGTGAGTGAGAAGTAAAAGAAAAGAAAATACAAAGATAATTATGTAAGTTATGAGTTGTAATTAAAGAGGGAAGAGAATGAAAGGAAAGTCAATTAACAACGTGAGTGGGGTGATTTATCAGACTAATGTCCACGGCAGAAGGGAAGATAAAGGGAGAGAATGTGAAGTGTTGGAATAAGATTGGAAATTTAAGGCCACAACATCAACACTTAATTTAAATCTCCATCTAATGAAAAGCAGAAACATCATGAGCATGTCATACCAGTAGATGCCATTATAACTGTGCCCCTTGAGCTATGTTTGGCAATCAGAAACCTGAAATAAAGGAAAATTACATTACTGGTGGGCTGACTGCAAGCAGAGGTGCAACGTTAGCAATGTTGCAACTGCAATGTTAGTGGTTGGAATTTTAGTATCCTAACCACATTTTGACCCCTTTGTTACTCAGTAACAAACAGTTACTTTACATTTGAGTGTAAACATGTAAAAAGTTTAGCACTACCACTGTGTAAACACAAGAGACAACAATTCACACTCTGTAGTCACACAACCACAACTCTGTGTTCCCTGTCTACAAGTCAGCACTGCTAATGGAGTTTCTTCACACTGGCCCATTTCCCCCAAAATCCATTTTCATTGTCCTAAAACAGCATTTATGTGTGAAAGGAAGGCCAAACTACCTAGAAAAAAGGAATAAAATGTATGTCCACATTATGTGGACAGGGACACACTGAATGTAAACTCATGTAAACTAATGCAGGCAGCAGGTGACTCAGACTCTGAAGGAGAGAGCAGAGGTCAGAGACAAAGTTGCATTTAGCTTATTCAGTTTGAGAATAATTGCCTTTTTGTAAACATACACACACACACACGCACACAGACACACTATTGGAAACAAGCAAACACATTTACAGACAGGCTGCTGTTTTGAATAGATTATGCAAATGAAATGCAGAGTGTGTCAGACGAGCAAAAGTGAAGGAGTCAAGTCTGAAGTGTGAGGTTGATACAGGCGAAGACAGTATTGGTGATACAGGTTAATGCAATATTGACCACTGCCCAGAGAGGTGAGGGGAGGGGCTACAGAGAAGGAAAAGACAGCAGAGAGCATGTGTTTTAGTATGGAAACAGAAGGTACCTGTGTAAGTCGTTTCTTTAGTGATAGTGTGAAAAATGTACAATTTGCTGTATTTTCAATCATCTTTTCCATATTTCTTTCTCTTTAGGACAGTCCACTGATCCTCCAGTCAGACAGGAATGTGACTGTCAATGCTAGGAATGATCAAGGACATCTGACTGGTCAGCTAACCGTGGGTAAGAAACACACACAAACACAAACACACATACACAGTCTATACAAAGACATGCCCACACACAGCAGAATGACAGTAGTCATCCTCATTTCTCCGAGTCAGTCAGATATATTGTTTTGTTTGTGATTAAATTCCTGAAAGCATTTTACTTCCTTTTGTTTTTCAAACTAAATCCTATCTGTTTCCATCAGTGTATCTCACTGAGGCTGACAGTCGAGCTGTTTCCATGACTAAATCATTTTTCCAAGCTCTTATTGCGTTAGTAGGGACCCAGAGTCCTACAAAAGATGTCAGTCAGAAACATAGGACTTATATTTTCTGACAGATTTTTATGGGACTCAGTAACTTAAATGATGTCTAAAAACATGGATGAAACCATTTTTTGTGAAACAGACCCTGTAGTACTTGCATGTCAAAATACTCAGTTAAAGAAGAAGTGAAGGAAATCTCTGTTTACTTTATGGCTCGGCTTTATGAGGTCTTATTTTGTCCTGTCAAGTTTTCCTTTTTATTGTTAGTCATTGGAGAGAGATCAGGGTCAGTGTGCTGTGTTAAAACTTTCTGGTCCTGTTTATGATCATAGCAGCAGTGTTGACGAATGAGAACATTACAATAGACCAATCTGAAGGGAAATAATGCAGAGTGAATTTTAGCAACTGAGCAAGTAAGGAGTAGCTGGTCGGGTCATAGTATTAAGGTGGTAAACAGCAGCATTGGTAGTAAAGCTGATTATGAGACTCAAACAATAGGGACAAGAGTTAAACTATAGAGCTCTGATATAACATCAAAGTATATTAAAATAAAAAACAACAAAGCCCAGAGTTTTGGTCCAGTAATAGTTCACTTTTAGTAAAGCATTATAGTAAATCACACCGAGGGGTTTCGAGGTTGCTCTTGTAGTTTTGCTTAAGACTGTAAAAATCTTATTAGTTAAAGAAGTTTTATATGCCTGAGGCTTCATCCCACACCCCGACCCTGACTTTTCTTCACTCTGCCTTTGATGCTCTCCAATTACCACTCCTTAATCATGGACTACACTAAATATGAAAAGATCAAGAGCTAGGTATTCTGGTATTTCTGACCTCCATCAGTGACTCTGTCTATTCTGCCATTAAAACTTTAAATGGCACCTATCACACTCAGGCTTCAAGCTATTTTTGTGTGTGTAGAATTTAAGGATATCTATTTGCTTCTAACTGTAAAGCTGTTGTGTGGTCAAAATTTATGTCTGTATTGTAATGCTGCCTTATCGCTTTGGTATTGCATCACAGTGCTGGTGGACTTCCTTATGGATAAGAAGATAAAGCTGTCTCATGTAATTAATGAAGCTCTGCGTCTGAAACTCCTTTCTTCTAAATCTAGTAACAACATTACACCATCTCAGTAATATTTCAACCTTAGATATTCTTTATATAGACACTAATGTTGACAGAACTGGGTTCAGTGTACCTTTTTAAATGGATTGAACTGAAATGAAGCTGCGCTCAAACAACAGCTGATATTCTCTTTGGAGATTTTTTAAAGTGTTGTTATCTGATGTTTTTTATGACTCTCATTACTGTTTTTCATCTGTTTCTTGCTATTGTGTTGTTCTGTTGTTCGATTGCGTTCTTGTGAGTGTTTCTTCAAGTCTCTCTTGAAAAAGAGATCTTAATCTCAGCATGACTGCCTGAATAAACAGATTTAATAATGATGATAGCAATTAAGGGTTTCTTACAAATTCACCTCCATCAAAGGTGCGTTAAAAGGGAAAAAGTCTGACAGGATAAAAAACAGCAACAACTGCAGAATGAGGAAGGATAAGACTGACACATACTGTAAAGTTTGAAGTAGATCTTTATAGTTAAAGTATAAAACAACTTATTATAAACTCCCATGCGCATTTAAGGCAGGAACCTATTGATGGACTGATTATATAATCATGAGATTTCCAGCCATATTTTACAAACCTGGTGGAGGCATTTAGAGTGTCACAAGGTCTTGTCCATATGTACATGTGATTTTTTTTTTTTTAATATGCCTTTTGTCCATAATAATGCTAGTTTTATACTAGCTAACAGGACTTTTGACATCTTTACACATAAATGTAGAGTTACTCTCCTGTTTTCCACCATTGTTGCTGATCTACTATAACTGAGTTTTTTTAGCTTCTGATTTGCAAAGTAGCTGTAGTGTTTGGGTCATGTGGCCACGTGTTGGTTTGGTAAATAGCATGTTTCATGTGGATGGAGACTTATTTACATGTGGATAGGTTGTTTTTTTTAATGTAGGAAGAAAGACCCCATTTATTAAAAGAACTCATATACGTAAAACTAGACCTCAATCCGGACTGTGGCAAATTGTACTTCCAAAACACTTTACAAAACAGCCTTTTCAAAGTGCAACTATTTTTCAAATTATAAAATTAAGATATAATTTGATTCAAATAGAGTTATTTTTGAGGATTTAGTAAAAATTGAAAAAGGGATTACTTAAATAATGATGAAAAAATATTTAAAAATCCATAACTTGTCAAACACAAATAGCACATCAGCTCTTCAACTGAAAAGCCCCTCAATCATATCCACTAGAAATAAACTATTTACATAAAATATTCTGTCAAGTTAACTTTATCACATTTTTGATGAAGTCAGGAACATTTTCAGATTGGGCATGAAACAAGATGAGCCACAGAATGTGACCAGTGTGTGTGCTCGAGTGGTGGAAAACATGGTTTCATATGATAATTGAACATGACACGCATCAAATTCCTTTCAGCCTGTCACTGCTTTTTCACAGAGAACGTTTGCAAAATCAGAATTAATTACCCCCCCCCCCAACCTGAAACCTTTGGTATTTGATGAAGAAGACATTGATGTTGCACAATGAAAGGAATTTAAATCACCAATTAAAACCAGTATAACAGATCTGTTAGCCTACTGGAGTTAACTATTAGTCATATAATGGAATGGAGTAAGTATGAAACCGTAATCTGAGCAAACTTATTTTGTCTTTTGCTTTAGTTAGAAAGTACGAGTATTATTTCCTGAACTTAGCTTCAAGTGTTTGGCAGTGACTTCAAACTTCATGATGTTTCAGAGACAAAAGATCCTTTCCAAGTAGCACGGCTGCGTATCGGGTGAAGTGAGTGATAGAAAAAGACTCCTCATCGCTGTCTTTCTCGTTTGATGTAGGCACTGCACATAGATAATCATCTCCTTTAGTCTGGCCAGGCACTTCTAATGGCTTTATATGCACACACACACAGTCTTTCCCTTTCTGATTCTTGGAAGGTTTTGAAATCCCTGACAGCTCACCTCTTGCTGTTTAAACTCCCCAAAGCTGCTTTCCTCACCCAGAAAAGCACTTTAATGCCCATGCATCTGAGTGAGTGAGTGCGTGCCTATCTCACAGTCAGCAGAATCAGTCTGTTTTAAGACCAGACAGCCAGACAGCCTGCTGCAGCTGCCTTAGTCATGCTGCTACAGGATGACATGGAGAGCGCTATGTAACCTAACTTGTGCAGTTGTTAGGCTTAAACTTGCACATGCTGAATTATCTTGCTGATAGGCTCTATCTGACACAGTTATGCACACAGGCGAGCGAATACTCTTAACCTGCCTTTCTGTTACACACTCACATTCCTCATCACCCAGACAGGAGCCACAAGTTTAGGATAAGATTCCCCAGACACAGGGCAACCTGCAAACCAAGAAGGGGCTGCATCAGCAACCATTAATGGCAAACACACACACACACACACACACACTTGTGACCTGAGCAGCTTGCTGTTGGAAGGGAATGGGACAGAATGAAACACCCCCTGAGGAGCTTTTTCTGTTGGGCTCAGGAAATCCCCAGGTCTCCTCCTGCCTCATGTTGCCCCTGTGCAGACTCAGCAGCACATCTAACACACATACACAAACACACACATGCTCACACACACAAACAAACAAAACATACCATCTGTACTCTTCTCTTTTCCTCTAGAATTCTCGTAAGGATATCACAAATCCTGAAAGTGAGATGGTAATTCTCCTCACCAGACACTTGAACATGGGAACCAGAAATGTTCCACCTCAGTAAACCTTTCATTAGTATTCAACACTGACACTTGTGAAGGAACAGCTCGCTCTAGCTTGAACAGGAGCTGCAGGATCTTCATGGTCAGTGGTATGGAAAAATGAAAAATGCCCACAAACGTTTGGACTCGTACATTATCACAGAATACCAAGACACAGGTGTACTGACACCTTATTACATGTCAGATGGTGAAACAGGTACTAATTTGAGTTGCACAGAGGGGAACAAGAGAAGGATCATCCTCATAGAAGGTCACTTTGATTCTTATCAAATATTAGACATAAATCACCAAAATATTAATCTGGTACAGTACTTTGCTTGCTTGAAATGTCCTTTGCTTATCGCCATCAAGATGTCACTGATGAATATTGATTTTTTAAGTCATTTGATGGCCAAAAATCCAGAGAGTAATCCAGAGAGTAATGTCAGTTAACTCACTTACTCAGCACACTCCCGTGTTTTCCATCCTAGTCTGCTGGTGCAGATTTTGTAGAAAAGCGGATTGCATTTTGATCTTTTTACTCTTGTTGTGACAATAAAAATGATTCGTGAAGAGTGTGCTCACTAGTGCCAGTCTCAATTGAATATTATAAGACAGAAGAACACATTTACACTCCTCTACATTTACCTTGTG
>JAPZDY010000020.1:15669890-15686355 GCA_029783645.1 Ctenochaetus hawaiiensis | reverse complement strand
ATTCACATTTGCAAATATGTATGCATTGACAGGGAAGTATGTAAAAAAAATTCAAGACCAGACACATATATGGAGAAAAAAATAATTACATGAATGTTGCAAAGTGTTTCACGCACTCCAGTGACCGCTTATCTCCAGATGTGTGAAACGGGGGTACTAAAGGAGAGAAAGGTGAGGGTGGTAGAGAGACGTACTCATAACATGCATTGAAGCTAACTTTAATTAAAAAATTTATCTTGACCCGTTTGGGAAAATCAACCATGCATGCAGTGTTTACTTGGCTTAGCCACACTCTTCCTTTTAACGATCCCACAATCCTTTAACAGTGTCCTCTTTCGTCATATCCCATTATTGCCAGAAGCCCTAATTTAAAGCCTTGAATGAAAAATCCAGGATAGGAAAACCATATAACTTTATAATGGCCTAAATGCTTTTATGTGCAGTTGTAAAAAGTTACGCAGGAACCGTTTTAATGTCCTCTCATTAATTACAGAATACAAAGTGGAGAACTCGAAGTTCCATTGAAGAATGTGGGAAGTTTAATAAATTATTTCTTTATTTTCAGCCTATTCATAACTTGAGTTGCAAGAACAAGAGGAGAACCTTTCAAACAGAGGCAGAGTTAATTGAAAGTTGTGATCAAAGGAACTTATAAATACAGAAAAGTGACCATTAGTGGGAGGCTGGATTGATGATGTGCTCTCCAATATGGAATGAAAAAAAAATCCTGTTGTTTTAGTGGAACTTTCAAGGGCCTATCAAAAAGAGACTATAATTTTTTGCTGTGTGAGTGTGTAGACCCCCTCTTTCCCTTTTTTCACCACCCACCAAAACAAATAGCTTTTTTCATATCCAGCAAATAGAGAGCAACATTAGCAAACATTTAAAGCCATGATTTTTTCCCTAATGTATGTCAAATATTCTCTCTCCATTGAACAATGTTGCTGCTTTTCATCAATTTAAGGGAAATATCTGTCTTTTTAGCTGAGAAATGTTTCACTGTTTCAGAAGCTGGTGGTGGACAAGTAGCAGAAAGTATTTTCATCAGAGCGTTTTTACTAAAACAGCTGCCTGCATCTGGAAACTGAGCTGGCAGCTGTGAGAGCAAATCAGATCAATAAAATTGTGTGCGGTAAAGACAGTGATGAGCTGACAGATGCTGTAAAGGTCTGTAGCAGTGAAAGAATCTGCAGAGTTACGTAATGAATCTGTTTTGGTTCATTACTATGAACGACATCGTTGGCTTTACCTCTAGTCACAGACAATGGAAAGTGTGAATATGTTAATAGGAAGGAGCACAACATCTGCTCATTCCAACACAATAGTGCCAGAATGGGTAGAGGTGATATGCATGTTTAAAATTGGTTTGTTATCTGCCAATCTGCCAATCATCACAGAGAAGAAAAAAAGTAGAGAAAAAGCAGAACAAGCGCAGCGCACTGTTGTTGTAGAGCCACATGGTGTAAAGAGAGTCAAGACTTCAGTGCTGTAACTGGAGGGTGTTTCTGTCACACCTACAGAAGCTTCACATTACTTCTTGTCAAGTCAAGTCAACTTTTTACTTATGCATCCCAGAATCACAAATCACAATTTGCCTCAAGGCTCCTTACAATCTGTACAGCATACATATTTTCTAAAAAGTGATACAGTAGCCAAGTGATGAATTGGAGAAACAGAAAGTTGGATAATTGATCGTTGTTGGATGCTTCGGGCTCTCTGAGTGCCCTCAAGTTCTTTTGAATATGAAGCAAGAAAGGAGAACTGAAAATCACAACCATCACATGAAAATTCAGGGACAAAGCAAAATGAAGAACCAAAGAAGAACAAACCTTTGGAGACAGTAAATTTTTATGCTGTGGTAAAGTTTGACAGTGTGAAAATGTTGTCCTTATCCCATCAAAGCAGAATGTAGCATGTCACTTTGTGTGTCATCTTTTCATAAGATGAGCAAGTAAAGAAAAGAAATGTACCACTTTTCTTACACTCTATGCAGATGGTTGCAGAAACTACAATGACAACAAGTTGCATTATGCAGTTTCTCTGTTTCAAAGTTAACTCTTTTTTTAAGTGCACAAAGCTTTAGCGCTGTGGTTGAGACATTCAGATGTCTGTGGTGTATGTCAGGGACCCTGTCAGCTTAACAGAAAGTCACACGTTTGATTTGTAAAGTTTAGATCTGAGGACCGCAGATTCATGCAGTATAACGTGTAATTTATTGTTGTTTTATATAAATATATGTATGCACACATATTTACACTGCATGAAACCAAAGTTCAGAGTCAGATTTCTATTCTTCCACACTGTCTTTTTCAGTATTTCTCTTCACTAGTGAAATTTTGTAAAAGCTTCATTATATCAAAAGGTTTCTGCTGAGGGAGGCACTTGTGACAACAGATGAGTTCATGTCAGAAAGTGATTATTTAAGTCGGTGCATCAATTAACATGTCTGCCTAACGAGCAGTCCTGTTGTTAACAGTGACAGCAGAATTACTTTGGTCTTATCAGTGGGTGAGACATTTGCAGGAGCAAATTAATTGACGAAAAGCACTTAATTCACACAGAAATGAGCTACCTGCAGAACACTAACAAGATGAATCTTGAAGATCAGATATTCATTATTAGACCCTCATGTTGTTGGGCTGTTACTGCCTAACAGAGCACCAGTGTTTTGTATAAAGTGGAACTGCTCAGCAAAGATTTTAAGATGGTTTCTTCTTGTCTTCTGCTTTTCTACAGCATGTCTGAAATCTGCGAGACCAGAACTTTCCTTAGGTTTCCCAGTTCTCACTTTCATTAAAGTTGTCCATTATCTGGCTTTCTCAAGTCTTTACACCCCTGCTGAGAAGACAAGAAGTTATATTTTTGTGAATAAAACAGGCAGCTTTGGAAATATGCTGACTAGGTGTGGGGGATCTGAACTGAGAGATGTGTTGGAGAGCAGAACAGTCAAAGAGGACCAGCTAGATGTCTGAGACAGCAGCTTACGCAACACATCTCCAACTGAAAGCAGCTCCTCTGTGTTTTTATTCTCTCTCAAATGAGAGCCCCTCTTACTTCTGCATTTCACTCCCCTCTCACCATTGCTATGGCATCTCTAAATGTTAACCCCACCTCACCTCCATCATCCAAGTCTGCAGGTACATTTCTAACACACATACATGCACCTTGCTTTCGGGAGAGTCTTTCGCAAAACAAATCTCAATTGCTTTTTCACGCAGTTGGTGGAGGAGTGAGAGGCTTACAGAGGGAAAGATAGACAGGATAATGACAGCAAGAGAGAGAGAGATTAGAAAAAGAACTTATTCCCAGATTGATGGCTGCTAATAAAGTTTGATTGTTACTGACAAGGCACTCTGGGTTTCTAATTGACACTTGTAATAGCCTGGACAGACAGTGAAGGAAGAAAATAGAGAGAGAGCTTTTCCTTGGGCTCAGCAGGGTTGGAACAGCAAGATGGAGAGGGAAACATGGCCGACCACAATGAACTGAAGGCTAACTGCTATTGCCACCACTTTGGTGATTTGTCAACTTTGTCAGTAGATTGAAAAACTTTTTAGAACTTACTGCAACTTTTTTCAAGAAAAGGCACCAGCAACAATCCACTGAGATTTTCCACCTATGGGCAGCAGTATCAACATGTTTGTCTGCTGCAGAAAATCGAAACGTGTAACTTAAAGTGACAAAAGACTGATGTTCAAGTGTTCCTTCATGTGTTTCTCACTGTATTAAGAACAACATGAAATATGGCTCCGGTGGGATGGTGTGTTGCCTGTTGTGTGCTGTGTAAGAAGGCTGTTGTTTGCTTAAGATGCTAAATGTAACTTTTATGCTACCAATTACAGCACAGTTACTAAAAAGAAGTCAAACTAGCACAGATTAATGGATGTAAAAAAATGCTGACTAGTTTAAACTGTGCTTTGAGAGCACATGAGTGTGTAATGATGTAATAAATTTTGACTGAGGAACAAAAAGTGTTGCTATACAAGAAGTTAAACTGAGAGAGTGCCTGAGTAAAAATCAGGAATCATTAGTCGAAATTGGATTTTACATTATATACACTTTACTTTAGCTTGAGATCCATCTATTACAGTTAGTTAATAATGCAAAGCACATTTAACGAGTTTTTAGCTGCATTTAAACAAATTCATGAGAGTTAAAGGAAGGAAACCCACTGCAATATATGCTTAAATGTTACATATACATCATACATATACATATACGTTACGACACATTTAACATGGTGGCCAATCAAATGTTGGCTTGTTTTATAAGATCTTCAATATTTTAGGGAAAATATTTGGTGTGAGCCATCTTTCATAGAGAGAGAAACTTAATTTTCTTTGTCACAGCATCGTCAGCTCCTCCTCAGCTTCCCAAACAACTGTTTTTCCTTGTAGACACAACTGTTGTAAAAATAATTTCAACTCAATTTCTAAAAAAAACAAAACTTTATACTTTGGTCATACTGTCTTCTCTTAAATCTCTCAAAGGAAAGGGTTTTCATTCCCTCCCTTTTTTCATCTTCTGCTCTTTTTATTTTATTTTCATTGTTTCTTTATTTTACTTTATAGAATTCAAACTTTTCACATTGTTCACAAAGTGGAAATGCATGTTTTACTGTAAAAAAGATGTTTCTGGAATGAGCATTTCCATACGATGCAGAAACTGTGTCATTTGTCACAAATATTGTCTTCAGTATATTCTATATTTGCTTTGTCACACCTTGCACTTCTCTTCAAAGGGCATTTTTTTGTCCTCAAGGCAAAATCAAGTTTTACTGGGACTCTACAAACTCCAAACACAAGGGAGTGTTTTTGATTGTAACATATTACCTCTGAGGCACCAACTTCATATTTACTGTGACATTGTCATACACATACATTACCACCTGTACTGTTTTTTCTATAGATTAAAAGTAATCTACAGAGAGATAATCAGCAATATATTTATATATTATTTGAATTCTGTTATCCTATTAATGGCTGACTCAAAATTGATTTTACATAAACATCTCATAAAGCCTTAAAAAAAGGGTTGTTTCACACAAATTGTGCGAAAAAAGTCTCACTTTAGTAACAAATAGGCACAAAAGTAAAGCCTTTTTATAATAAAGGTTTGTAAATATTCCCACTGACATGTAAGAAGAAAAAGGAATCAGGCAAGACACTAAAAGAATTGTTAAAAAATTATAGACTTTCACCCTTTCTTTACATTAAAAAATTCATCAATGCTTTCAAGAGTTTTCATAAATCATTAAAACATTTTTTTAATTTTATTTAACTTCTTAATTTTTTAATAATTGTTATTACCATTGTAGATACATTTTTCAGTGTACATTAACCACAGCCTGTTCTTTGGATTGTTCAGGCTAAATGTGACATTGATTCACAGACAAAGTTCATTTTGTGTGTTTCTACAGGTCACAAACTAACAAGGTTCTTCTTAGTTGCTCGGGTATCGGCACTGACATTGCACTGTTGTCACGGCGAAACAAAACTTAGCGGTTGCTTTGGTAGCGAGTTTAAATCCCTCTGTGGTCGTTCAGGGTAAACCTTGATGCACTAATGGTTCTGTAAGGAGCTTTGGATAAAAAACATCCACCAGATGGTGTGTTTTATGTGCTGTGAAAGTTCTGCTATTACTTTTAACCCAGTGCCCCTCTCTCTCTCTCTCTCTCTCTCTCTCTCTCTCTCTCTCTCTGTTCCTCGGTCTTTCTTTCTCAGGTTCTGAAATGGTAGAGGCTCAGTGTCAGAGGTTTGAGGTGAGGAGTGCAGATGGAGAGAGAGTTCTTTTCTCTGCAGATGAAGAGGAGATCAGCATCGGTACCGAGAAACTAAGAGTCACAGGTATGGGTGCAATGCATGCTGTACTCAATATACACAAAATGACCAACATTGCTCTTTTAAAAGAGCTCTAAAACATTTTTATTTTATACTTTTTATTTTGTTTTGGTTTTTGTTTTATGTAGTTACAATTTATTGGTTTCGTAGTTCCATAAGACAGACAGAGACACCAAGAATTTTCCCCTGAGGTGAAATTCAGGGTAAGAGTCACTGTTGCTCAGATTCTGACTCAGAGTGACTTTTCAAGCAAAAGATGGCAGCCCCCACATTCAGGATATTTTGGCTTCTGTTTTGTACTGTCGTAGGAGGAAGTGGAGACATGTTGCCCATCTTTATTTACACTTATTGATGAAAACCAAAAGTAGTGTAACAAGTACCACGTACCAGTACAGCAAAACACACGGCTAGTTCAACTAGTGTTGACAGAAGTGGCTGCATTTCTTTCCTCTTGAGGGTATTTGGACAGACATACACATGTGTGCAGTGTTCAATGGGCTTTGGAGTAAACCAAGCGTCTATTCAACAAATTAAACAACAATTTAAATAACTGATTGATATCTGTGGGCCTGTCAGTAGGCAGAGTTGCGTTGTGCAGTTTCAGATTTGTAGCAGTGCTGAGTTTCCAGCTGCCTCTCTGCAGGAGCCTCGACCAGCACTTTTCCAAAGCATCTGTTCAGACTGCAGGATAAAGCAGTGCTGCTTGCCGTATACAGGGGGGTTAAATACTGCATTATATCAGAGCCAGCCTTTTTTTTTTTTACAGGACTGTCATATTTACTGCTTGCAACTATTTTTGTATCAGTAAAATATATGGGTGATATTTTATTTATATATCGAAACTAAAAACCATCCATAAGGAATCAGCAATAATGGACAATTGAGGTATAGTTACCTATTTTGAACAACTTTGTTATGGATATGGAGACATTACCTTCGATTAAATATTCTAAAAATCCAGTCAATACGTATTTCCAATGTGAGACAAGAAATATGTAAACCCCTGTCTAAATATTATTTAAGTATAATAGTGTCCTACCAGGCTTTCTTCTGTATTTTCTTACTACCTACAGGTTCATTACTATGTGCTAGCAGTATATTGTGTATATTGCTCCTGGATATATTGTTGAATTTCAACATAATTTGTATGATACACAGAAGATCTGAGCACAGTGTGATGCATTCTAAGTGCCTGCCTAGGCTCCAAGAACAGACATATGATGCAATAATGTGAAGGCTTTCACACAAAACTCTGTTTTCTTTCCCTTCCCTTCATCCACTGTTACTCTATCCGCAGGGAACGAAGGCGTGGTGTTCAGCCATTCTGTAGAGACATCACATGTAAGGGCAGAGCCCTTTCAGGACCTAAAGTAAGTTTTCTAAGTTTCCTTTTCTCAATATGACTGGATGTGTGTGCAATGTGGTGTGTGTGTGTGTTAGACAAGCAGTCTGGCACATTGGTTCACTTAACAAATCCCTCGTCTTGTTAATATTTTAGATGTGGTAGAATATTTATGAAGTGTGTGTTCTTGTGAATAATTACTAAGGTAGTAACACCACGAGAAAAAATTTAGGGGAAAAAATGTTCCGTGTGAAAGCTGAAGCTGCTGAGTTAGCTAACCAGCTAGTCGTGGTGTTCAGTGTGCCTTTTACTTTTAATCAGCTCTCTGCAGAAAGAAACTGTACAGGTGAGTGTCAGTTTGACAGGTCTGACAGGGGAAACAAAAGCCCTCCAGGCTGCAGAGAACAAGGGTTAGGTTGTTACCAAGTGGAATCTTTCACTAATACATGCACTCAAACACATGTAGAGCAGGTTGTATGCTCACTTTCTGCTGTTGAATTCACATGCACAAAGAAAGTTTATTGCTCTTTTAGCTGTTTCTTGAATTATATAAAAAAAAGTTTGCATTAAACTTAGATGTTTTAAAGTGAAATAAGCTAATGAGGGCAGGGAATCTTTACAGTGATAAACAGTGGAAGGTTTTGATTTATCCTTCTGTTTTTACAAACGAGTAAAACGAAAAAAGAGACATCATAAATCTGAGTATTTATAACCACAGTCAGCTCCTCAATAACACACATGCAACGCAGCCTTCCTAAGCTCAGTCTGATCCCACGCTGCCTTCAATGACAGTCGCACACACTGCTGGTTCCCTCACTGCATAACACCATATAACACCATGGTGTCTTCTCCTCCTCCTCTTTTCTGTGTTCTGGATATTCTGGATATATTTCAGGTGCATATGCTGTACAAATGTCTCAGGCTCATTGGGGTATTATAAAACAGCATTTAACTGAAGTGGCATTTGGCCAGAGAGGAAGGCACCAACAGACAGGAATGAGGGGAAAAGAGATGACGGTGCAGAAGGGGAAACAGAGGGGGAGTTGAAGCAGTGACAAGGTGTGATGGATCCCAAGATGTTTGGCTTTTTTTTTTCTTTTTTTTTATAAAGGTAAAAATGATGAAGGTGGGAAGTTATACAGGTGAGTGGGACAAGAGGGAAGAAACAGGGTTTTAGAAGGGGTCAGAAGGACAGTGGTTTAAAGACTGAGGAGCAAGAAAACAGAGGACAGAGATGGGTAAAAGAGACCTTTAAAAAACGTTTGGGAGGAAGAGTGAAAGTTTAAAAGGCATTGGCACCTACATGAAAATCAAGTTTGCAGCAGCAGAGAACAGCATACAGCAACAACATAATGTGTGTATTAGAGTTGTTAACATGATAATTACTGGTTAACACAAAGAAACTAGTTAAAAATGTTGAGTTGTTTGAGTGTTTATCATTAACTGGCTTAAAAAAAAGGTCTTGAACTTGGTGAGAAAATATTGAGGTAGGCTAATGACACCACATTACATGTCATTCGTTATCAGCTGCATGAGGTACTTATCCATCATCATCAGTGTGATACCTACAGTTGGTCACTGTCAGCACAAGATTGGAGAAACAAGAGCACCAGTGTAGGAAGCTTTGTAAAGAACTGACATGCATAAGGACAGCAACGAACACATTTTGTATTTTTAGAAGAATGTAACTATCTCTTTCAGTGTTCTCAAGCAGTTTATTACTTTATTCAATAATTTAATCAATGTGCACTGATGCTTGGCAGCTTCACCCTCAACAGCTTCTTTTTCTCTAGAACATTTACAAACACCTCAATGGTCTCTGTTGAAGGTAACATTCCATTCACTTCATAGCACTGAGTAAATTACCTGCTCGAGTTGATGCTGAAATTTAACTCTCAAGTGTTTTTTTTTCTCTCTTCATAGTATTTTATGAGCCAAGGCTCCTTCCACTTGTGCCAGTCTTTTAGATTGTCTTATAATCACAATAGTCAATGAAGAGTTCAACAGGGTTGAGAAAAGGAAGAGTTACACTTTAGAATCAGCAGGGACTGTAGCACCTCCGTTTTGTCACATTCTCCATTTGGCCGCCAAGCCTACTGTAGGCGATATACAAATCAAGTGTTTTGTTTAGTTTTGTCATGCTATTTGTGCCACTATCATGGGAAACCAGGCCAAACAGTTAAATGTTAACTTTCTTTTTCTTTTTAGCTTTGAGGCATAAACCTAATGCTTTTCTGCAGTGGAGCAGAGCTCGTCAGAAGCCTCTGAAACGCACTGCGATGCTCCTGATGGGATCACAGTTATTGTCTAGAATGGCTGTGATCAGCACAGGCAGTCACATTGCATCCGAAACCATATGCAGCCTTGCCCGGTGGAATCTCCCTGGCGCCCTGGTTGCACAGTGATCCCAGACACGTAACTGCCAAATCCTGGTTTGAATGGTTTGAATCCAGCCTGAGGCCTTTGTCAATGTCTTCATTTTCTCTCTTTCCCAGTATTCCTTTTTCCTCTTTTGTGTAACTCAAAGCAATAATCTAATGTATCAGACATAAAAGAGGCTCAAAAACAGAGAAACTGAAATAACTCGGTGCAGAGACAGGAGTTGAATGGGCAGAGAGAGACAAAACAATAATTATAGCAAAATAAAAAGGGTAGTAGAGAAAATAGGACTCCATACATGCTGAGGGATCAAAGGAGAGAAGAGGGGAGGAGGCAACTAGGTGTTAGTTGAAGGAATCCATAAAATGAAAGAGGGAGGTGAAGGGTTAGGTGGAGAAGAAAAGACCCAGAGAGAAAGAGGAGTAAGAACAGTGGGTCAGTGGACGGGTCAGTGAAGATAAGCAAGGCAGTGAAACCCATGGTGAAGGCCTTCAGCCAAGAAAGAGAAAAAGGAAGCATCCCAGTGACTGTTATAAATTTAACATAGCAAATGCATCTGCTCTGTTCAATCTGCATAAACACGCATGCATCTATAAACACAAGCATTAACACAAATGCACAACACTTAAAAACACACCATTAAAGTACCGACTCACTTAGTATGCATTAAGCACAACTTACCCATTAAAGTGCACAAACACAGAGAGAGACACAATGAATTCATGGATTAAAAGACACATTTATGGCATGCATGAATTGAAGCCAATTATTACCTCACAAACAGCATTGTTAGTGCAACTTTATGAATACATCATGAGGAGCAAGAGACAGAAATGCAGTAAAACCCTCACACACACCCGCAAGCAACATGCTAACAGCTCCACTGCTTCACCCACTGCGGGGTTAATGAAAACTATAGAAAAATAACACTGTTAAAAAGGCGATTATATGCTTGAAATGCTTACCCATCTCTGTCATCAGTCATTAGCTGGTAAATGATCGGGAAAGAAACAAAGAACCGAAGCGAAGTCATCATGATCATTTTTTTTCTTTTTTCAGATTTCATTCAAGGTATATTCAATTTGAAAACAATAATAGTGGCAGAGATCGTGTCAACACCAGGAAAAGTATAGGAACTCTTGCATTTTCTGACTTTACAGACACCAAGATTTTAGATTGGAGGGTCCTTATCTCTGTCTTTGTGTTTAAAATATCTTTGCGCTCATCTCTCCGCTTGCTTTCTGTTGTTAACTAACTCTCTTACTCACATTGCACTTTTTTTTCTCATTCTGTCTAGACTTGCCCACATTTGCATTCCTTCTTTTTGCCTTAATCTACCCCCTCTTTTTCTGTCTCGTTATGAAAAGTAGAGCGTTATGCAGTGAAGGTAAATGGGACATGTAATGAGCGGATTGAAGTCCTTTTAAAGCTAATGATCTATCTTACAGTTTTACAGTGAGCGAGGGAGAGAGAAAAAGAGGGAAACAAAGAAAGATAGATGATATGAGCTGTACATAATAAAGTACGGGTCAAGAAAATTTCAATCAAAAAAAATTCCAGGTCAGGCTACATCTCACACACTGCATTTATTATCATTAAAAAACTCTTTATTATATCTTACTGTCGCACATCATTGTTAGTAATTTAATTCATTGTTTGCTGTGGACAAATAAAAATGGCAAGAGACTAAAATTCTCTTTTCAGTCTAATGAGAGATTCAACACGACACTTCTCAAGTTAAATAGGAAACAAACAAACTTGATAATCGTAGCATAACGAACAGGCAGAATCAACAATACTCAAGTCTTGTAGTTCAACTCTGTGATTTCATTACAAAATAAAGTTACTGGTATTTAAAGAAACTGCAGCTAAATCAAATATTGCAGCATTTGTATCAGAATCTCCTTTGTGTAACAGATAACTATAACAACTGTAAAAGCGGGACAGAAGTCTTGAAATGTGCCAGTCACAGTGAGATGCAGTGAAGATTTCTGTCAGCGTTGTTAATATTCTTCAGGAGTCCTGGCACAGATAGCAGATGTGACTGATGCCAAAGAGAAATGACTGCACAACACACAGTGCTAAAACTGGGTTGTGCTAGCAGCGCAGAAATGAAAAAGCTCAGCGCTGTGCTTTCCAGAGAACAATCCAGGAATGCTACGCTGTACCTTTTCAAAGCCTCTGGTGTGATCGCCACTTTTTTCCCCCTTTTTTTTTTCAAACTGCTTTTCCACTTTAAAAGGGAATTGGGAACGGCCAGGAGGCAAACAGAAAGTAGTCACTTTGGAAAAAAGTGCTATGTCTGGCATCTTTTTAGACAGCGCAGTTCAACATCTTTGAGAGGCACTCATGACAGTGACTGACTAAATGACATGAAAGAAGACGGATTGACAATAGGGAGGCAGCCGGCAACAACAAACAGACTGAAAATGGAAGTAGCTGTAGAAAAATTGGTAGTGGCTGTTTGTGGAGCACATAAGTTGTGAGTTCTTTCTTTTGTTTGTTTGTTTGTTTGAAGGCTGTATGTTGCTTGTACAGTTTACTGATAGAAGCAGAGACTTTTGCAAGTCACTGTGGAAACAAAACTGCTTTTCATTATCAGCCCAACATGTGGCTGAGGCAGCACTTTAACTACAAAACCCACAAAAGTTTGAATGTAGCATTAGGTAAACAACGAAAGTTCCCAAATTCAAGGATTACGTAAGACGTTAAAGGCAAAGAGGGAGACAGATTGTCTGAGAAGATAACTTGTCATCTCCAGTCACTTAGTTTTGGGTTAAGATACGACTAGAAATCAGCAGAAAACAGGCATCATCACTCAGTTATTTCTTGGACTGAGCCAACTCAGCATTGTTACCATATCAGAATATTAAAATTCAACCATTTTTTGGATTCAGTGCCACACTAAACACCTATATTAGCATAAATGGATCTCATGTTTTATTCTTAGGAGTTACATTTGGAAGACTTTCCTCTGTTATGAGAAAACATCAGATTTCTACACATTTAGAGAAGATAAAAGTGTGCCTTGTACTCATATTAGAATTTTAAACCCTGAACGCACCGTAGAGAGTCCCACAACAATGCAAAGGGCATCTAGCTTCAGGGTACTGTTGAAAGATCAAAAACAAAACAAGGTGGCATTTCAGAGACAAATATCCCACATAGTATTTTTTTCCACTTGATGCAGGATTTAATAAAACATCACTTGTGCCGAAACAGTTTTCTGCTGAAAATGAATGAGAGGTTCATGACTTTTCATTGCAGGTCTGAACTCAGTCCCAATTAAACACAACTTGGACTTGCCAACAGCTTTCCATTCGGATGTGGCTGTTTTCATAAAGAGGATACCATAAAAATTTCCCAGTATTTTACTGTTGTTTTTGGCATCCCTTTTTTGTTGAGAGGTGCAGAGAGAGAGGGTGGAGGTGAAAAAAGAGTGCCACACTGAAATTCACTTGAGATGTGGTAAGAAAATGAGGGTTTTAGGACTGTTTCAGACTAAATCACACACTGCAATGACCACTGCAGGTTTGTGTGCCAGTATAGGAGTATTAGCCCATTTGCAAAAGCAGGGTAACATTTTTGTGTTCCCACGTGGCAGAGCTGCTCTGCTCTGCTCTGCTCAGTCTGATTGGCCATCAGCCATCAGCTGATTGGCCGCCACAGAGTGACGTTGGTAACTCTGAAGTCAAAGGTTCTTGTGGGGGGTTTTGGGGCAAATGTAGGTGCTGAATGGGTAGTGGGAAAAAAAAGCAAATGAATGGCAAAATATCACAGTGCAGACTGTTAAATGATGAAATTAAATAGAGCAGAATAAATGAATATTCAGCAGGAGTTTTGAATTGTGCTATATGGGCAGCACAACTGCAAGAAACTACTACAAGGAAAAGCACTACTTTGACACGGACACAAAATTCAATCAATAATTAACCGACCAAAGAAAGTTTGAGGAGTCTCATACTGTAGCAACACCATGCTGACGCTGGTGGACATTGGGTTACCTTGGGTCTCTTACTTCATCTTATGCTTGGCTCCACAGCAGAGAGAAACAAGCTGCTGAACAGTCAATATCTCCCTGTTTCCATCCACTCTTTCATCCTCTTATCCCTCCCTCTGTGCCTTCTTCTCCTCTATCCAAGTCCTGAGGTCATGAGAGGACTCCCCTAGGGAGAGTTAGCCCCAACACCGGCAAGGGCATTGGAGAAGGATTTGTGCTCTGTGCCCCTTCCATCTATCCCTTGTTCTGTTTCCATGTTTCTATCTGTCCTCCCATCCGATAAAGTAAAAGAGGACTGCAGATGAACTCAGAGCCCTGTCATACTCGGGGGCATGGGAAAGGATTTTATTTTTAAAGGACTGAATACTGTAGAATATAAAGTGGACTTGGGATGACAGTGAGGACAGTAGGTTCCTCAGACATGAAGCTGGATATAACATCAGTGTTTAAACAAGAGAACACACTTCTTCCACTTCTTCTTCCTTTCCTTCTTCTTCTTCTTCTCATTATTATTATTATTATTATTATTATTATGCATGGCGTACATATCTTTAATATTTGAAATGTTTCAAAGCAAATTTTCAAGGAAACGAAAAATTCATCCGGAACTTTATTATTGTTATTTATTGTTATTTGTTATTTATTATTGTTTATTATTTACCACTTGTGTTCAGGAGTCTTCTTCACTTTGAAGATCAAACCCTTACAGAGTCAAAAGTGTACTTGTTCTTTTTCTTCGTCCTAGAGTATATTTCAGCCCAAATTCAAACAGATCCCTTAGTGAGGTCAACACCTGACAGCAAATGTGACAGAAGCAGTTAGTCTGTCTTCATCCCTTCCCATTTCTTTTGTCCTTTCTTTGTCTTGTCTTGTCATTTTTAATCCTGATTCCCAGGAGTGAGATTGTTTTTCTTTTTTTTTTTCTTTTTTTATACTGAGGCATCTAATTGCTCTTACTTGCATTCATCTGCCATCACTGGTGGAAAGCAGCAGCTCAGTAAATAGCACCAATGATTGCCAGCAGAGTGGGATCCAATGGTTGTCTGCCCCCGTTTCTACCCTTCATTTCTCTATTCCAGCAAGTAGACTGACCTCTATATGTAAATCAAAGCATTTAGAGGACTGTGCTCTTAATCTGACTTTGTTTAATCCATCTCTTACAGCTTAAACTGTCTTCTCCCTTCTTGCATTCTGTGTAATGAATGAACAGCTGAAGTTTTTTTATTCTAGGGACCAGAAGTTGTTTTACATGCTTCTCTGTAGTAAGTTACTAAATGACAAGAGCTCTAATAGGACTTAATGGGCCTGAGTCCTTGGGGTACTTCAAATTTAACCCAATTACATACTGTAAAATTTTACGAGTCCTTGAAGTAGGGATTGGGGAAATGATTCAGCCTGTGGCCTCCATTTTCCTCCCCTGCCTCGCCCACACATCCAAAAGTTCACTCAGCTCTGAGAAGTTTCCAAACAACTTAAGTAAGTGTTGAGGTCAGAAAATATCTTTAATTAGTTAATTTTCTTGTTTTTATAAGATAATTTTTTGCTTGCTTTGACTCAATACCAGCAGGCAAAGACAAGAAAAGTAAAATATACGTGATCCTAAGTGCATGGCATGCTCGTTATCCTGAATGCTTGCATGGCACAAAGGCAGAGGTTTGACAAATAATCCACAGTGTCTTAAACCTTCACATTAGAGAAGCACACATCACATTTAGGCTATAATGTGGTTAAAATCCTCAGATGCCCAGTAAAAACAATAATATGATCTAAATTAGGCCCACACAGATTTAGAATGATTGTCAGAGCAGAGTTGATACAACCAGGTTTTTCTATGAGAAGAAGAAGATGGAGGATCATGGTGTGGGATGGCAAAGTACACCACCTAATTGGACCCCAAAAGCTCTGAGAGTAAGCCCGCCCCAAGCTGTTTTTTGATTAAATAGCCGAAATTCACGTCAAAGTAATTGGAAATCATTAAAATTTAGAATAAGCCACAATCTCTTTGAACTGAGCCTTTGGGGGAAAAAAACTTCTTCTTACACCAGAGTTTCCATGTTAGAAAAAAAGCTCTCCTGCATGATGCTTCTTGAACAATGGCTGTTTTCACACTCAGTGTCAACTTCATACGTTACACAGATCAATTGCAAGTTTGGCAGAAAGAGAACTTTTTTGTTGTTCTTTGTGTGTCTTTTAGCTTCTTTTGATTCCCTTCATGCTCTGAACAGCGATCACCAAAAGCAGTGCTGTCTGTCTGCAGAGATATTCAGAGGGTTCTTTGTCTTCCACAATTTTCTGTCACACCTCAGAGTCACATGCCAGGTAGACCAAAGCTTATACTCTTTCCTACAATTTGCTGTCCTGCAATTGGATTTTGGATGCATCAAACACCTCTCTTTTTCTCGGTAAAACAAGGACAATCAAGCCTGCCCTGCTCCGTTTCGTCTCTTATTGATTAGACACACAGGGAAATCATTGAGAACAAAGAGAGAGGGAAGGGGAGCTGAATAACAAGCGAGCATAGTTATGGGAACAATCCATAATGTATCTGAATTTCTTTGTGTCTTTTTGTGTATTCTTTAACAGTGTCACCATGTTCTACAAAATGAAGTGGTTATTTTTCCAAGATGTGGACATTTGTTAGCAAGTGTCCTACATTTTGGGGGAACAAGCTTGTGTGATAATAATGTGGCTTTTTGGGAATGTCCCTGTTCTTGGCAGAAGTCAGTTACCACTAACTGCATCCTAATCTGCTTTTTATATTCTCCTATAAAGTGTCGTTGTGTTGAACATTATGGAGGTTAGTTATTAAATTAATAAATCCTGCCCGAATGAGTTAAGATACCCTTGACAATTAAATATCTGCATAGCTTGCATCTTAGCTTTTCTTTAACCCTCGGGTCCAGG
>JAPZDY010000020.1:15652658-15665820 GCA_029783645.1 Ctenochaetus hawaiiensis | reverse complement strand
AATAACAACTGCTCGCTCATTCCCAGCTCCAAACCTTAATGTGAGCTCTGACACAAATAATGGTGATGAGGAAAAGAGCTCAATATTGGAAGGATTTCATTAGAGGGAAACTTCTGATCAGAGAGTTTAGTTGGAGAAGGCCAGGCATACACTGTTGAGGTGGTGAAGGGTGACTGGCAGTCACATATTCTTCATGGTGTTGAAGAATGTTATGACAGTGAAACTGTGGCAGATATAAGTGACTGGTTGAAAATGAACGTGTCAGGTTGGGATTGGATGAAGACAGTGTGGTGGTGGAGTTACAGTGTTCGAAACTGTAGATCAGACATAAGAATGTGATAAGTGATATTCTTTCTGAATTTCTAAATGTTTGCCAAGCTTCATAACAACAAGCAGATTACAGTAAGAAATAAAGACTTTTAATTTGAAACTAAGTTTGTTTTTGTTTTTTTAACCCATGGATTAAGTCTAAACTGACTCCTTAACTGGATTAATTGCAGAAATAATTTCACTAAAAGTTACTCAAAGAAAATACTGTGCATCACTGACAGCAATTTATGACAACTGTTTAGATTACACATGTTTTCAGTGGCTGGCTTTTTCCCTCTGTAATTTACTATTTTTACCTGGATTCACTCTAACTGGCATGTAACAGAACAGAAGTTACACAAGCGGTATCAAGAAAAAGTTATTATATATTAAGTGCTTCCCGTTTATTGTGATTTCCTGTGTATATTTTATGAAAAGGCTTATTTCAGTTTTGATCAATGAAACCATTCCTCTCTATTGGCAGATTGTTTAACATCATTTAAGAGGACTAGCTCAGTGTCTGCCTAACCTTGTCAAAGGCCATATTTTTATGGGGGTGAGATTACAGAGGGAGAGAGAGCAGAGAGACAGACAGAGCAAATCCAACCGGGAGGCAAGGAACAAGCAGGGGGAAGGAGAGAAACACTGATGGGATGACACTGGGAGGGCAGGCAATGGGGCAGAGAGAAAGAAAAGCACAGAGTTGATTTCATGATTGTCTTTGTCTCTACTCATTTTTATTCTCAACACACACACACGTTTTTTTCACTCCCAATCCATGCTTTTGTTGTTTCATGTTTTCTTATATGCTTTCCCTTTCTTCTATTTGTGTCCACTAGGGGGAGGATATGAACTAGCCTGTGTTATCTATGAATCTATTTTATCCATTGTTTACTCTGTTTTCTTTCTTCTCTTTATTGGTCTTTAGTACACATTTCAGAAATATGGATTCTCTCTCTCATGCATTTTTTTATTCACATGTTCATGAGTGCATCACACATAATGTCTTTCTGTGATCAGGTCAAAATAAATCCAACAAGACTGATGCATCTTTCCACTGATATTCATAAAAGCTAATCTCTGTATTAGAAATTATACTCAGTCACATCTCCCTGCACCTCATCTTTACAGGATTAAATGGAAGATAAACTTTCATTTTCTTTAGAAATTGAAACAACAGAGAAAGTGAGACAACATAGGTCACAAATACATTTATGTGTTACTGAATATATGTAAAATTCCTTTTTGCATTATGGCTTCTTATTTCTGTACGAACAGTGAAAGTACGTTGTGACAAAATGCCAAAATGCAGAGGGAGATAAAAAAATGTCTGCAGGGCAGGTATTCATCTGGGTTATAAAATAATAAAAAGAAAGAGGAAATAAAAATGGTACTTCCTCATAAAAAAAAAAAAAAAAAAAAACTTGACCAGTGCTAAAAACCAAAAGCACTCACTCTGCACGTCTTTGGCTAATGCTTCCTTTTTTGATTTATGTTTGCTGTATTTTATTTGATTTTGTTTACATTTGGTGCTTGTGATTTTTTTTTCACATTATCAGCACAAAAAGCAGTGAAGGTGGAGGTCTCTGTACATTAAAGTGGAATTGTGAGGGTAGGTGCCTTTCCCAGGCGCACTTTATCTGGTTTTTATGGGAGCAGAGTGACATTCACAATCTCATTTCTCAACATATGTTGTTCCATCTGTATAACCAATAATGCGAGCAGCTAAAGTTGCACACTTGCAGTTACGCCTCCAACCTGTTAATCTCTAAGTGAGGACACACTGCCTCCTTATTTAGTTTATCTGTTGTGTCAATCCTAGTATGTTCTTCTGTGGCAATTACTTATCGGATTATCTTCAGTACTCTGTATTTGTTCTCTCCTTATCTGTATCCTTCTCTATGCTGCTGCAAATACCCAACTTCCCTACAGGAATCATTAAAGTTTCATCCAATCTTTAGAGAAATACAAGATAGCAACATTTGCGAGGCATATTGAATGACAAGGACATCAGCGAAGGCCTGTGGCTGCCTCTTGATGTCAGTTTCCAGCATCAAATAGCCTGAAGTCTGTTAAAGTAATTGATCGCTAAGCAAGCAACTGAGCTGCTTTAAAATTAATATCTCATATCTGATATCTTACACCTGCAAAAAAGGGTAAGGTTTCACACATTATCACATCATCAGCAAAGCTATGTTACCCTCAAGAGGGCATGAGCCACAGATGGGTAAAGACCATGTCCACGCTACACTGACTGCATGCATTGCAGCTTTTTTCTCGCCTTAGTCTTTATTTGCTTTCTCTGCTCAGATGTGTTTTGTGTCAGACTCTGCTGCATAGAACACTGAATCAATGCTAATGAAGCAAAGCATAGACTGTCCTGCTGTTTTTATAACTTCACATCTCCACTTGGGAGCAAAGCAGATACACATATACAACTTTCTTTCTCTGTATTTGCTCGAGTGGTAAAGCAGCACAAAAAAACAAGAAAAAGTACATGTGTGGACCCCTTGACTTTTTTTCTTTTGTTTGAAAGCAGCAAGCAGCACTGTGTCTTGATGTTGAAGTAGTTTAGTGTAACAATTTTTCCTCATGGCCTTTAAATAAAGCAAATATAGGAATGCAACAGTTTCACAAGACAGCACGCTTTGCTTTTGTTGTTGAAAGTTTTATCAGAGAGAAAGATGGACTTTAATGCATAGACAAAGCCACAAAGCAGTGATTATGACTTCATTTTTTCTTTTTTTGCATTTCATATATTTTGCAGGGACCAAACTGGGGCTCTGCTCCTCTCACCTCAGTAGCCTTTAAAAATATTTGCAACTGATTTTGTGCCTCATTTTTTAATAATTATGTATTTTAGTGTATTTCTACTGTGTCTCTATCTTTTTGTGCTGTCGTCTTTACAGGCCTTTGCTGGACAGTGTTGGTATAGTGTTTGAAACATTCACACTAGTAATGGAAATCAGAACATATTTGAAAAAGTCAGTCAGAAGTGACCTTATCAAAGTGTGTCGGTGTTCCAGTGCGCTGAGAAGTCACCTTTAGACACAACATTTACAACTTTGAGATTTTTTTCCTCTCATCCATCCATTTTTATTATCCTTCTTTTTTCCATTTTTTTCCATGTACATTTCTCTTTCCAGTTTCATCTCTTTTCTTGGAAAAACAAGTCAATGAACAATGGATGGTATGGCTAAGGTTGCAGAGGAGTGAAGCTAGTCTTTCACTACTGATTAAATTATCAGCTTGGCGCCTCATCGGATGCACAAAAGCATGAAATTGCTTGACATTTTTTCTCCTTACGCACTCTGCCATTAGCCATTTCCTCAGCTACATTTCACAGCGTGGAGGACAGCAATAGCCTCTGAATGTCGTTTTGGAGTAACTCAATGATTTGTCAAGCAGTGTGTCGTGTAGAGGTGGACAGATGTACAGGACATTGAACATCACGGAAAGGCTGCTGTGAAAGCACATTAGCTGTGAGGAGTGTTCAGTACAGTGAGTGCTGGTGAACATAGACAAAATAGGTCTTAGCAGGTTCTAACATCCAAAACTAAATATTTGTTCACACACACACATTTGTTCGACAAAGACAAACCTCTAATGTACCGTGAACCTCTTGTGTCCCACCTCAGTTACTCAGTAGGGACTTGTATAACTTTTAAAACAGCCAGAGGCTTTCTCTTTTTCACTTTTTTTGCCTGTTTTTTTTTTTACACCTTCAGGATTCATTTGGGGATTTAAACATGCTGCACCACCCTTCCTCACCCAGACACAGACTCATTGGAAAAGTCAGAAGACCTTAGAAATGCCATATTTCTTCATTCCATCTTGATTTAACTCTCTAAAAGTCAAAGTCTGTCGCTTTCCCTGTCTTCAGTCAAGTCTCAATCCATCACTCAGCACCACTTCTTCAAATTAAAAAGTTTTTAAAGTGCTTCTTGGATGGGGTTGGACAGAGCGGCAGGGGCACTGAGGCAGATGACGGAGCATTTAGCATGAAAAGGTTAAAGGTTTGCCTCCCAAATGGCAAGGTGGCGATAAGGTGGTGTGGCTTTCAACGGTCCTGAAGAAGAAAAGGGCAGGATGAATGTCAGCCAAGTCTTGTGGGAAATATAAATCAAACTAAAAAGACCAAAATTTCAGCAAAATTTTCTCCACAACTTCACACACTGCTTTCATAAACACACTGAATGAAGTCAGGCTTTCAGGACGTGTCCTCGAGGGAAATTTCATCAAGTCGACCTTCGTGCACAAATGATGCCTGTTTTCTGTTCGATTTTCTTCATGTTTACTAATTATGAATAATGTGAGACTATGCCAATGCCTTCATTGTTTGTGGGTAACCCACCCGAAACTCTGACTCCTCGCACCTTCAGTGTCTATTGGACAGTTTTGTGTTCTTCGTCAAAAACACATAGGGTTGCAGTATTGTGGGTTTATGATGAAGAGGAACCATTTGTTCTGGCTGAATTGTGACATATGTGAGGAGTCAATTGACTATCTGTACTTTCTATCGAGGAAAATGCATTTTTGGGGTTCTCAGTTTTATGTAGACGAATCCTTCCTGACGAAGCAGGGATATAAATGAAATAAACTTTGCTTAATGAAGTTTTTATCAAAGATGAATGGTGGGTTTTGGGAGTAGAAAGCATGGCATAATCAGAGGCAGGAGAAAAAGTCTGACAAACCTTGAACATCTTTTCTTTAGGAATTCTCTCATCACTTTGTTAACAAATTAAAAAAGTTTAATAAATACGCACAACAACAAATCCAACAAATGTCTTTAGTGCAGGGGAAACATGGACTATAAATTTAAGTTGGTTTACTTGAGGTTACTATTACTACTAGGGTAGAGGGTCCAATTTTCATGTCTCCCCAAGTGTTTTTGATACAAACATCTTTCATTTGAACACCTTAATTATTTGACCTCTGAAAACTGATCCCAGACTTCCTCAATGTTTCAAATCCAGCATGACTTTAATGCAAGATAGATTCAGTATTTCAGTGCACTGGAAATTAGGATACATTCAGTGAATATGATGAATAGCAGACAGGAAAAAAATTGTAGTGAAGATCAAGGAGGTATAAAATGTTGACTCTAAAACTCACAGATGGGTTTGCTGATTGTAGTTTAAAACTCCTTATTAATATTTCTGACAGATGAATATCAAATGAGGGTTCTTAGACGCTATATTTCTTCAAATGTGCAAAACTATTTTTTTCTCTTCTCTTTTTCTTTTTTGAATATCTAAGAGGATTCCTTCTCTTCCTCTCTGTTTTTCTCCAGAAATGAATTAAGATAAAAACCATTTCATGTTGATGTATTTCTGTCCAGCTTATCTTGTCAGGTTGGACAAATATGGATGGTGTAAAAAATGGCCTTGTCGCCACTGAAGGTCAAAACGGATCTATGAGAGAGAAAAAAGACAGTTAGCTCAAATAATAATGAATTGCATAGATAGAGGCTGGGCTGTAGACTCCTACTATCTGTGCAATGAACAAGCAATTGAAATTTGAGTGATAAATTTTAGTTTTACTTTGATATTTAATTGTCACAAGACAAGTCCTCTGTTCAGTGCCACAAAAGAAGACGACTGTGGATAAACTGGCTTTTTTAGGGTTGTGAAGGTTGGACAGTAAGTCTACAGCCATGCTAACAGGCTCAAAATGACAATGAGATCGTACATATGCTTAGCAAGGCAATGTGTAGTTTCATGTTAGTTTAGCATTAGCTGAAGCATTGGCAATAGCATATCATGTTAGTTGGCATGCTAACATGGGTCTTATGATATCACCAAAGTGCCTCTTTCACTTAAAACTACAAATGTGATCCTTATAACGGCATCATGGGAAGGGTACAGAAATCATCACAGTAACTGTGATTTATTCTCTGGGGACCATGAATGTCTGAACAGATGTTAATAACCATGTAACATATTTACATACAATAACAACATGCTTTGCTAGCATAGTGCTGTTGTTAGCAACCATTACCAATTAAAACTAAGCAGAAAGTACAGCTGAAGCAGATAGAAATGTCAGTATTGTTATAGGTAAAATTAAAGTTTAACTAGAGGGTGCTAGAAAAAAAGTTAGGGGATTAACACCATTTGTTGCAAATAAAATCTGTACAGAACATCATGGCAATACAGATGTATTTAAACCAAAACCATCAACTTCATCTTATCAGTCACAGCAGTTCATTCAATTCCACTGCTACACATCCAGTGGCTGAGATATTCTGGTCTGGACTAAAATAACCCAAAGAAACATGACTGTCCTCACAGCAGAGCTAAACTTCGTTACTGGTCAAAATATACTTTTTGTAGTTTTCAAATTTATATTAAGATTTCAGATCACAGGCTTATCATCATAATATGATAAAGGGACAGAGCCAATACTATTCCTTGTCAAAACATGTTTTAGTCAATATTTTTCTCAAATTCACAACTTCACAAATAATTTAAAAGCCTATATGAGACATTTGAAACCTCAAGAGCACAAGGCACTGTTTTAGATTAAGGAAATCATCATTCAAAGACCAGCTGTAAAATACACAGCATTAACACTGGCCTCCAGACTACCTCTAACACATAAATTATCCAAAGTTAATCAAGTTGAAACTTGTATGAAACCTCAAACCCATTTTTTCAGCTGTTAATCAATGTTCATGGCAATGTTATTATGGAACCCATCCATCCTGGTCACTCTCATGATAATGTATTACGGCTGCTTTTTTCAGGGGTTTCATGTTGCCAACTATTGACAGGGACAGAACTGATTTGTTCTTGTTGTTTAAGGTTTGCACACATTATCATAAAAGTTACAGCGTCTCCCACTCAGACACTCCATTAGTTCCCTGTGATTCCTCATGCTGCTCAGTTTTCATTTTCCCCTGACTGTGAGGAACACAGTGAGCCTCAATGCCAAATAAAAGTTTCTGGTGGTCAAACTATGCGACTGAATAACTGATATAACATAATAGCTTCCACCTAAGAAATGCAGAAGACATGCTACATTCATTATTGCTCATTAGAGTCAATTTAAAATAGGGAAAAACTATGGGAACAAAGTAGGATGGGAATTTTTTTTTACTTTTTCGAGGAACAGACATGGTTTAAAGAGAAGCTATAGCAAACAGTGATTGCTGTGTTGAGATCAAGAAAGAAGGTCGAAAGACAGAGTGACAGATAGTCACTACTGTACGTGTGTGTGTATGTGTGTGTGTGCCCATCAGAGCTGGTTTAAGCCTGCAGCAGCATCACTGTAATTGCCCCAACTGTCAAACCAGCCAAAGATTCTCACATCACTGCTGCTGAGGAGGCTAGCAAGCTCTCTCTCTCCCTCCAGTTCACATGCAGAACTTAAGGATAGTGAATTATTCCTCTGTTCTCATAACCTTAAACTCTCTTAATCTCTGTCTTTCTATCTGTTTGGTTGTCTGTCTGTCTCTCTTGTTTTTCTCTTTCATAACCTCTGAGCACTGCAGCACACACTCTGTTTTTACAGATCAATAAGTCAGGCCTAATGTGAAGTGTTTGCCTCCAACATTTATTATATCAGTCGGATGCTCTGAACTGCACAGCAGCAAACCTGCCTCACCTCAAATCCACCTCTCAGCTCTTTTACACCTCAAATACCTTTAACGTCACTTGGAATAAGTTCCACAGACAAACAGCTAACTCAGACATGCTGACAGAGCAAACTGTTTGATTTGCAGATGTCTCAGTAAACTGTTAGAGTAAAAGGAAAAGGCTGGTGTTCTTGAAGAGACTGGGGACTTTTTACATGCTAGTCAGAGATCGATAGAACTAAAACAAAAAAGAAGCATTTGAAAAGAAAAAAACAATCAGGTTCTTGTAATAAAGCTCTCCATTTCATCTAACAAGTACACAGCACATTGACTCCCATTTTCATGAAAATAAGAGGAGCACATTAGTTGGTACGAATGACTTCTGATGCAAACAGCCTGCTTCTAGCAGTTTGCTAAGTGGCTTTATCTTGACAATAGTAATCTGTTCTACTTCAGCATATTGCAGCTTAATGAAGGAAAAGCCTAAATCAAGTGAATCTCCATTTAAAACAAATGAAACTAACTTGATTTGCTAATGTTTTTTACTTTGACTATAAAACCTTATTTTAAACCTCCATACTTAACTAAATAGCCTCTCAAGATTGACCCTTTTGGGGTGATATGATACAACAATCAACTAATAATGCGCAACATTTGGAAAGTAAAAGCAGCAGGAAGAAGTAATGTTGAAACAGAAATATCTTTCAAAGTGCATGTTGATGAATCAGATGCAACCAAACATGGAAAACTACTGCCAAGGGAGATTTTCTCTCAGTGTTATATGGAGATTACAAACTTGAAATACAGAGTTATTGCTCACCAAAAGGCCTGTGAGAAGAACATACCTATTCCCAATCCTGGGGACACTCAATGGAGGAAAAGGACTTCAACAAAGTAATCTTGGTATGACGACCTCCAGCCAAAATGCCTTTGGCCGAGGCACTGATGCTTGTTTATGTCTGTCTGCTGTTTGGCCACAGACTGGACGCACATCATGACTTTAGTTACTCTAACCTTGGCTTAAAAGCTTTATTCCTTCAACCTCTTAGAAGTGATAGGAAAACCAACTTTCTGAGGTGCCCTTGGGCAAAGCTTGTCTACTGAGGTGCCCTTAAAGCAAATCATTTTACATTTGATCTTTTTGTTGTGATTTCATTGTTTAATTTATTTTATTCCCCTTAATAAATTGTACTGTCAGTGTTGCAGAAAGTGCTCTTTATTCAATTTTACTTGCCAGCATGCCCTTGAGCGAAGCACTGGGCTTATCTAACAACATACCAAGCAGTTTAATCATTTCATATTTTTTTAACTTTGAGTCACAAACTTAGCGACTGACCCTTCACGCTCCAACAGGAGTGACGCCAACCATTGTCAGGGCCCTTTGGAGCAGTACAATTTAACAGTTCTTTGTACTCATTCTCATAGGTATTTTGAAAGACAAAGTAAAGAGTAACTGAACAATAAAGTGATCAGAAAATAAATCAAATCTGTGTGATTGTTGAAAAAAGGGGAGCCAGGCTCAGGCTACACAGTGAGGAGAACTGTGGTTTGTGAAGTTAAACTATAAAATTTCTCCAGACAGTAGTTTTGAAGTGCTTTCAGGTTATCTGACACACCTCAAAGATTTGTACAATACTTGAAGTTTGATGTTTTGAACACTACACATCACCAAAGTATTGCTTTGACCAAAAGCCAGCAAAGAACACCTTGGAACTGATGTCTAATGGATCCCCAGATTATAGAAGATGTTTAAACATACTTTCAAAATGTCATTAAGCACCTTAAGAAATCTGATTCATAAGGACTTAAAAGTACAATTGTAGAAAAGAGTGGTTTAATAAAATGGTCCAAAAATAGCTAATTTCTTAATAAGGTAATGGGGAAATCTTACAGTTTTTATGTTTTCTTATCAAAAACTTGAATTAAATAATTTTAAAATTTGCACATATGCTGTTTGAGCAGGTTTGATTATTGATAGATTATTGACAAAGCTGCTGTCTTAAACCATCTAAAACCAACAAGGAGAGTAAAAAATATACAAAGTAACAAGAAAAAGCAACATTTCGTAAGTTTCAAGTTGTGTATTCAAGAGGCGACATGTCGTTTTATGTTTAACCTAATGTAACTCCAGAGGGTTTTATTCAAGACTTAACATTGAATTAGCAAGTGCTGATGTTCCCTTTGTTATACTGGCTTTACCGATGCGACCACAGTCTACTGCTGCTTTAGATTGAGCAGCTGGGGGATTGAAAACCTTGTTCACAGTCAACTCATTATCGATCCTGTAGTAACTGTCTAATGGTAGCTAAAGCATCAGGCTGAAACCACTCTGTCTGTTCATGCTGTATGTACCTGCAGGTGTGTGATTCCACATTCATCACAGCCTGAACTCTGTGACTAAAGTGTCTGTATGGTTTTCAGGCTGGAGTCGCCGACTCGGACCCTGACCCTGGAGGCTCCAAGAGGGGTGGAGGTCAATGCTGGAGTGGGAGACTTTACAGCGTCCTGTAGGAAAGACCTCCTGTTGCAGTCCTCAGAGGGAGAGGTGAACATATTTCCATCTCCTGCTTTTCATCTGTGTGTTTGTGAAAGTATCTGTGGTTGAAGTCAACAGTATTTTTCTCTGTCCAAGAATACAATTCATGTACGTGTCTGTGCTGCAGTGTGTGTGTGGTTATTTGTTTGTGAGAGAAATAAAGAGGGAAACCATCAAAAATAGCGAGGCCTACGTGTCAGTGCAGGGGACAACACAAAGTAGCAAAACCAGTGAGGTGTGTGTGTATCCCTGTGTGTCTTTACACTCTGTGGCACTCTATAGTGTTGGGCCCGCTTCATTAAAGTACCTTATTAGGCTAATGAGCGTCATCAATCCAGGCGACCTTGTCCTCCTTTTCTCCCCTCCTCCTCTCATCCCTCCTTTCTTCCCCTTTTCTATTTGGTAGAAGTGACTTCATTAAAGCTGGTTTGATGAGGTTCCCCGTCAGTCGCTGCTGCTCTGTGTGTTTTTGAATGTGTGCATGCGTGTGTGTATGTGTGTGTGTCATTGTTAGCCTGCTATCTCACTGTCAAGCTCTTTGCATAGAAGCCCGCCGATGCGTGAGCACCGAAGCAGACTTAGCCATTATTCTTGTGTGCGTGCGTGTGTGTGTGTTTGTGCGTGTTTGTTTGTGTGTGCATCAGCCTGCCATGTTGCATGTCCGCTGAAGCATAGTGTGTCATTAACTCAGTAATTAACAGAAGAATGGCCCCCTCTCGTTCGTCGCACTCACTGTCATTGGCAGTCACACACACACAAAAAATGCACACTTTGACTTCTATCAACGAATACACAAACTCTCACACTCTCAAACACTGCCTCACATGCACCAGCAATCCCATACATACACACACACTCAGAAAGACCGACATGTAGATAACAAAAGTCTGCGAAAACAACAGTGAAAGTTTGATGCTCTTCTTCTAAACTCATTTCTCATTTCCTCTGTTGTAGCACAATCATTTTTCATGTCTTCTTTTCCCCTCTACTTCCCGTTTCTGTTCCCTTCTTCTTCCCTCTCATTTCCTTGTTTTTTTCTGTTTGGCCTTACTTTTGAAAAGCAGACAACTTCATCCATACTTCATCCACCTTTAAAGGTTTGAGTAAGATTAAGCACACAGAGTTCACCAAACTCTAGGGACAGCTTTGGCATACACAATATAATAAGGGAGAATGTCAGCTATACAGTAGATGGCAGATCTTTCAAATATATAATTAATCTGTGCAGTGAGACATTGTGGTGTGCAGTATTATAGGTGTGGGGAGCACAGAAAGTTTGATTCAGTGAGGTAATTAAATAAATGAAACAAGACACTTAAGATAAATTTCAGTCTTACATGTTCTTTAACAGTTATAGTGCACTTTTTCTGCAAAAAGGGTGTGAACATCTTGATAAAATGTCACTTGATTTGCAGCTTACACTTTTCATGGTGTATTTTAAACAGTGTTTCATGAAGCACAAACTTCAATATTATAAGGGAATAAAAGCACCTTTTTAAAATTGCATAACTCTACTCAAAGAAAGCCATTAGTTAATCTGTCTTTACCATGATTTGATTGCTTATTATTAACTAACCGCAAGCTCAGAATACACAAAGGCCTGTAGCTGCAGAAACACCATAAAATCAGATACCAATTAATCTGTCAAAAGGATTGATTGATTTTTGACTAAGCTGCATTTAATGGATGGAACTAATGGATCTGTCACAGTATATCAGAGTTGGTAAACCTTTGTTGCACTTTTCTTACAATGTCATGAAAATTCTATTCATAATAACCTTAATGTCTGATGCTAAACCATTTTGGCACTTAAAATGACTGATTGCTCAAACAGTAACAAGATCAGCCACTTAAATCTTTCTGTGTCCATGAAGAAGTCCACAGCCTTGAAGCCTTCAGTGTTCTTTAATGGCCTGGTTCATAACTATAGTTTCAAGGTTTTTACACCAAATATTTTCTTTCAGTTTCTTCCAAACCTCTGTCGTATGTAAGCAATGTGATCTTTTTTATTTTTCTGTAGATTTAGGAGCAAAGCTAGGAAGTGTGGCCTTGAGCCAAGCACAATGGTTGTCAAAGACATACTGAGGCTGTTGTGATCATTGATGTTGTTGATTGTGCCCATGGTGCCCTTCTCACACAATGGTGTTTGCTTCTGTCACATAGCTATGGATATAAAGTTTTACAGTTGAATTGAGTTTTAAAGCAAAATTATTTTTATAAGACCCTTTGCCTCTTACTTATACTTCCTCTCTACTCTGTCTTCTCTCTCATTTCTTTATTACCACTCTTTTCTCCTTCCTGCCTCTCTCCCTCGCTCCCCTATTCTACTTTCTTCACTGACTGGTCTCAGTCCTCACACTCCTCTCCAGTCTCTTTTCTATCACTCTCTCTTGTTTTTTTTGTTTCCTCTTCAACATCTTCTTCTCATCCTCCTCCCTCTTCTCTTTCTCAGCCTCACAGTCCTTCATGTCTAAGTAACCCAGCCTATCTAATTAACTTTCCACTGCCAGGGTTGTACATCACTGTGGCTGTCACTTCCCAGGGAGAGGGAGGGGGGATTATAATTTTTACGTGCCTCTGTCTTGTCATCTCTCTCTCTTTCTTTCTTTCTCTTTTACACTCTTTTGTCTCTTTCTTTTCTTTGTTCATTCTCTCTCTCTTTCTCTCTCTCTCTCTCTCTCTCTTTCTCTCTCTCTCTCTCTCTCTCTCTCTCTCTCTCTCTCTCTCTCTCTCTCTCT
>JAPZDY010000020.1:15623694-15650695 GCA_029783645.1 Ctenochaetus hawaiiensis | reverse complement strand
CTCTCTCTCTCTCTCTCTCTCTCTCTCTCTCTCTCTCTCTCTCTCTCTCTCTCTCTCTCTCTCTCTCTCTCTCTCCCATCCATAAATAGATGTTGCCTTATTGCTGGTGAACAATAGCAAGTAGTGTGTGATGAGGATTGCGGTGCAGGCCTCTGGCTTGAGAAAATGACAGGCCATCCTTGTCATCCTTTTACTACTGCACCTGTATGGAAGATATACCAAAATAAAGGGACCCTCCATTCACTGTGGTACAGCTTCACAAATCCAACAAGAAACCTGACCAGCATCAAACCGTACTGCGTGTTAAATAAATGCACAGTTGATGCAAAACTGTCTTCTGAACGGACAAAGTGAGAGCTCTGTCAAGCTGCGTCAAATACCAAACAAGAAGAATTGATTTATCAGTGGCCCAGCTACTTAAAACTGATGCTTCTTTTTCATTTATTTATAATGTCTTATAAAAACACTGCATGTTTTTGCCAAAACAGTTAAAGCCCACTTTGCATGAAATTTACATGTTCTTCAGTTTGTCTGCAGATAAAAAATAGACAGTATCTGAAGTTTTACATTTGCATTGTAAATGAATTTGATTTGCACCTTTTGATAACCACATTTGAGTTTTGTTTCTTCATCTCTCTCCAAAAAAAACATTCCACAAACATACTTTTCACTCGTATGTTTCATGTTATTCATTATGTTTTTTTTGTTCTTTATTTAACACTTCTTTGAAACAATAGTTTATGTTTTTGATTGGTATGCAGCTGAATTCATAAAAGCTTAAAAATGGCCGTGAAAACTGAAAGAAAAGCTCATGGTTCAGCTGTTCCCACATTATGTGTCTGCATGTCATTTTGTGCTTTTGGTGCAGGTTATTATCCTGAAAGATGATGCCTTATTTATGAAAAACCATTGAAAACAGATTGACTTTCAGGGACATTTTTAAAGATATTGCATTGAAATAGGAGGGCAAAGACAGTCAGACTGACAGATACTAACAGTTACAAGCAGACAGGAGAAGCAATGTGAAGGGCAGATAAATCAGTTTGACAGACAGAAACTTGCATATGTGCCAAAAAGTATCTATTTAAACCAGACATGTAGCACCTAATACAATAGTTTCAATGTCCTGTAGTATGTTTTCTCTCCTGTGTCTGCATGCTCTAGCCCTGTGTTCGCTCTTTTCTTGGGTTCACACTCGTAAACTGTTTTACGACAGTAGTATTCTATGACGCAACGTCTACCAGGGTCTCCTCATCAGGCCATCCATTTGTTAGGGGCCATTTTATATGAGGACATGTGTCATCCTTGAGCTGAGAGGCACACATTGGATTGCTACTGAGGTGACAGATTCAACTCTACAGCAATTGTTCTGACATTTTCATAAAAAAGTTTTGCATATAATTTTGATACCCTCTCTGCTTGCTGTAATGCATTTGTGATTTGTTACAGACACTTCAGAGCTTAAATTGCGTATTACATCCCCTCCTGCAGCAATCCCCTCAGTCATACCCATCCAGCTGTGTGCATGTCTCTTGCAAAAACACAAAGAATTGTCAAAATTAAAATATTGATAGTGAAGTATACCCAGAGCGTACATCCAGACCTGCTGCGCTCATCTATTTAACAGACAATATTTTCAAGTTGTTTAAGATGCACACATTTTACGATATAATATGCACCCAGATTTATATTTTGAGATTTTTATTTCCAGTGGCAACATCTCTGATCTACAATAATATCACTGTCAGTTTAACTGATTGTCCTACAGTTTCTTGTGTCCTCCTGCTTATCTATTCAGTAGATTATATGTCTGGTGTGGATGCAGTTATGATGTTACACCTGGGACCACCAAAGTTGTGGGAGCCCTACAATGATGCTCGTCGTTGTCATCAGTCTAAGGGTGCTGTTTTGGCTACTGGCGTAAACTTTTATTCTGAACACCTGATGGTTTGCCAACCTCTGCTGATTTAAAGTTGCTGCAATATTTCTCAGAGAGACCAAAATACTTTGACAAGTAATATTACCAACACAGTTAATTAGAGTATGGACACTGCAGGGTTGCACCATTTACCTGTTAAAGTAAGAATTTATTAGCACAATTTGTATGTTAATTTGACAGGACATAAACATGTTGGCTGTGCCCCTTTGACCTTTGAGGCTGACATGCAGATAATACATCAACAAGTTTTCCTAAGTCTTTGTGTTCTTATTATATTATGTAGTGCTTAATTAATAGAGATAAAGACTAAATAGGATGCCTATTCTGTTTAGTTAAAGTGTAATCTTTCAAAGTGCAACAACTCAGCACAGCAATGCGGACTTACTCTAGCAGCAAAGTTTACCAGAGGTACAAAGCTGAAAAAACTTGCATTTAACACAATTATGCTCTCATCCTTGGAATCTTTCCTACAACCTCTTGGTGTTAAACATTGGGGAACAATGTCCATGTCATTCCATTTATAGAGCAAATCACCAAAAACAGCTCACCCACAGTCTGCAAGGTAAGTTTCACCTCTCCTTCTGCCAACCCAGCCAAAAAAATACCTATGCTTCCTTAAGAAAACAGCTTATCCAAATAGCATTCCCTTTCATCCATTCTCATACAAGCTTTGCCTGAGCGCTGACACCATCAAATGAACAGAAGAGAGCGGATGAAGGAAGGATAGAAGGAGGATCGGATGAGTAGGAGGTGGAGGAGGATGGCAGAAAATAGATGTTTCTGTCGATTTTGCAGGAGAAAATAAAGGCGTGCAGGACAGCAGGGCTTAAAGCTAAATCAATGTTGTCAGCAGCTGGCACTTAAGAAGGGGCCATTAAAGTTTAAAAAGTTTGGAAAGCAGCGCTGGAATTAGGGCCAAATGGGTTAGAGGTAGGGGAGCACTGGCTTCCATTAAAATCAAAGCCAACAAGAGCTGACAGATCCTCTCAGGATTCCTGCAGTCCCCCTGGCTTTTTTTTTTTCAACTACCTATTCCTCTCACCATCCTACACTCATTCATCCTCCCTCTTTCTTGTCCATCCATTTTTTCTCTCTCAAGTTTGTCCACTGCCTTGTCTCTTTGTTGATTATTTTGACTTTAACTTTTCATCAATCTTTCCCTTCCGCTTCTAGTTTCATCATGTGCACTTAATGCACCCACAGCTCTCTTCAGTACTTTTTGTGCATCACTCACTCACATCCTCTTTCAGTCTTTGTATTGAAGAAGTTGTTTCACCTCACTCCCCATTCATTTTAACAGACAACTCCTTAGAGAAAAGACCCCGCGTGTAACACAAACTTGGAACTTACACTCACTGAAAGTCAGTCAAGTTCCTAACAGCCTGTTTTCAGACAAAGAAACTGAAAGAATTTTGTAAGTTGGTCAACTAAAGTCACTTTAGTCAGCTTTTATTTCCACTGATAGATGTAGCAGGGTTATAAGTCAATAAGACTCTTTCCTCAAACACTTATGTTTACAGAAAAGCTACATTTGCAGCCAAGCAGAAAGATTCACTGCACTGGGATACACGGGAGCACCAATTAGAGTGTAAAACTGTAATATTTTGATGTTTATTTGGTGTTTGTGGAGAAAAACACAGAACAGAACAGGGAGGAACTGTTCCCTGGGAAATGATACTACAACACACTCATGATGTGCAGATTTAAGAGGGCGGGCAGTGCCAGCCCTACAATCTGATTGGCCACCTCAAAATCCCTGCCATGTCATAGGCTTTCATCTGGCTGTGGGGCAGATGTTTGACCAACAAGTTGTAAACAATCAAGGGATGTGTCCAGGTGTCTGTCTTTGGGGAGTCTTATCACAGTTTGACAGGAGTTTTGTGAGCTCATGAATGGATCATAGGTATCTGACCGAGACTAACTTGAACTGAAAGCACAGAGGAAGACACTTATATAGAAGTTCTTTTTACTGAGGTTAGAAGTGGGCAAATGTCCAGAAAAAACAGGAAGATCAAACACAGACAAACCTAACCAGAGAGTGTTCATCTGACCGACAAGAATTGGATGCTGGAAAGTTGAGCGAATCATGAAATCTTGCATGTAGGCATGTGGATGGGAATGTAGATGGGCTGGTGGAAGTTCTGCTAGGCTGATAAAAAAAATAGGAGTAATGTAAGTGAAGTAAGGAAGAAAGGTCAGATGAGGGAAATGGATTGAAAAGGGTAAATTCAGGGCTGGATGTAGTGGCAGAAACTATTGTGTCAAGGAAAGCTGGTGAATTGCAGAGTAAACAAAGCAGCCATCAGAAAGCACAAAGAGAACTGGCTAAAAGAGTCAGCTCAAAGTTTCTTTTGATCAGTGATGTACGATAAAATGAGTTAAAAGAAATCCTCCCATGCAAATTAAAGCATATAAAAATTAACAATATGTGTTACCCATAATCAATTAATTCAATTCAATTAATCAATCAAGAGGGAACCACATTTTAATTTCATTATACAATCTGTTGTATAATGACCAATAAACTTCCTTGTATCTTTGTAAATTTTTAGCAAAGTATCATTATTAGCTTGTATTCTTTTGAGACGGAGAACCTTTGAATGCCCTGCATGGCACATTTACATCTATCTGTTCAGGATATGCATATAGCTCTCTTAACTCTGCTTCTGACTACTGAAAGGTGAAGTAAGGTTAACTACAAAAACTTCTAACAAAGTTAGGTCACTATAGAGTTTTATTGTTTGTTGACACAGAGCTGTGGTTTATTAAGACACTGTAGCCTGGAGGTGTTTTGGAGCTCTTACACTGGGTTTGGCTGTTTTGTTTCTGATTTTCATTTGTCCTTGTTTTATCTGCAGGTAAGGCAAAATGGTGAGTGAATTATAATGCTGGCAGGGGGTGTTGGCCTTTCAGCTATACTGTATAAACACACACATACATCTAGAAACACCACCACCATGTTCCAAAACAAATCAATTACACTGTTACATATGCACCTTCATTCACACAGGAAGGAGTATGCTGGCAGCCAGTCACAGATGCACACATTTCAACAAGCTGAGCACAAGAAAACACACACACACACAGAACACTAACACAGCTGTCTCCCCCTCTGTCAGTATTTAATCATTTCGTCATCTAACTCTATCCTTCGAGAGTCTGTACGTAGGTGCAAGTCTGTGTGTCTGGGTATGTGTCTGTGTGTGTGTGTGTGTGTGTGTGTGTGTGTGTTTGTGTGTGTGTGTTTCTAAATGGGAGATAAGAAATTAACAGATACCTGCCAATAGCTGGAAGGACAGTATGTTTTCAAAGGCGTGATTAACGTCAGAAAATTCATTAGTCTATACTTCACACTGCCAGAGGCGATTTTCATAGATTTGTGTGTGTTTGTGATTCTGTCAGTCTGATGAAATTCTGTCTCAGTCTTTCTATGTGTGTGGGAGTTTTTGTCTGTTTGTCTCTCTCAGTCTTTTTTATGTCGCTGTCTGTCATCGCGTGTGTTTGTGTTATTTTGTGGCTGCCTCATTGTCTGTGTGTCGCTGTGTGTTATCTGTTTTACTGTAGGATACCTGTGTATACCTATCTATGCCTGCAAATGTGTGTATGTGTGTAATACAGTAGTGCAAACTGATATTTGCTTTATTTCCCTGCTACACTGGGGTTGCTACACTCTCTCTCTCTCTCTCTCTCTCTCTCTCTCTCTCCAGCCTCTGTCATCTAGTCCATTGTCAGCCCCAATTCCAGACTGTCCATTCAACACAGCTAATGGTCTGTGTAGCACACTGAGATAGCTTCACAACCTCCCACCTATTTGTATTGTTGCCAGCTGTGTGTGCGTGTGTGTGTGTGTATATGTTTCATGTGTGAGTGCAGAAAGTGAGAGAAAGAATTAGAGAGAAGGTGAGCCGAAGCTGGGCGAACACAGAGGTTCGTGTGTTTGTATTTTTGGTGTGTGCAGAATTCAGTGTGTTGACCAGCGTGTGTGTATGTGTGTGTATGTGAATGCTGGTAAAATTGTACTGTTATTGTCCTTTTGAACTCTCGCGCACCTCTCTCCCATCACGCCAGGACTCCCTTCTTCCTCTCAGTCAAAGAGTTTAAAGTTGACATTTTCTGCTTCGCATTTAACGGCTGCGAGCTGTGAGTTTGTGTGCAGGCTGCATTTTTTTTTTGTCAGGCAATCATGGCATACCAACCTGAATGTGGTTTCATCACATTCAAGATTGTGATTGTTCTTTAAGAGCCCTTTATTCAGGCTACGAAGCAGCAAGGCTGGCCACTTAGTTTTTTCCAATTAAAGTCTGCAGCCTCAGAACCATCAGAATTGCATGTATTCATGGTTTATTGGCTCATTAATCAATAAAAGGTAAATAAATAAACAAAAACAAAAAAAAAATCCTGTTGTTCCACAAGGAACGTAATTTTAAATGAGGTGGACTGTCATTATATAAACGTACCACAAGACAATTATCATGCCCTAAAGAACTCATAACAATGATATTATTATAATATTTATAATAGAACAGAAATGTCATCACCCCTATTAGAATCACATAACGAATATCAGCATTTTATTATACAAGAGCAAGCCCAGGTCACATTGGTACCAAAATGTATCAGGAATACAAACCCATTACTGGGTTGGGCAGTGTCCTTGACAAACATGGGTGTTTCTTTCTAATGAAATATGACTAAAAAGTGACACCACCTTGCTTCTGTTACAGTAAAAATGACAGATTAAACTACAGCATGAAAAATGTCCCCTCTTTTGACTTTTCTGCCTGCATTTCTGCTCCCTCTTTATCCTTCAACTTACCTCTCACCTTCTCCTGTCTTTGTAGACGACACCCCCTCCTCCTACCAGTCTCCTCCAAAACAAATTCATACACTCCTTCCCCCTCCTAAACCACTTCTCAACACACTCCACAACACTTGGTCTTCCTCTTGATCTCCCCCCAAAAGACACTTTAACCCTCCTATCTCCTCTGCTGTCTATTTTTCCACCACTCCCCTCCTCCTATCATTCTAAGACAAGCTTGTTCTTTCATCGCTGCCTTTCCCCCCATCTCCCAGCTCATTCGCCTCCCACCCTTTTTCGCCCGTTTCTCAGCTGTGCCAAAGGAAGTCATCCATGAAAAATGTTTTGACCCTCCATAATTGCCGCTTCCTGCATGTCTCCCATCTCCTTGAATCCAGAGCCACGTGCATGCTAAACTGATGTCAGAAAGAAAAAAGACTCAGACACACATGCGCTCAAACTTTATGCCCACACCCAGCCACCCTTGCAGATGTTTTGTGCATTCTGTTTTGTGCAAATTAATGAGGGACAGATAGAGACAGATTTACAAGACACAAATAGACACACACTTGTACTCATCTTATTTTTACCTGTAATTTTTAAAAACCCTTTTAAAGTCCAACTGATTAAAATGTAACATCATGTAAGTCCTACAACTGATGGACAGTTGGTGCTCTCATAAAACTTCAGTCTGCTATACTCAGGTTCTGCCTTCCTCTGCATGTTCGTGTTCACCAGGTATCTGGCATCTGTGATTCTGCACATGCACATGCTGGGAAAAGCAAAGGCTAGAACATTTGTGTGTGGTGTGGACTGCTGCCAACGATTCAATAACAATATAACAAAATTTGAAAGTTCTCCTCCTTAAAAATAAATCCTGTATACCATCTTGTTGCAACTTGAAAATTTTTAAAAGGCATGTTAAGGCAACAATTGAGGCTGCACCTTCATTCATTGTATTTACTCTATATCAATCTATCTATCTTTCTATCTGTCTGTCTATAGATAGATAGATAGACACACATCCATGTGTACAGACCCTCACACACTGATAACAACAGGCCGACCCAGTACTTGCAGACACTTTCATTTGGAATGAAAGTCAGCGTTAATCCGACCTTAAGCTACAACAAATGACTTCCACTCCCTGTCTCTTATTTTCCCTCTCTCTCTCCATCAGTCTATCCATCAGTCCATCCGTCCATCCCCTCCTCTACTGTTCTTAATTCTTGCTGTCCAGCATCTTTCTCTCTCTCTCTCTCTCTCTCTCTCTCTCTCTATCAGCCTTCCTCTCACTTTTAAGCTCATTTCTATCGATCTTTCCCTCCCTCCTTTCCTCCTTGTAAGCCACCGTCTCTACCAACTAATCATCTTCTTCTCTTTCAATATCACAATCAGCACCCCCCTCTGTCTCTAAATCCGTCCCTACTCTCCACCACCTACCTCCACCACCTCCCTCTATTCTTATTCCCCAAAGCCGTTGCCATGATGTTTCCAGTGTGATGGAAGAGGAATCCATAATTTCATTGGCATTACCTCACATAAACATGCATCCAACTTTAATGTGTTCCTATCCCGTCCAAATTCATATTGGGCTTTTGTTGCTATGGCAAGCCAGCTGTTGGAATTAGATTGGGAATATGTTGCCAACCATGACTGAGCCCTTTCCTTTCCTGCAAGTTCATAGCTTAGAGCTGGCAGTTTGTATTGGAGAGCTAAAGAGAAGATGACAGGTGGGCACATGAGACCTTAAAGGCACACCTTGACATTTAGCACATCTCCCTGTGAGCCGTGTCCAGCTGAGGGCAAGAGAAGTGTACATGCTCATTTTTAAGTACCTTTTTAAACTGCCTTGTTGCTAATATTAGCATATCATAATAAAAGCAATTGGTTTGGCAGGCTACTAAGACAGCTGTGCACAGTAGCTTCAGAGAGGCTTGCTATGCTTTAATTTTAATTTATTTATTAATGACTGAAGAACTAAAGCAAAACCTAGTTGTGTGGAAACAAGACTATTACAAAGACTATGTACAAATAGGCAGCTTTTTTATAGCTACTTTATACTGAACATGGGCTATGTTTTTAGCACAAGGGCTATTGTTTTAGCCTCAGCAAAAACAATGAAATTTTCCTTTTTTTCCAAAAGATAGGTTTCATTTTCCAAGGGGGAGGTTGACTGATTTTAAAAATTGCATGCTTCGAATAGTGATGTTACCTCCCTCTGCAAAGCACATGTAAGAATAATATTGATTAGTATTCAGAACACAAGTGTCTACAATCAATCCCCATGTCAAGACAGATAAGATAAGTGACTTTTCCTGATCATCCAAACTATATTAAACAATTAATTTCCACAGACGTACCACATGAGCGTATCTCTGCTCTGCTCCATCAAGCAGGAATGTAGATAGAGTGAATGTGTGTGTGTGTCGGTGAGTGTGTGTGTTGCACACTGTATGTGTGGATTTTGTTTACAGATGGAGATATGCCCCATCAGCCAATGTGAAATCATTAGTAATACTAATTGGTACCTTGCTGCTGGGGTATCTGAGTCCCTCATTCCTCTCCTCTTCCTTTATCTTTTGTTCAGCCTGTCTCTCTTTCTTCATATGCCTCTTCCAGTCCATTTCAACCACTTTTGGAATTCTCTCAACTGTCCTTCCCTTATCCTTTATTTTAAATCTCTTAAGCTCTCTTTTCCCCATATTTTTGCACTTATAGCTCTTTTCCACAAACTTTTCTCTCCCCTTCATATTTAAAATGAGGAACATGAATAATGAGGATGCAGTTGTCTGCTGAGATTACGGTCTGGCCTTGTGTAAGGTATATAGTATAAGCAAGAGGGCAGTTCTTTCTTGAACACTGAAGTTTGAAAGTAAATAAATAAAAATGAAGCTGTCAATAGAAACCATAGTTGTGCTATGATTTTTGTCCGATTTGTCAGCTTGTATGAATCTGAAGTTGAGAGGACTGAACTAAAGAAATGTAGGAAGAATTAAAGGTCAGGAGGGATGGATGTGGGTGAGAGGAGGGAAGAAATTGAGTGAAAGGAGTTGAGATGATAGATGAGAGGAAGACAGAAGTGCAGGTCTTTAAAAGACCAAGAAAATTACTCCAACCTCTGTTCAAACCTTTCTTTGCATTTCTCTTTTCTTCAGCTATCCATCTTATTGTCAGACAATTATTCTTGATCTCTGCTTCTCTCATATTTGCTCACTTCTGAATGCATCCCATCTTTCAATGATTTGGTTTACCCAACAAATAACCCCACTGACCCTCCACTCCTCAGGTTCACCTGTTTTGTGTATTTAAGCAGTTATGTGTCAACTACTCATCTTTACGCCATTATGGCAAAGTCACTCTGATGTATCTCAAGATTATGCCTAGTTAAAAGCAGAAAAATAAAAAATAAATTGTGTCTGTGTCCCTATAAAGTGTAGTACTTACACTTCATAATTGACCAGTGTTACTTTACTGGAATACTGCCTAGTTTCAGGTTTTCAATATGTTAAATTAATTTGAGGTAGTGTGATAAAACACAGCAGAAGAGTAGGGAATACTGAGGAGACCCTTTTAAGAACATTATCAGCTGACATAATGACGGTCTGAGAACTTTTTTTTAACAAAGGGCCCCTGTGTGTAAGACTTCGGCTCAGGTATATATCACCACATGAATACCCTTTGGTTGACATTGTGATTTAATGGTACTCACTCCCAAACTAATTTGCACTTACTCAGATTACTACAACCATCTGACACACAGTAAACCTGGGGCCTTTAAGTTCCTCACATTACTCACTCTAATTGCTAATTCAGCCTTGTATCCTCCAATTTGTCCTTAATGTTACAGAGTTAGAGTGAGCTTAGATAGCTTTTTAAATGTTCCTCACTGATCGACCTTCTGGTATTATTTGTGCACTGAAGGTGTTTGTTGTTGTTGTGGCTGTAGTTGTTATTTTGCAAAATAAAATAATTTAAGATGAACTTGACTGTGCACATAATCTGTTAAATCCATTGCCAGTGAACAAAAAGCTAACCCCTGACTCCCCTTTGGCCAAAACTTATTAGGATGCCTACAATTAATAATTTAAGAAAAAATCTTTGCAAGTGTTCTGCAATATTCTCTAATAATTTGATCATTCTAAATGAAAACTGCACTCAAACGTAAGTTCAAATACTACAAAAAAGATCAATGAGATATCTTCCCTTTCTGTGCAGGTATTCATTTATCAAGTGTCTTCTTAATTGTGACACTTGTATATCTGCTTGATTTCATCTTAAGTATGCTGCCTCTATTATTATTATTATCTGTTATTTTAAGACAGCAATGTATTACTTGAAAAGGATCCAAAAAGTAAAACAGCTTTATACATTGTACTGAGTCATCTCATTAGATTTTTTTTACATTTGGAGTAAAACATTTAACTAAATATTGCATTCTATTAACTGGTGTGAAAGTTATCTTTGTTAGCAGTATATATTTCATTCTTGCTGCATGCGTTCCCTTGTGTCTGTTTATTCCTGCCTCTTCGTCTTACCCCCGCTCCTCTCCCACAGATTCCCTGGCTTTCTCTTCACCTATCTTGCCCTCTACCTCCTTCACTCTCAGTCTGCCTCTTCATCAAAGGAGATCGGTTCTAAATAGAAATTCCCTTTATGTCTTCCTAGATCTGTCTTGATGACAACCCCGGTCGACCACAGAGAGCATATTCATCCCCCACGGCAATGTGCTCTCTCTTTCTCTGTATCCACAACCCCAGTTTCTTTTTATTTTTCCATTCAAAAACAGTACTTTTGTCCTTTCTGTTTTTCTGCAGGTTATTTTAGGTGCTGAGGCATGTGCACTTAGTTCTCCACAGCTTTGACATCAAATTTGGTGTTTCCATTTTCATGTCCTACAGATCATTTTGTTTGTTGACTTTATTTGTCCTTTCCTCTCTTTATCATTTTGTTCTTTCCTTCATTTTCTATCCATTGCTGTCAAATAAAATTTTTCTAAGTTTCTTCTCTTTTTTGTCCCCAGATCTTTCTAGATGCCAATACCATCAGGCTGGGCAACATTCCCCTCGGCAGTGCTGTGGACCCCCTAGAGGGGGCACCAGCAGGTACCACCTACACCAAACAGACTGTGTATGAGCTGTGTGCCTGTGCTAACGGCAAGCTCTACCTGTCTCCAGCTGAGGAAAAAGGCTCTTCTTGCCGAACCACCAGTAACTTTTGTCTCTGGAGCTGAAACTATGAGGCTGACAGACACCTGGGACATGTGGACTATTAGAGTTTGAAGCTAATGCTAGCCAACAGACTAAATCAGCGTGGATTATGGCTCGATGGAAAGCTAGTGCCAGCTAACAGGCCGAATCAACATGGATTGTAGCGTGGCAAGAAGTTCATGCCCGTTAACCAATCAAACTACACGGATTACAGCTTGGCAGGAAGCTAATGCTTGCTAACAGACCAAATCATCATGGACTGTGGCTTAGTGTGAAGTGAATGTCAGGTAAAGGACTGACTCAACATGGACTAGAGCTTGGTGAGAAGCTTTTTCCAGCTCACCAAATTAATATGGATTGGTCAGTGGCTAATGCTAGTCAAGAGGATGGATGACTTGGAGGGAAACAAAAGCCAACAAGTTAGCTGGTTGCTATGATGCTAAGACCGCTTGTGAACATAGAGGGACAGTCTCTCTCTGAGGCTCTCGTTGGCTCTCTTTGCCATTGTTGAATTGCTGCCATGAAAGTCACAATGATCATATCTGGGGGTTTCCTGAGAGTAGCAAATTCTCATACAATAAAAGTGAGTTGTGTTCTCACTGTATGACCAAAATATCCTGGAATCTATGCTTCTGCTTTGTTAGGATAAGCAGATATGGTGATGGACTGCAAACTTACTGGCAGCGACAAGGACAACGACTCTGGACTAACCTATCAGTTGGCTAACAGAAGTCAGTGTGGACTTTGGATTAGCCCTGTGGGTAGCTATCAAGTAAACCAGACAATGGTTTAGTCTAGTGGGAAGCTAAGGCTAGCTAATGGACCAATCTATACCAGAAAGGCCTTCCCCCTCCTCCCCCTCTAGTCTTTCAACCCAAACGTTAATGTGTGACCTTTCCACATTAATCTATCCCTGATAGTGAATATGATCTCCAACCCTACTCTTCATAGGTTAACTAATTCAAATAATTGTGCTCCGGCCTTGCATTCATCAGTTCTTTACCCCAAGTTTATTCTGAATTTTTCACATGACTTTCATTTAGTTCTACATCTCTCTTTTTTTTTAAATGCTCTCTTGAAGTCTGCTGTTTTTCCTTCCAACATTTCTGTAATCATTTCCCTATCCATATTGTTTTGCTGCTGGTCTCCTTTATATTTTCTCTATGCTTTTGTTATTTTTGTCTGTCTATGCATCTCCTCGTACTGGACTGATAAAGAAAAAAATGGTCTGTTATTCCACTTTCTTCTACTGGTCTGGTATAAATATTGTTCCATCTACTTTCTTCTGCCAACCTAGTTTAAAAAAATCATTTTTACTAACAATCACAGCTCGACCAGATGCAAGGTTTCTCCCCCTCACAGTCTGTCCCCCAGTCTTTTCTGCTTATGTCTCTTGGGAGACATTTTTTATCTGGGCACACGATGCTCTTTTTCAGAGTCAGAAAACAAACGGGAAAAAAGAAGAGAGCGAGTGAAGTCTTATATTAAATTGAGGCTCAGGTGGGTGCCGTAACGGACTGACCATTTCATGGTGCAGGGCAATACCTCCACCCAGGCAGGGGCCGCAGTCGAGCAAAGGCCAGACCAGTTTTGGTGAAGATATCGAGTATTATACATTTTCATACTATGTTCCTCATCTTTCAGAGTTTTTACACTATTTTTGCATGCACACTCTGCTCCTGGCAAGCTTTAGCTCTGCTTATGTCATATGACCATTTTCTTTATCATTGAGAATTACATCTGCTCTCCATCCTCACTCTTGTTTCCTTACTTCTTTACTGCAGCATTTTTACCTCATTAATCCCATTACTTTATTACACATGCAACCTCTTTTTCTTTTCCAACAGTTAAATTTCTATTTTCTTATTATCTTATGATCGTGTCCATCATTTTCCATACATTACTCATCTTATTGACAAATGACATATCCTATTTTATTATTTCTTCACTTTTTAATCTTCCTTGGCCATCTCACACTAGAATATCAGGGAAAATGTCCCTTAGTCCCCTTCAAAAGTTCTGGAAGCAAGCAAGAAAAATCCAGAAGGTCCAAATATTATCTGGGGGGTTGTCTTTTTATACATTCAGTCAGTCTCAGATGGAGGGATGAGTGTGAATGGCATTGAGCAGTCTTAGTGCCCAACCTCTGTGATGACTGGAAATCATAGGAAATCAGCAAAGTTGTGTGGTTGAAATCCCCTTGGAGAAAATCCTAAATGGATTTGGTTGTATGTGTATGAACTCAACTGGATTAAGGCCCTGAGGCAAACTTTCTTTTTTAAAACAAAGTGATACACAGGTGCCTTTTGCTGGTGTTGGTAAAAGCACATCACAGTCTGAACATTCACACTACCCTCAGAGGACCATCTGCAAGTGTCTCTGGAATTATCTATGTATTTATCAATCTACTATCTATTTAGTTTCCTGTCCTTTCCCCCCCCTTCTCCCATGGTTTTGTAGAACTCTCAGTATATCCAGCTGAAAAAAGAACAATTCAATCCTGGTTTAAAGTTTAATTTTCTGATGTGTTCCCTTATGGTTTTATTCTTGATAATAAAAAGCACAAATTATGCCATGTATATAACAATACCTATAAAATACAAAATAAAATAATATTGTTTTTAAAGAGAATCCCTGGAGTCTTTGTAATTACGCTTTTATGTCTCTAACTAGAGTCCATTTACGTTAAACTGTGTGGTCCCAAGAGAAATTAAAATGGCTCTCTGATGAGTACAACCTGAATAAAAATGATACTGACAACTGCACACATGCTAGCATTTCACTGTTATTATTCTGTCAGTTTAAGAGTTGTTCTAATACAATGAAGATAAATACTGAAACAATTCTAAATAATAAAAGCTTAACCTTATATCATTAAAATTACTATTGTGTCATCTAACTTTGGATTCTAGTGTTGCTTCTGTGAACCTGACTTTGACTCACTGTGTCCCACTTCACTGTCAAAAAACAAAACAGAAGAGCATCTAAGCAAACTATCAAAGCGTTTATTATGGCATTTGTGTCACTGACATGGTTAAGGTAAACAAAGTTAACACTAGAATCGATGTGACAGCACTTGTTTATAGGCTGTTTAGATGAGAACAAAGTAATCACATTGTTCTAAGAAGAATGTCAGAGGAGCTGTTCGTACGCAACCTGCCTCACAGAAATTTATCATATATTACAGAAATGTTCTACCAGAAATACTGTGAGGCAAAATTTAAGTCCTGACTGGTTTTTGTTCACTAACACTTGATTTATTTTTATTTTTTCAAATGAAAGAAGTGGTACTAAATGTTCTTATGCCACATGGTCAGACAAATACAGAGCACAAAACACACAGGACATGAGAGACCAAGTTTCACATCCAACATATTCAGTATCAGTTCCCAAACTTTGTAGACAAAATTAGAATAGGATTCGTAGTATGTTGGTAGAAAACGAATCCTGATGCCTATATTTTTCTTTCAGAATATAGCTGCTGTTTAAAAATATTTATGTAAAAACATAAATTCAGCGTGACGTTCCATTTCATTAAATATATCAGCCTTTTTCTGTGCTTTTCTTTGATTTCTTCCTTAAGAATTTCCATCACCTGTATATTCTGCTCCATAAACCAAGATCAGTCACCAACTACTACTGTACCAACTATCAACAACAATCAGCCCTGAAATACATTCATTACCATGACCTATGATAAATGAAAAACAAATTGGCCAGACATTACCAAAAGTGAGATCAAACATCTTAAACTTGAGTAAGAACACAAGCAATCATACATAAGGATTTTTTAAAAAGTGATCTAAAGGAGTGTTGCATGAGTTTTATCTGGATTTTACAGTTCAAGGTTTATGCAACTGGTACATAATTCTCTCTGAAAAGGGCAGTTTATTCCGATCAAGATATTCTTAATAACAGGCTTCAGCTCAGCCTGTAGTTATGCTGTTAATACTGCGGCAGTTTTGACCTGACAGAAAAAGCAAATGTGGTGGTTCACCACAGCACACAACCTCATTTCTACCTCTCTCTGTTCATGGTTTATTTTTAACTTTAAATTTTCACATATGAATTTTTTTTCCTCGCCACCCTGCTGTTGTTGTTTCTTTATTTGTTTATACTATTATAATCTACCAGTGATAACACTGTTACATTTATGAAGCCAGTATTAAAGTAATTGTATGTTTCTTCAGGGAAGGAGCTCTAGATAAGTATTATGCCTTTTCTCTTTATCACTTTGTTTATGTTAATTTACCAAGTTTTCTCAGTCTCTTGCTTTTTTCTTGGAGTTTATCTTTTCTAACTTCTCATTCTTCTATTACACAACTTCCTGTATTTTTTCTCTCCACTCACTGGTTTTAAGAGGTAATTGTGAAATGCTGTGTTAAAGTGTCCTGAGCTTAAAAATCAAGACTGCACTGGGAAATCTTTTCAAACACACACACAAACAGACATACAAGGAATGAGCTAAATCATACACAGATGGACCCAAACACATACAACCAGATGCATAGCTTTCCTATAAGGATGCTGTGCATAGAGCTCTGTGGCCAATGCTTAATTCTGACATTTTAAATCTACCCATTGACCCATGAGACTGTTAACACTGATGTAATAACTTTGTAAAAAGGAGCACTAGCTGTATTTAACCCTCTTCTGTGGCATGAGGAACTTAGTCATTTAATTTACATCATTTTATTTTACGATGTTCAACCTATTTTTCTTTAAAAATCAGTACACTGTAAAACACTAGTTATCTCTTAATTTCTTTCCCCTGCAGCTGCATTATGACAAATGATTATAAGACACGTACATGGATATAATTAAATTCAATTTTCCTTTTAATGTGCACTATAGAAAAAATGTGCTTTAAATAGAGCATCAGTGTTCATCACAAAGTATGCACATTTACATCTTGAGCATCTGAGTTAAGTCATCCTTATAAGGAAATCATTGGTTGGGTATATAGAGGTTTTTAGATGGTTTTTTTGCTGTTGTTTTTTTTTTTTTATCCCAAAAACAAAAGTGGGGGGAGAAAAGAGCATGAGTAAAAGGAAACTGTAGTCTAGGAGCCATATAATCTTTGCAACCTGATACAAAAACTCACACAGGCTTTACAGTTTTTAACTGTCTTATTCACCTTAATATTTTGCTGTTTAATTCTTGTCTATTAATGTGTCCAAAAAATGACGTACTAAAAACACAGTTTTGGGTCAATGGAAATTACATTCTTAAAAACCCATTTAAGGAGCTGATCTGTGTTTGAAAAGAATGAGAGTTGAGGAAATGGACTAAATCCCCAAGTGTAGCTCTTTAGGTTTTGCAGCAGTGCTGTTGGGGTGATCTACATAAAGTTAAACGCTTTCTTTTCTTGCAACTGTAGAGAACACAGAGAATAGTAATTGCATCCTTGAACACTCTAATTTGCACATTCAATCTTGCAAATTTTGAAACCAATGAATTGGCAAATTGGATAAGAAACCCAGCATCCATTTATAATATCTTAAAGGTTTTGGCTGCAAAATCCATAGAGAGCTCATCTATCATGTCAGCTCAAACAAATGAGACTCAACCTCTCTTGTGAGTTTACTAAGATGCAGCCTAATTTCTTAGTTAGCTGTGTGGACAATGAAGCTATAATGATTTATTAACATGCAGTATGGGACCTTGGGCCCCTGAGGAAACACTTTTTTAAGAGCCACTTGAGTGGCAGGAAGTTTTCAGTGAGGAAGTAGCCAGAGAGAATTCAGCTGCATAACAGAAAAACAGTAAGAGGATTCATTACATTGGCTTACTTTTTTGCCCTGTTTTTTCAGTATTATCCTGGCTGGTTATTTTAATTTTGTTTAAAGGTAAGTATTTCCTAATTTTCTTACTAGGCTATGAAAAACTAGGCGTATAGTGGAATACCTAGAGTTATTCTACAAACATACTGTGGTGTTTTTAAACAGTAAAGGCACCACAATGAAAACTGTTCTTGCCCTCCATGGTACTAAGGTAGCAGCAGAAATCTCAAAGACCCCCAAACCTGGACAGGGTAAAACAAACATTTTTTGTTTGTACACACACACAAAGCAGAGGCCCTGCATTGTCAGTGGACGATGAAGGAGTGTATTTGAATGACAAGCACTGTCAAAGCCAGCAGAGGACAAAGATAAAACTCCCTCATTTCCTCTTTGCACCTAAAAACACGTAAAACAAAACATTTTAATAATGATTTGGGCATGCAGATGCTATAATGTCAGCCTAGCTGAACTTCAATGGCTGCTAAGGCCTGCTTAGTTGTGCCAAACCAAGTCACTTAAGGGGTTTAGCCTTGTTTTTCCCACATCATACAAAATACTACCTGTCAAAGATGCCATTCTATTTTTTACGATTATTTTAAACATAAATGGCATGTCCTTTGTTAAATGATTCAACCATCAACAAATGAGAAAACTATGAGAGGAATAGTGATGAATTGGTAACGGAAAGGTTTGAGTGGCTTATAATTAATGCTTCATCCATTTTCCATTTGCTTACCAAATTACATTGGCAATAAAATAAGAAAACAGAGCTCTGTTTGGCTGCTTATGGACCATAAGCAAACAAGCTGTCACCAACTTTTTCTTAGTCGATTGACCTGTTTACCTTATTGCTGAGCTTTGTCAGAAAAAAATGGCCATCGAGTGTTTTATTGATTATACTTTTCCAAGTGTGAGCTGAGAAGGAGAATATACGCAACATAAATAAGGCATTACTGATAACTATACTCTTGCAGGAAAGTGGACAATGTGTTTGACAGTGGTTGACTCATTGTGTTGCAGTGTCAAGTGACAGCAATAACTGAGCTGCCCTGACAAACCCTCCTTATCTATGACACTACTGCACACATTCATACACAAATACACGCACACAAAGCAGAGGCCCTGCATTGTCAGTGGATGATGAAAGAGAGTATTTGAACGACAAGCACTGTCAAAGCCAGCAGAGGACAGAGATAATATTCCCTCATTTCCTCTTTGCACGTTGACACACTTTACCGAGGACAGCAGAATGGTTTGGTTAATCACAATGTACGAGAGAAGAAAGGAGAGGAGAGGACAGGAGATGAAATGGAAAGAGGTGGAATGAGGGTGGAGAGGTGGAGGGGAGATAAGGCGCTGTGTTTCCATGAATGGCAAACGTATTTTTGGTCATTTCACAACCAGAGGCACAATTGTGAAATGGGTTGAAGTGGAAGAAAAAAATTATCAGTTAATGTTGTGAGGGTTGGCGTCCTTCATGGCCACTTCAATCAGCTTCATCCCACATAAATATACCTACCTGTCATGGCCTCGGCACAGTGACAGGCTCACTGACGGAGAAGAGGGTCCAACCTGGCTATATTTAGAGTTCCCAAGAGTTAAAGGCAAAAGAACAGAGTAGCAGAGCTGGAAAACAGGACATCTTATGTTCCTTAATAAGCTGCAAACATTTCTGGGGTTTTAAAAAGCCTGAACACCATGTTCTCTATATGTGATGGATGCATCAACAGCCCTCCTTTTAACACATTTCTGCTCATTTTAATGTTTGATTTACTTCAGTGTTTGATGTTAGCAAGCATGCAATGAGGCTACAATCATGCTACTAATAGGAAAAAGGAATAATCTGTTTATGAATGCAAAAACTAATGATGACTTCCCAAAATAACACTGTTTACATGACTGGAGCACTTTTTTGTACGTAGTTTGATTATGCAGAGAGAATTATCGAAATCTAAATTTTGGCAATGAAAAATAAAATCTTGGAGTGGTTCGAGAAAGCTGGATTTGTAGATAAGGATAGAGTGGAGTCAAGTACTGTTGTCTTGAGTGAGTTCAGAGGTGTCAGCAGGACAAAGGGGTTCAAAATGTCTTAATGATCTGTACGATTTACTACATCTGCAGGATATTACATTGTTCTGCTGCATTTAGTAGCAGCATAGACATACTGTACAATGGCAAGACCTTATAAGTAAGACATCAAGGCAATCTTGACAAAGACCAGACTGTTGTAAAGCAAACTTGAAGTCAGGTCCTTTTTTATTTACAAATTAGTCTGTATATTCAGAAGGGTTTAGGTAGAATTAACTTTAGAAGGAAGGGACAGTTTATGAGCAAAAGTACAACCTGTTCTCTTGAAACTCGTTTGGGTTGATCTTATAAATGTTTTTTTAATTCTCTTTTTTGTTCTTTAGAGGTGACCAGAAGTGAAACATTAGGATTACAAAAGCAATTAGTTTTGTTTCTCTCGATCCTGTTTCTTTTAAAGTGATGCTACGAATATCTGCATTAGGGGGTTGTAGGACAAGAAGTTAAGAATCAGTTGCACATAATCTCACGATATGACTTATTGCTCAGAAGACACAGAAGGGGGAACCTGTAAGCAGCACCCTGTTTGTGTATGGGTTATTGACAAACCACATGAAGGGAACATTACTGGCAAGGACTGTTTCTGGTTAAGGATGACTCATCATAATATCCTTGTTTGACAAAAGAGAAAGAAAACTGAACTCCACCGTGGCCTTGACCCCAAGGAGGAAGTTAAAGTTCTAAAAGTGATGTTACCAGTAAAGTCCTAAATGATGATGCCAAAGTTCAGCCAGAGGGTTCAGGGGAGGTGCATACAGGACAATACCAGCGACCGCTCCCGTTCACAACCATTGGCGTTGTCAAAAGTGTCAGAGTGATCATGTGACAATCTGCAAGAGTGCTCTTCACATGATCAGAATTTGATAGTCTTAAAATAATTCAGATATTTTCATATGTGAAAAAGTATAAGGAGTTGTAAAGTGAAGTTCTGTGGAAAAAAAGGCTGGTAAATCTCCACCCTTGTTTTTTACTGTTTGACCATCACAGTCACTGTGAGCAGATTAACACTTACTCTTATTTTCTCCATGCCGAGTCATTTCTCACTGTCCGTGCCTGGAACTACTGTAGTTTGTGCAGAAATGATACCACATTACATAAAATTATCCACTGAATTCTTCCTCTTTATTGAAGGTATGACAGTGTGACAATCATAGATCATTGCTTCTCATCAACTTGAACTATTGCAGAAATAAGGCCTCAAAGGGCAATGCTGGGGAAAATGTGACATGTACATGTTTAAACAGGGAAGTTTGGCTGATTGATGTTGAATCTCTCTTTAAGTACCTGACTGAAAGCCTGCATATGGTAGATCACAACTGAAGCAGCTTCTCAGGAAACCACAAGAAGGTTTGTCTGTGACTCACAGACAATATTTTTGCAGCTATGATTCAGATAATGAGGTGAGTCTTAAACTAACACACAAACTCATGCTTGTCCATGACACACTTTTTTGTGTATCAAATTTTCCATGCAGCCAGACTCATTTTCAACACACAATTAATAACCTGTCCATTATTTTTATCTACTGCAGCTCCTGAATCAGTCATCCTTCAGTCTACTGTCTCATATGCTGCTACGAAGTGATCAACTCATTTGAAATTGATACATATTTAAAATGTTTGCTGCATTGCAAAGTGTAATTAAGGTAACACATTTCTTGTTTGGCAAAAAAAACCCAGCAGTGCTGGTGATTGGACCCATTGCACTGGTGCCCTACAAAAAACAATGCACCCTTATGTAAGTCCCATCAAGTCTTCTTTACAGAAATGGATTAGTCAAGTTTTAAAGAAGTTTTGTATGTATTCATCTTTTTTTACATGCTTGACCTCAAGACATCTTAAATGCCAAAGTGGAGGTAAGAGTCTAAATCTACTTTTAAAGGGGTAAAAGTTGGGGTAAAAAAAAAAGGTGAGACACAAAGTCTACTGTGTTTGGCCATTGGATGCTAGTATTCTCTAAGTTCCTACATTACTCTGCTTCACAGGTGACCTTATCTATGTTTCAACCATTTAAATTGTAATATAAATAAGACCAGGCCTTCTAGGCCTAACCATGCTGAGTCTTGACATGATGATTTGGTGCTGCCTTTCCATCTGTACTACAGTAGTTAGGCTAAACAGAGTGGAGAAAATTCATTGTGTTACTATCATTCAGTCTGTGGCTGCTATTTAACAGCTACTGGAAATTTCAAGGTGGAGTGTTTTTTCTTTCATGTTACTGGGTGCATGAGTTGATGTAATGAATCAATCAAGTCATCTTAAATGTCAAAACGATGACTGACTGTTGTGTTTGGTTTATCATCTCTCTTGCATACACACACATACACTTTAGTTATGATCGCATCTTACACGTAAAAAAGTGCAGCCTGATAATTTAAACTTTATAATGCAAACAGCAAATATTTCATTTCCTTACTTGCAGAGAAAAGTCCTGGAATGCTGTTCCGGTGCGCTCTGGCAATACTACATCCATGCTTGCTGATCCACAGGATGAAGTGGTGGTCACTGGCTACTCATGGGTGGGGATGTATGCTGATTGCTGGCAAACTGGGGCGAGCTGTTTTACGATTGATTGGCAATCATGAACATACACAGCTTGCCTATGATTAAATCTGGGTTTCCCATGGAATTTATGAATTTTTATGAGCAAATCCACACAAAGATTAACTAGCATTTCATGAATGAGACCGAACGTGTACAGTGTATCAGCATGCCGTGGCAAACTACAACAGTAATTTCTCTCTTCTTGTTTTTTCAAGTTTTTTTCAAGTTGCAGTGAGCTGTCTATGGTGCTCAAATAGTGTAAAGTACTTTTTGTTCATGCTTTTGTTATCAATTTAAATTTGGGAGACTGTTTAAGCAGTTTGTTCCTAGTTTGGATAAATTCATCATATATATATACCATTGTTGCAAACCAACTGAAATCCCTGCTTTATGTTTATCCTTTATGGGGGTAGGGCTCCATATTTATTACTGAAATGGGCCCCTCCCAATGCATAAGGTCGCCATTATTCTGCTTACATAGGTCACAGGCTGGGTGATAAATCTCTTTTCACATGCTTAACAATTTCATACGTCAACTATCAGATTTATCCGACCATCATATGTGTGTAATGTTATTCTGTTTTCTACAAGGTTTTTGAATCCCTTCATTGACATGCAGTACTTTTGTCCCAAGACAACACCTAGACTCACTTAATGCACCTTGGGAGGATCTAGAAAAAGTGACATGTAAATAAATGTCCACATCCAAAACCAATTGGAGAGTAGCTGAAATACATTCTGAGCTGTTTCGAGGTTCATCTGATCTGCTCTGTGTGTGAGAGCCTGTGGGGACAAGAAAGCCTTTATCTTGCTGGTATTTTATAAAAGTTTTATTCTGTTGTCAAACAGCTTTATGTGCAAAACCACCACATACTGAACAAGAGTGCAGCTGAACATTATTGACATAGCTCAAAAATATCTAAGATGGCTTGAAACCAGATTTTTGGTTTGGCCAATAGACAGTCACACTGTATGCATTTTTCAATACATATGTCAAGTGTCTAATCTGGATTAATATTACACATCTTGCCACATCTTGTGTGCAAGCACTAGCAAATTGAACACTCAAATATAGACCAAAACAAAATGAAAAAAGTAAGTAGAAAGAAAAAGATTTATGTTGCTGCGTGTAACTCGCAAAATTCAAATGTGGATGAGATTATAAAAAAATCAAACTGATAACAGGCTTTTTAAAAGAACCATCCAAAATCTTATAAAACCACAGTTTTACATCCTCACTTAATAATAAAATGATCATACAGAATGTAAAAAAGATATTATATGATATTACTACAATTAATTTATGGTTGCAGTTTTGTGATGCTCACAAGGTCAGGGTACAACAACTAAAAATGATTCAATCAGTGGCTTTTAAGTAATGGTTTTTATTAATCCCTGAACAGGAATATTTATGACTATGTTGAAAAAAAAAAATACTGAATTGCTTTTATTTGCTTTTATATTGGTAACAGTGCTACAAATTGATTTACAGCACCATCTTTAGGAGAGAAAGTTTGGTTAAAAAAAAACACTTTTTAAATGACATTACAACAAAACATTAGATTTAAATTAGAGTTATATTCTGTATGATCAAAAAAGTCCCCTTTTATCCATCCAGATCACAATATCCGTGTTCAAGTTGGCTTGGGTAGCTCAGCCAGGGAATAGATGCAGTCATATTCATTACCTTCAGTTTGATTTGGTTTAGACTGCCCAGTGGGTTCAGTTCGCATTTTGGGTAGCTGAGCAACCGAGTACAAACAATGAGAATCTGTGTCTCTGTCATCTGTGTATGCTCCCTTTGAACTGACCCCAGATCTAAAAGCTGAATTTAAAGAAAAATCTTTTGAATTATCACTTTCAGCTGCTAATTTAGTGTCTTTGTAGTAGGCATAATTAGCATACAGACTGTTTGGGTCTGCAGAGGTGCAAAGGGCAGAGATCACAGTTCGTTGGTTCGCAGTTGCTTCTTTAAGTCTGATTTCTTCATATTCACCATTCTTTAAACAAAGAGAAAAAAGAGTCATGAGCAACTAAATAGAAACAATATAAAAGCACATAATCACCCTAAACAAAATGTGTTTTCAAAAACACTATTTTAAATTACTTTCTTAAATAAAAATATGACACTTTAAAATGAAATGAAATTAAAACTAAAAAAGGTGCAAACATATTACAAATTAACAACCTAACTTATTACAAGGTTGGTAGTCTGATCTTACTGCAGACCTATTCCTGAGATTTCCATGTACATTTTATCTTATTTTATTTTTTCAAAGAATCAGATGTAAGATGTGTCAGATTAATAATACAATATTGTACAACATCAGGTTTTTCTGGTATTATTATGATTATTCTGATTATTATTACTAGTAGTAGTTGTAGTAGTCGTAGTACATATGTTTAGAATAATGGCTGCTGTGGTTATCTTTGTCTTTTAATGTAGCAAAGCTGTAGTCCTGTTGCTGTATATATGGATCCCTCCAAAGATCACACATTTCTAAGTGTTCCTTGTGTTTATAACTTAAACTAAACTTTCTTAAACAGCATAAAAGCCTGAGCCTTGGCTCAGCAATGTGATAGTTCTTAAACAGCATAAAAGTATGATATGTGAAAAGAAATCCCAGTTTTGTGAGAGAAAGCCTGAGCTTCATACAAGCTGCGAGGATGTGTGATGTTTGAAATTATTTCCGTTTGTGTGGTAGAGCCCACAGAAACAAAAACCTCCACATGGTTTCACAACTATTTTTAAGGGAAACTCACCTCTTGTGCATCTTCAACTTCTGAAAAAAATAGGGGACAAATTTTGTTAACCTGACTGGAAGAGGCTGATGTTGATGTAGTTATAAATACATATATGTAATATGTGTGATGCTTGGTGGCTCTTACTCAGTTGCCTTTTCTTCATCCATGTCATGATTTTCAGTAGGGCTATGAGTATGGCAATTAAAACAAGGACACCTACAATCAAATGTGGTAAGAACGGTGCACTTCCTGGCCGGATAAAGAAGAGAAACGAAAAAAACCTGGATCACACCTTGCACAAAGCATAGCTTGTAGATACATTCAAAGTAGATACATTCTTTGCTCAAGTAGTATTGCTCATTATGTAAACAAAGACTTTGTAAAAAATTAAAAATGTAAAAGATAAAAATGAGCTCTGTAAAGGACATTTCTGCTGCCTGTTTTTTGTGCAGAGCCGACTGAATCTCATGTCATATTAATACAAATCTAACTTTGAATAACTTTTTTTTGTAATTACTGGAATACAGTAACATTAACTTTGCTCTTAATGTGCAAACTACATTGTCAGTACCAGAAACAAAGCTTTACACAAAACACTATATTTGTTGTCTGTTCACTTTCATGTTGCTTGTTCCTGTCTGTCACTCACATCAGCAACGTGGAGCTTCTTGCGTGTGTGTGTGTTCACGTGTGTGTGTGTGTGTAAATATATATATATATAGAAGTGTAGATGAGTGCCCTGCATACCAGATCCTTGTGTCACTGATGTAGGAGATACTTTTGTAGAAGGGATGGTGTTCAGCATAGACATATTATGATTAATAGTTGGCAAAATGGAGCCGCTTGTAACAGCAAACAAGTGAGTAGAACCAATGTTGACTGTTGCCGTCTCAGGGCTGGGAGATTCAGCTGAACAAAACAAAAAGAGTTCTGTATGTTTTAGTCTATCCACTAATTAGGAAAGCACAGTGATTGACAAGGGAGTAGAATTTTAAATAAAAAAAATTGATAAACTTACCATCTGTAACGCTGAGATTCACCTCTATATATGAATCCAAGAAAATTTTCTCTGCTCCACAATAATACTTCTTTGAGTCTGACTTTTGGACATTAAAGAAGGTCACAAATAAACCATCTGCACTATTAGTTACTTCTATTCGATCCTTACATGCAGTCTTTCCAAATGCTGCTTTAAGAATGATGTGTTTGTCTCTGGTACATGGACTTACACAAAAGAACTTATCATTTAATTTCACATTTGTTATACTGGGCCAGTCTGAGCAAAGGACTGTCACATTTTTGCCATAATGTTGCTTTATGTTGAGAGGCGTCACCTCCACACAGCTCAGAGCTACAAGTGGAAATAAAGGAAACATTGGCAACGTCAAAATGTTAATACATAAACATATTCGAATGTGCATGTAACTAATTAGGCCAAGCAAATAAAAAGCATCCAACAGCTACGTCATTCACACACAAGCAGCAGTCAATAACAATAAAAATAAAGAGAATATAAAGAAATAATACACTCACCAGAGAGGACACAAAAGTACACAAACATTTTGAGCAGAGTGATTAAAGTTGAAAGTCAAAATGCAACCGTTCACAAATTTTCTGCACAGGCTTTGCGGTCTGTAACTTCCCTTTCTTCTCACCCTGTGAGTGCTCAAGCTCCTCCCTTTTCTTTGAACAGACATACACACACACTTGACCACATGCAAGTAAAACCACTCAGGATGTTTGGATGTACCAACCTCAAAAAAGCACTGACAGCATTCTAAGAAAAAGATCATTTTTCTTGCTTTTGTGATGTGTAAAATGTACCAATAAAAACACATAGGATATATTTTTTTTTTAGCTGTTGCTTTTGGACTGCGCTTAGACCAGCTTTTAAAAAC
>JAPZDY010000020.1:15592327-15603953 GCA_029783645.1 Ctenochaetus hawaiiensis | reverse complement strand
AGAAAAAAGATAAGTTAAATATGTTTGCTATCTAGTGGAAAGCCTGAGCAAATAGGAATGTTTTGAGGCCTGATTTACCTCAGGTATTAGTATTAGTACTAGCAGTATAAGTAGTAGTAGTTCTGGTTTGAAAGTATCTTCAGTATGTCATATTTTCAACCATCTCCTTGTTATAAGCATTAATTGAAGGTCTCTTGAACCCAGGGCGCTGATTGGCTGCTGAGGTGTCGCTGGCCCTTTAAGACATGTTTTGACTCCGCACGTGCTTTCCTTATATGGGCAGAGCGTCACTCGGTGACCGTTAGTTACCTCTGCCGCTGCTCGCGCTGCCGCGCCGCATCGAGCCGCGATATAAAAGCCTGGCGGAGAGAAAAAAAACTGTTTTGTCGGACAGAGAGACTCGGAGGAGCGGAGCGACGCGACAAGCAAACCCCGCAGTTTATTCACCTGTTATAAGTTCACCTGGACACGGGACTCACTTTATGAGAGACCGAGAGTGGATTTCCGCACCGTCCAGGACCAAGGTCGGTGAGTCCGGACGGGTTCGGTGTGTTTTGGGCTGCTTTGTGAGTTTCTTTGTTGTTTCGATGGAGATGTTTTCTGCCACCGTGGAACAGCGGAAATATTTTTCACGCTTCTCATCCTCACTGTGTTGTTAGCTTAATGTTCTCTGTCTGGGTTTGACTCACCGAACGCGTGAAACTGAAATAATTTTGGTTTTCTAGCTTGTTGCTGCCCGATAAATGTCCGTCAAGTTTTTCTTTTAAACGCATTTTAACGCATCAAAATCAAAGCAGATCTGCAAAGTGCTGAATTGTCGCTACGTGTCGAAGGTGTTGCGGTTGTTTTGATGAAATGACAAGTGTTCTTCTTGCTGGTTTTCACTCTTTTTTATCGTGCGTGTCAGTGTTTCTTCCATCTTTTGAGATCAGGACCAGAGTCGAGTTAGCTAGCTATAGCAAGCACGCAGTTTCCGCTCAGGCATTCCAAAATAAAAGTCTGATTATGGCAACCTTATATATGATATCTAATATAAACCTCAGAGTGGAATGTGGAAAGTTGAAAGCAAATGTCATTTTATCTCTTAATATTTTTTAACTAATACTGGCACAATTTTATTAGAAAACCTTTAAAGGTCGCACCGAGTGGCGTGTGCGGTCAAGTCCCATTTTTGCGGTTTTAATGCTGAAAGCAGGATCATTTCCCTTGCAGGCTCATTTTGTCTGGCTTGACGCGTGAGTGGGTCAGCATCTCGGAGCTGGATGACCGACAGTAACCTGATTTCAAGAGAACAATGAAACGCAAATGAAGAAGTCAGTCAGAGAGATGAATCACGCAAACAGTCTGTCACTGTGCTGACACCGAGTCCGAGTGAAAAAGATGCTCATTTATGAGAACTGACAGCAATTTAAAAAAAAATGTTTTGGATTTATTTGTGTGTTTTTGTTAAAACACGTGTCAACGCAGTGATATTTTGCTTTTACTGTTCTCATTAACGCAAACAGTGTAAATGATGCGCAGGTCTGCGGTCATGTGCAGCGTCCACACAAAGCATTCGCTTTCTGTTTTTCTCTTTCGTGGTTTGAAGAAGCAAAAACGTGTCTTGCAAAGAATCGACGCTCTCACGCGCTCTCATTCCTTTTTTAACAGAGACAAACTGTTTTACAATCATTTTTGTCTTTTAAAATGATGCTCCTGTTGCGCTGGTCAACAACCAAGTTAAAAAACAATCCTCTGTGTAATAACACGTGAGCGGGGATTGATGGTAAACAAGTATAAAAATAATGATTTTTGTTGGCCACTAGGGGCGCCCTGGCTCTGCACCATTCGAGCTGCTCAACACAATCAGCAGTGAGCGTCTCTGATCTCCGCATACGATGTGTTTTCTGCACCGAGTCGGTGAATTCACGGACGGTGAAGTCGTCATCAAACGACTCGACGGTGTAAATGCAGATTCAAGCAGAGCAGAGTGGAGCTGAAACAGGATGAAAATCCGCTCTTTTATTCAGCAACAAGCGTGTAACACGGTGTTTTTTAAAGATATCAATCCTGAAACGGAGGCAGGAGGTGTGAAAGGACGTAATTTATTTAATTAGGCCACTCAAAGGAAGAAATAATCAATCCAGTGTGTTCCAATGAAAGATAAGTGTAAATTGTGCCCATTGTTGCTCCCCCCTCCCCTCAAACACACACACACAAACACAACATCACAACACAGCAATATATGTGTTTTTTTATCATTAATTTAGTTGGATTTATGTTGTGCAGTGAAAAACATTCAGGCAAAACATAAAGATCCACTGTAAAGCAAAGAAAACGTTGATATATGATGAGTGAAAAGCCTGATGATGTCATTGTTTATGAGCCTGCAGCCCTATAAGCATCAATGTTGCTTAAAGGGTCATTAAAGGGTCCATTGTTGTTCTTAAATCCCCAGTATGGCTTTTGATTTTGGCTATTAAATCACATAGTTGTGTTATCAGGTCTTATCTGTGTTATTTGTGGCTCCTCAGCTGGTATTTCACACTGTTTGTCAAGGAGACGCTTAAATATGAGCCGTGAGTTTCACCGTTAAATCAAGTGACCTGCAGAGAGAAAACAGACGTGTCAGAACAGCAGATATTGTTCCTGGGCCGCCGTGTTGTTTGCTGATCCCAAAGTTCCTGTTGGTTTTTATTGCAACACTTGGATTACTTAACAGAGCCGTTTACTTGTAACTGTGGAAAATCCGTGCAACGCTGCCAAGTTACTGGTATATAAAGTAAAGTGTGAACATCTGTTTTGCATTTCATTCCGTGTGTTTATTCCTGCCGTGTTGTCTCTTTTCTCCGTCCAAACGGGCAAATATTTAACAATGAAAAGGCACAAAGTCTGGCAGCCATGTTGTAAATGAGTTTGAGTGGAGACTGTTCAGGAAGCGGTTCAGTGTGATTAAAGGGTCGTTATGATTAAGTTAGAGAGAAAATGTGGCATAAAACGTCAAAAAAAACTGGACTGAAGCTGTTGTGTTTGATCATCAGTGTGTCCTTCTGCTTTCTGCGTGAAACACTGTAAAGGACATGGTCGATTTTTTCATTTTTTTCAGCTAAAAATCAAACTTGTAATTAAAAAAACATCATTAATAATTTAAATATTTGTTGCAGAATGTCATACCCTCACTTTACACACCCAGTATTCATCCTGATTTGCTCTTTTTGAACATGAAAGTTGTGAGCAGAAGACCTGTCCTACATGCTGATGTGCTGTCGACCATGACGGCCTGACCTGTCCCAAGTGTCTGACCTGATTCTGACTCTGATTGGCTAAGTGTCCGTCTCTGAAACAGGATTAGCTGGATGACCTCTGAGAGCTCTGTGTAACTGGTCTCCAGATAACAAAGTCATTCTTACAGAAAGAAACACAAAAATCTCCAAACTGCAATAACTGTTTTGTGCATTTTATCTCCACTGTGATGTTTGTCGTGTAAATGATGAACCCGGTGCGTTGCGCAAAATCAAGTCCAAGGACTTTCGATTCCACAAATAGAATAAACAGAGAGGCATGAAGAAATGCGTCCTGGCATGCACCGCTTTTTACATGGGATGGATCACATGAGGCCGACAAAAGCCCGGAGTTAGGTAAGACGTTTGTGTAAAAGCAGTTATCAGAGTGAACCCGCTAATGCAGTTTAATCAGCGGCTTGTTTGGTTTGGACCGAACAGAGAGGAAGACTCCAGGCTAAAGTGATATTTTTCTAAACATTTACATCGAATGTGTGTGTGTGACAGCGAGGTGTTAACAGAGTGAAAACTGTGATGAGAAAAAAGGATTAAAAACAAACTTTCACCCCCTGAAAAGTGCTCACCCCCCCGCCCATCCTCCCGGTTTATCTGCCGCTCGACCTTTGGACGGATGAGTTTGCATCAGTGGGCCTGAACCAGCGGCGGTTAGCGTCCTTCCTCAGTCATCAGGCCACTTCATGTGCTGAGCGGCTGCTCTGCCAATCAGAGGGAAACGGTTCTGTTCGGTCGGTGAATCTGCTGCTGTCAGTACTGATTCTGTGTTGTTTGGTCAGTAGTTTTTTTATGACGAGTATCAGAATAAGCCGCAGCCGGGTGAGCTTGTTGTGCTCTCTTTTGCTCTTTGGCTCGATGATCTTTGTGACGGCGGTTTTCTCTTTCTGCTGTGACTTTTCATGCCCTTTTTGTGGCACATTGAACCAGATGTCACAGCTGCATTCGGCACAGTGGCTGCTTTGGTTTTGTTTTACGTATGAAATGAATTTCTATTCTGTTTTCACATCAGTTTTGTGCGTCACTGTATGCAGGATTCATGTGATTTATGTCTCTATCCACCAGAACGCAGCCGGATCATTAAGAGTCCGTCAGCTGACTGTGACTGTAAACCTGTGAGGAAACCTGTTGTTCTGTCGTATATGAGTGTGTTTGCAGTGTGTTTGCGGTGTGTGACGGCCTCCTCTTGTCCTTTTGGGGTTTGCAGTGAGGAGCTGGAGCGAGGAGCTCAGTGAGGAGAGGAAGACGTCAGCATGGCCGTCTCCACTCAGCTGGGTCTACTGCTGTGGAAGAACTTCACCTACCGACGGAGGCAGACTGTAAGTAGGAGTGCTTCATCTTACTGACTCACGCAACAATGAGAAACACCCAAAAGCTACAAGAGTTCACAGTTGGCTGTTTTTATTCTGTTTAACATACATTTGTTCTGTTCCTAATGACCGTCTCTTAGAGCTTCTTATATTCAAATACACAAACCAAACCAAAGAATGAAAAGTTAAACTGAGGTCCACCAGCTCTTTCGTATAATTTCCCATAAATCCTTAATCTGTCTGATTATTCCAGCACCACATGACCGGTCACATGACACAGACTGGTAGAATCATTTGCTCATGAGTCAAATGTGCAACAATGAAAGTGACGTCACTCTGCTGCGAGCAGCTCGGGTTGAAGAGTGTTTCAGTGAGTCAGAGACGTGATGATGACACGTTTGTGTCATCTTGTGCTGGTTGATGCCCACACACACACACACACACACACACTGAAGTTATGTAAATCAGATTCAGGTCCAAAGTGTAGAACGGAGCTTCTGTATCTGTGGAGAGACAACTGAGCCTTTCCACCATCAAGCAGAAGCTTCTGCTCAAGCTGATGGTTTGATAATCAGTCCAATCGTCTGAGACACTGCCTCTTTTCTTTATCCCCTCGCTGCATGTCGGCCACACCGGTTCAAGCCCAGACAAAGGCAGATCAAGTAGAAGAGGCCATCTGGAACAGATGGACAAACTCATATTGCAGACCTCCATCTCCCCTCACTGACCCACATACTTTACCCCGACTCATGGTGGGATTACTGTTTACAAAGAGCCCCCTCAGCACACACACACACACACACACTCATGTAAATCTTTAGAAGCTGTAGAGAGCACAAAGGAAAACATGGCTGTGTGTTTTTAGCTGATTAACTCATTTGCTTGATGAGTTTTTGTTTCCTGAGAGTTTAAAACCTTCGTTAACTTTCTTCGTCGTCCTTTTCTCTCCTTCTCTCTTCAGATCCAGCTGCTGATCGAGATCATCTGGCCCCTTTTCATCTTCTTCATCCTGATCTCAGTCCGAATACATTATCCACCCTACGAGCAACACGAATGTAAGACTTTCAGACTCAAACCAGCTGAAAGTTTAAAAGAAATAACAAATGTTGCATTCAAAGCTCAGATTTAATCCACCAAAATAAAAGAAATGTGCAAAAAAAAATTGCTTATGATATTTACAACTCAAGAAGTTTTAAAGCCATTTTTAAGCCCTCGAACACAACAAAGCTCCGTGTTCGTCTGTTGTTCTTTTGTTAGAAGACGTTGCTTATTTTTAGACGCCGTCCGCCTGTTAATTCTCGGTAAGATCAACATGTTACTTAACCAAGGTTTCCATGTCATTGCTGCTTAAGTATCTGCTGGATTTGTCAATATTTGCCTGCACTGTGTGAACATGTGACAGGACCTTTAGCTCCTGGAAAAGGGAATTGCAATGTGATTCGTCAGCAGAGCCGGTTTCACAACTTTGACCACGTTTCAACTCAATAAGATTATCACAGGTCAGAGGCACCTTCAGGAAGGAGAGCAGGGAAAGATCTTTCCATCAGCTGGAGTTCATTTGTTCTGTATATCAGATTTGCTGCATCTGTTGCAGGTGATTCAGAAAACTTAATGAAGCTGCTTTTGATCAAATCAAGTGTCAAACATCATCAGAATGAGCTGGCATGTGATTGTTGGAGCTCAGTGGAGCACAAACACTGATATCAAAGGACCGTGCATCACGAGTCTGAACCCAGCTAACCCAGTTAACCCAGTGCACTCCAGATAAGTGTGTCAACCTGCTGACTCCCCTCTCTTGCCCTCCACGCTTGTGTTTTTGGCTTAAAAGCTTGTTAGCCTCAGTAGATTGCAGCTGCAGCAGTAAAGTGAGCTGATAAGAGTTCAAACAGTTGTAAAGTAACGTCTGTGTGGTGAAGCAGGAAGTGGAAGCTGGATGCAGAGAAACAGAAGGATTCACTTGATTTGCAGTAGAGACACGTCACAGATTCTCAGAAATCTTCAGCAGAAACTTTACATTTTGATAAAAATCTGTTTTCTTAACGTTAAAGTCCAAATAAAAACCAGTAATCATAAAAAGTGACATGCTCTCCTCTCCGTTCCAGGCCACTTCCCCAACAAGGCCATGCCCTCGGCGGGCACGCTGCCCTGGGTACAAGGCATCATCTGCAACGCCAACAACCCCTGCTTCCGTAACCCCACCCCCGGCGAGAGTCCCGGCATGGTGGGAAACTTCAACGACTCTATGTGAGTGATGGGATGGGTTTTGTGTGTTTTTGTATCAATATCATCCAGTTTTGTTGTTTTTTTTAATGAAAGAACAAATTTGAGGAGAAATCAGACTTTTGAATTGCCGAGAGATTTAAAAAACCAGCGTTTCTAATTTAGTCTCTTTGTCTCCAAACACCAGAATCTCCCGTCTGTTCATTGATGCCAAGAAGATCCTGCTGTACACCCAGAATGATAAGAGCTACGAGGGATACAGGGGGCTGCTGAGGGCCCTCAGGAAGCTGCAGAGGAACACTGCAGGTGAGGAAACACCTCCGATCTCCTGCTGAACTTCTGCTCTGATAAACCTGTGACTGACCGGCTGATTAGATCAGATCAGTCACCAATCAAATTACACTGATCATCAGTTTTTCCTTCAGTATTCCCGTTCAAACAGAAAGAAACACTCCCACACGGCTGCTTATGCAGAAATGTCCCAGCTGTGTCAGTGACCCCCACCTACAGTTTGTCCACATGATGCTATTAGAGCTTCTGAAAACATTTGGGTTCAAGCAAATATGTGTTTCACCAAAGAATCCAAGTTTTTTTTTGTTTCAGTCAGCTCGTCTCACTAAACGAGAGTCATCTCTTTTTTCAGGCCTTTTTATTGTTGAAATATTCCAAGATTTTGTTTTGTTTTCCTCAAAAATGCCAATTTTAACAAGTCATTCATTGAAAAATATACTTCTACACTGTTCCACTGTGGTTGTTTTCTCTTAAGATTTAGATTAAAAAGAGGTCAAACATCTCAAATAACACAAAAGTGGATGAGTCTTGGATCATCACAGATCAATAAATTGAGCCCAAAACTGATAAGTGACCCGTTTAAACAAGATCAAATGACCTTTTAAAGGTCAGAGTGCAGCTGATGTGAGCGTCAGTCTGCAGCGTCATGTCGAGTGTGTGGAGTGTGTGTGGAGTGTGTGTGGAGTGTGGAGTGTGTGTGGAGAGTGTGGAGTGTGTGTGGAGAGTGAGAAACAGGTCGTCCTTCCAAAATGACATCTGCTCTGCTGAGTCGGTCAGAGTAACCTGTGCTGAACTCTGCGCTCACTTCAAACACAAACACGTCAACTTCGCCAGGTGAAGACAGACCGCCACCCCCACACAGAGGCATGCTGGGAGAAATCTGTCGTCCAGCCGAACACGCGCACAGAGACGAGCAGGAAACATGAAAAAGAAACCGCGTCAAACATGTGAAACAACACGAAGACGCAGATCACAGCGCGGAGAGCCGGAACGGCGAGCAGCTGTGACGTAACCGCCGACCTCAGCTAATTGCTGCAGTGAGATGAGGCGGTCTAATTAGAACGGGTTGTCTTCTGCTTTTTCCGTTTATTCCCTCGCTGCAGATTTTTCCTGGTACTCAGTTTCCACAGAGGAGGGGGATTAGATCGGTTTCCCGTCAGAGTCTAATGTAAGGGTTAATCAAACAGAGTATAGCATCAGAAAATTATGCAACAAAGCAGAACAATCGGGCTCCTTGTTGTTTCGGCTGCCGTCTGCTCTGTTTGACTGGAGGTGCATCACGTTACGCAACCGCCCTGAAAGCGAACGGAGAGAAAAGACACGTCAGTGAAAGGAAAACATGTTTTATTCATTTTTATCTGTTTGCTCGTTTGTCGGTTTAATTGTGTCTCATCTGATCGATCTTTGCTGAATCTGCCCTGTGTGGGTTTTTACATTTCCACCAGCATGAACCGAGCCACGAGCTTCTTATTGATTTATTTAGTCTTATTGTTTAGAACTCAGACTTCGGAGCATCTGTTCGCCTCATTCCAGCTGATTTCCGCCCCGTGTCTGTCCGTAATCCTCGTGAGGGTCTGTGATGCTGCAGGATGAGCCAGACGCAGTGATGCCATAGGAACAGCAGCATGGATCAAAGAGCTGAGAGCGAAGCCCCTCACGTGTCGGTTAATAATTCAGCGACTGGCAGGGTCAGCGAATGGGATTTACACTGACGGGGGAGGGGAGGGAGGGGGGCGCTGTGAGGGGCCACACAGTGAGGGATGAGCTTGTTTTTTTTTCCTCAGAGGATAACAGGACATACATTAAACTGATCAGGTCCGAAGCATTTCATTTGACTGACTGATGGATTAAAGGAGGAAAAGCTTGCAGACATTTGAACATTTAATGAGCTGAGTCGTTTTACATGAAGAAGAACTGCGTCGTTTTACGTGAAGAAGAACTGAGTCGTTTTACATGAAGAAGAACTGAGTCGTTCTACATGAAGAAGAACTGAGTCGTTTTACATGAAGAAGAACTGAGTCGTTTTACATGAAGAAGAACTGAGTCGTTTTACATGAAGAAGAGCTGCGTCGTTTTACATGAAGAAGAGCTGCGTCGTTTTACATGAAGAAGAGCTGCGTCGTTTTACATGAAGAAGAGCTGAGTCGTTTTACATGAAGAAGAACTGAGTCGTTCTACATGAAGAAGAATGTTTGTTTTCATATCTGCCCTCCTGTATGGAAGCAGATCAGCATGTTAGAGGAGAAAATCTGCATGTTTATTTCTTCACCACCTTCATATTTCATCTGACTGGCAGATTTAAACGTCTCATTTTGACCCGAAGGATTCATGTGTGTGAGCCCGGTCTGACACACACACACACACACACACACACACACACACACACACTCAGCCTTTACTTTAACCTGGAGCCTGTGACTCAGGCGGTAAAAGCAGGTCCTGCAGACTTGGCAGTGTGTGATTAGACAGGGACCAGTCTGAGCAGTGAGGACGGGATGTCGGTTTTGATCTCCTGTAAATGTGGACAGGCTCCATCATGAGCGTGTTCAGACCTGCGAGCGCTCGTTTCAGGCTTCGCCCTTTTTGTTTAACTGATTCAAACACAGGAAGAGCAAACAGAAACAAACACAGACGAGGTTTGTTTCTTCTTCTGTGGTTTCACTTTAAAAAAAAAAAAGATTATAGAGCAGCAGAACAAACACACACAGATTAGATAAAATAAGGAGTGAAACACACAGATACAAACACACGAGCACCTTCACTGACCTCACAAGGCTGGCAGACCTTCTGAACTCGGCCGCACCGTCGGATCTGCTCCGTCCTCGAGGGTCTCTGCATGCAATGCACCCTGGGAAATGTGACTTCCTACTGGGACACTGATTAGAGCTTATTAACACTCCCTGGTTGTCCCCCCACGAGAGCTGAGGTCACACACATGTGCAGGCACAGGTGCACAATTACACACACACACATGCACAGAGGCCCGTGGAGAGCATGAAGGTAACGATTTATGTAACACACACACACACACACACTCTGATACACAGCTACGGCAGTAAGGGAGTGCGGTTTCACACACGAGCCTCATCAACACACAGAAACACACTGTTCTTTCACTTCCTCCCAAGGGGGGGGGCGAGGGAGGAGGGGGTCAGATCTGAAGACGCAAAGTGCTTCCTGTTTGTTTAACATCACGAACCAACCAGAGGACAGCAGAGCGGCTTCCTGTCCGCTGGTTTTGATGCATCAGGTCGTTTTAATGCGAAGTACGTCGTTGCATAACAGACGGAGTCGACGCCGTTTTATAAGCAAACTAACCGTCTGCTGTTATTATCTACCAGCGAGCTGCCGGCCACAGAAACACTTCCTCTTCTCACCGAGAGCTTTTTTAGTTCAAACTCGGCAAAAAGTGTCTGAGGAAACAGAAAAATGGGTGTAAGGTCGAGACGGAAGGCGAAGAAAGTTAAAGAGAGAGTGAGAGAGGAAGACTGGTGGGCAGTTTCTGGAGCAAAGTGGAATGAACTGTAGTAACCCCGGCTGAGAACAAAACTCAGTGTGTGTGTGTGTGTGTGTGACCGCACAGCTGACTCAAGCCAGTTTCCGAAATGGGTTGACTTCTTTGGAATGCAGCAAAAGCACCAAAGCTCTGAGTGCAGAGAGGACAGCGTGTCCCTGTCTGTTTGGGAAGTTTACAGGCATCGAGTTCACCTTTTGTTTTGGAACAAACCGTTTCATTCAGTCATACTCTTTCTTTTTTTCTTACATGTTTTTCTCATTGCAGTTGAAATCATTTAGCTCCTGCTTTGTTTGTTCCACTTGTTGTACTTTTCCTGTAACATAATGAACTTAGAGAGCTGCAGCCTTGAGGGAAAGTCTGTGGTTGAATGTGAGGCCGAGCAAGAATATTCAAAGACATTTTATAAATAGCCTCTCTGAAACGATGCGTTTACTGACTTGTGGTCCCTGCGTAAAAACATGGCAGCGTGCTGTTCGTCCTGCTGTCAACATGTCCCGCCACATAAAGACGTCTCTCTTTGTTTATAAGTCAAAGAGGGCTTTTGTGTCTCTCTGTCGTTGACTCAATGCTTCTGTCTGTGTGTGTGTGTGTGTGTGTGTGTGTTTTCTAGGTTTTAAGCTGAAGGACTTTTTGCGAGACAACGAGACTCTCTCCCACTTCCTGCACCACAACGCCTCACTTCCTCATCACGCGCTGAAGCAGATCGTCGAGGCGGACGTCAATCTGGAAAAGGTAGAACATTTTTGGGTTTTTCATCCCCTGCTGCGAACATCTGTTGTTACCAGCTACCCATAATGCTTCAGTCTGGAAGCAGAGAGCCGACAGCAGCTCCGTCTGAGTGTTTTTGATGAGTCTGTTCCTCCTGAGATGATCTCAGTCCTCCAGCTTCACAGGCGGCGCACAGGCCTCTGCAGCGGCACAGCTAAGCCTTTAATACCCTGCAAAAAATCACTGTGGTGGAGGGGGGTGGGGGTGGGGGCGGTGGGGGGGGAGGAGGGCCGGTGGGTTTAAAGTCT
>JAPZDY010000020.1:15539429-15555325 GCA_029783645.1 Ctenochaetus hawaiiensis | reverse complement strand
AGAATTCACGGAGATTGGTTGAATTTGCGTTAATTGTTGCGATCGCAACATCACGAATTCCTGGAGGGACTGATTAAATATGAATTTGTAAAAGAAAATTCCTGTCATTTCTCTTTATTAAACCAGCTCCCTTTTGTAATTGATCACTTGACTTTTGTTTGCAGTTTGTTATCAATTAATCAGTTATTCGGTTATCAATCATGTTTTCCTCACAGATGTGACGCAGCACCAGTGGTCAGAGGAGGCGTCCATGTTGTTCAGGAACCACGTGGAGGATCGCGCTCTGGTTGCCCAGGTGACGAGTGTGTCGGAGGTCAAAGGTGAGCCGTGGGAACGCAGGTTGACAGTTTACCTGGTGGACACTTCAGGTGAGAAGGACGTTTGGATTCACAGCATCATGGCCGACATCGGCAACGAGCTGCCCAGGATGTCTCTGTGCATGCTGGGAAATGAACCAGCGAGCTCAGTCTGAACTTTAAAAAACGTATTTTTGAACCGGTGACTGTTCTTCTGTTTGCTCCCTTCATTTGTCCTGTTTTCTAAAAAAAAAAATGACAAAAGTTTTCAGAGAAGTTTTGGAAGCAACAGTTTCTTTTTCTGCCTTTAATTTATTTTCATCGCTTTGGATCCGTCTTCCTTTGATGTAACCCATTAAAGTTAGGAATTTGATTTTTCAGATTGAAACTGATTTCATTTTTGTAAAAGAACTTATTAAATTGTTTGTGTTCCAACCAAACTCACCGAAGCATCAACACTTTTTGTCCCTCCAGATTAAGTCACGTGTGCATGATGGTTTGTTGTTTTTATGACTCTCTTTCCCTCATCTGAGTCTTTAGTTTGCTGTGTCTTCTGCATGCAGTGCTGTGGAGCATCTTACACCTTTTCCTTATAAAAACACCTGTGTTAATCTACATTTCTGGAGTCGTGAAGATGTTTTCACATCAAAAAAGGCTTTGTTCCATTAAAAAAGAAAAAAAAACAGAGTAAGTTCTTGTATTTCTAGTGTTGTGAACAAGTTTTCTCCATTAAAACATGTAACCAAAGCATGTTGTGCTTTGACGGGAAGTTTTTAATTTTTCTTTGTTTCTTTTACAGCATTTAAATGTATAAAAACAACAATCTGTCCTCGGATGGCAGTTTGTTAGCTTAGCATAAAGACTGGACTGAATAAACAGCGAGCTCACCTCTGTAGCAAAACAGATAAAACTATTTTCCAAACTAAACACAGCAGCGTGTGAGTGAACTCATTTCCCATCATTCAACACCAGACAGCCTGCTGGCTGACCCTGCTCTCCCTCATGTGGTCTGATCAAAACTAAACTCACCAAATTCACCTAATTCACTTCTTTATTATCCACCAAAACATCTTTTCTCATCACGTCCTCCGTCACACGTTCACTGACATCCCGGAAAACTCAGCATCACTCAGAGTTTTTTGACAGTGAATGCAGCATGTCACAGTGTTTTTAAAGTTGTTTCTCCATCGCTGCTGTCAGTCTGTCACCGAACAAACCGAGTTAAAAACACATTCAGACGCTTCGAGTCGATCATCGATCCGCGTGAGATGATGGAGAGTCAGCGCGTGCGGTGACGGACGCAGATCCGCTTCCTCGTGACATCACCGGAGTGACAGGGCAGCCGTGAGGGGGGAGGAGGAGGGGAGGGGGAGGAGGGGGAGGATCTCTCCCAATGAGTTTACTTTGCCCTTTGCGGGAGTTGAGACTCAGCCTGGACAAACCCGCCGCGGGACGAGCAGGAACCGGGGCGGAGGAGAGAGCGCGAGCCCGCTGAAAGCAGCTGAACTCCGGATCACCCGCGGGTCATGGACCGTTTGCTCTAGCGGAGGTTTTTTTGTGCGGATTCCCGGGTTGTGCGCCGGCAGCAGAGCGGACGGCGCAGTGCGACTGCAGGCGGCTCTGAAGGAAACCATATCTGGTCAAAGTATTCGCTGCTGTCACCCAGCGGGACCGTCCGGCTATAAATAGCGGCGGAGGAGGTACGGAAATAAATGCAAAAATGATATTACCGACTGTAAAACAGGCAAATCACACAGCAGGGTTACAGCTAAATAACTGAGAAGACGAGGCTGTTGAAGTTGCATGGAGGAAAAAGGTTTCTGTGAGATCTTTGGGAATAAAAAAAGGTTATTTCAGGGAAAATGAAGGAACAAATAGTTTTGTTTTCATTCAACTGTTGGTAAAAGTTTTGCTGAAGAAAATCCTCTTCAGGTTTTTGCACTGTGAAGTCACATGAAGGTCCCACACAGACAGGAACTCTCACAGAGGCTTGATCTTGTTCATTTGTGGCTTTAAGACGAGAAAAATGTGCAGTTTTCTGTTGTGACAAAAGCCGGTGACCAAGAGATGAAGCCTGCTGCAGAGGAGTTTTTATTCTACAGCTCTTTTACTGCATGAAGATCATGTTCATCTCCTGACAGACACTTTGATTAGGTTTGAAATTACTTTAACTTGATGTAAACTGGGTTCAAGAATGATAATTTAAGTAGAAAATGTAAAAGCAGCTCTCATAATCTGGATTAAAGATGAGCAGAATGCAGCTTTTGTCTGCTGACCTGTTGCTCTTCGGTTCCTCTGTGACAGAGTTTGATCTCTGCAGACAGAAACGAGTCCTTTCACCTTTTGTTTCCTGTTTTTTTATGGTTTTTATCTAAATTTTCTGTTGCACAGTCCTTCATTCTGTGTCGTTCACGTGTCAAAGAGCATCTTCTCTCCTCAGAATCAGAAAAATGACTCTGTCATGAAGTCACTGTTGCACAGAGTTTCGCCCTCTGAAACATGCATGTGTGCATTCACACGTCTGCTCTTCATGTGACACTTTGACCTTTGCAGAAAGCCCCAATGACCTGACCTCAGATCTGAGGCTGCACCGAGCTGCTCCTCATGACACCCGGCGCCATGCTGGTCGCCACAGTGACACAGATTAGCTAGATACAGAGAATATGTGACACATTAATCTCATCTCAATCCCACAGTTACATCCTGCAGATCACCATCACCTCATGCATCACATGCATGTGAACCAGCAGCCCTGCAGACTGCAGCACATTCACATGCTCCGTCCCTTTCATATTAACATTAAATTAAAAAAATACTCTAAATGAATCAGACCTGGAGTCTGCCAGATGTTTCCATGAGCCGTTCCTGCTCAGCTCCTGCAGCTGCAGTAAGTGAAGTTTAGACAGACTCCATATAAATGTCACAATAAAGATTTAGTTTGTACCACAGAAGAAACGACCTGAAGGAAAACTGCGGTCAACTTCTGCAACCAGGACATTTTTATTTGACCTGAACCTTTTTCAAACCTGCAGTCTGAAAACGGATCAGAACATTTCAGGTATTTTTGGAGCTAAATTTGTCCAAAACGACAACAAAAACTCAGAGGAATCTGGAGTTTGTAGCATTGATCATGTATTAAGTTACTTAGCATGTTTAAATTAGTTCAACCTTCTCTGTGAACTTGCAGCAGACTCCTTGTCTTCAGACGAGCCTGTGAGCTGTGTGAAGATGTCAAACACAGTCGTCCTCTGAGCTCTCGCTGTGTTTCATGTGCTGATTTATGGGCTGTAGGAGTTTTCGGCCTCTCTCAGAGTGTGTGTGACTTTTCCACAGATTTATGTGAATTTCATGGCCGAAAAACTCGCAGCCTCATCAGAGTTTGTGTTTAAAAACCGAACGGAAAGTTTAAAAAAAAAAAAAAGAAGAAGAAGCTGAAATGTGGATGAAATTTATTCAAACATTTGAATCATAAACTCATTTTTTTTAAATGTGGGAGGCTGAGCTGAGATCAGTCGCACTGTCGGTTTGAAGGTGAAGGCTGATCCTGTGTCAGTGCTGCTATTCCTGGAGGCCTGAGGAGCAGGTCAGGTGTTTGTGACATGCTCGGCTCGGCTCGGCTCGGCTCGGCTCGGCTCGGCCTCAGCTGTCCGTCCTCCACTGAAGCTGCAGCAGCTTGTAGAAATATTATAAATACAAGCTCGGCTCTGTTTGATATCAGGAGAGCAGACTCGCAGTGTTGTTTTGGAGCTCGGCCCGTTGGAAACTTGTCCTGTTGTGGAGCTCAGAGAGCGGATCGGCACGCTCGACCTCACCTGTCAGGAGGTCGGCCAGAACACACACACACACACACACACACACACACACATTTGTTGTCACACTCACCATCAAAGTGAAGTGTTTTCCTGCACTTCTGCAGGAGTTTCAACACAAACTTGAGGATAATCTAGTCCTCCTGAAGCGAGTTGAGTTATTTTTAGTGTCATGCACACACACACACACTTCAAACCTCTGACCCTCAGTTCAGACGGACCAGCAGCTCAGAGACGTGACCCACAATCGTTCTGCAGCGGTTCATCCATCATGGTTCAGAGGGTGGAACAGATCTGGAGTCGGCTCTCAGAGCAGAAACAGAGCAGCGACCTCTGGCAGATTCATGGCCGACGGGTCGCCGACGTGAGGCGACGGCGGGAGGAAACGGAGCGTTAGTTTAGACAGAACGGCTGAGAAGTTGTGCTGCCGGTTAAAGTTCTGTCTGCTGTTAACATCACATAAAAAGGATTTATCTTTTTTTACTCCAGCTACTGCAGCAGATCCAGATCCAGATCCAGATCCAGCGTCCGGAGTCGGTGGAATCTGTTTCTGTCTGTTAGCAGCTGATGTTCTGAACCTTTTCTCTCTTTTCCACGACACTTCGTACATTAACCTGCAGGTTTCTCTCAGAGCATTCTGGCATTTCTTCAGCATCTCTCTCCTGCTGTTTTGTTTCCAAATGAGAATTAAGTTTTTTCAAAATGGCAAAGAACCAACGCAGATGTTTCTTATAGAGCAAGAATCCAGATGAGTAAAGGTCACAGTTCTGGCGGTCTGCTCTTCTTCTTTTACCACATTTTATTTCTGCAAATCAACAGTTTTATCAAATTCAAACTCACAAAATCATTTTCCGATCATTCTAATCAAATGATGTGATGTTGAACTCTGTTTATCTCAAAGAAAAAGACAAAACTCCTGCAGGATTATAACGTTTACAGGTGTTTCTGTAAGTTACACTTCATGTCACAGCCCAATGTTGATCTTTAATGACAAGAGAGTAAAGAAATGTTGTTAGTCAGACTTATGATTTAATAATGTTCCCATAAAACAAGGTGGACAGAATTTGTTCTGAGATATCTCTTTAAAATGACACAAAGTTCAACTAAACTTTAATTATGATCATGATTAGTGGGTTTAAATGAATCTTATAATATTCACAATTTTTTCTCAGACTGTTTAAAACCTCTGAGATGAAACTTTGCTCTGTTTTCTGACCATTTTCTTTCGTTTAGTTGAGTAAGTTCATCTAAACTTCAAACTCCATTTAAGTGTCAGTGAAATTAGTCCTGAAGAACGTTGGTTCTTTCCTCGGTTCTTCGACGAGAAGCTCAGAAATTGCAGCAGCAACATCAAAAGGCAGCAAACTAACAGTGAAATCTGCAGCTTGGTTTCTTTCTTCGTCGATGACTCTCTGTTCTTCTTCCAGGTTTCTCTGTTTCCCAGAAACTCTGTGGGCACCTCGGTTGTCTCTGCTGTGTTTTTGCCCTCAGGTGAGGGTCATCCAGGTGAGAACAATCAGGTTTTTATCCAGCAAACAGCAGCATGAAGTTCCTGTTGATTCTTGTCTTCTGGCTCCATCATGGTGTTCTCTCATGTTTCGCTCCTCAGGTTCTTGCAGACTTTGGATCTTCTACATTTTGTCTTTCTTGTTTGGAGGGTTATTAAGGTGAGAGAACCATTAAAACACCTTTAAAATCTCTTTGTGTGTTTGTATAAGTAAATTTATCTCCAGCTGTGGTCCTGCTGATGTTTCCAGGTGTTGCTGTCCATCATGTCGGTGCTGAGGAAGGAGATGGAGAAGTACAGGGACATAGACGAGGACGAGCTGCTGAAGAAGCTGTCGGAGGAGGAGCTGCAGCGATTAGAGGATGAATTAGAGGAGCTGGACCCCGACGTGAGTTTATCGTTTAAATTCCATACGGAGGCGTTTGGTGTCAGCGGAGGTTTATGTTTCCATGACGGAGCCTCGTCATGTGACAAGCTGCTGTGTTTTTAGCTGCTCAGGCTGGGATCAGTGTGTTTTAATGTCCATGAAAACTCTGATGAGTCCAACAGCTTCAGTTTATCGGGATCTTTGAATGTTGTGAGACAGAATCAGCCAATCAGAACTCTTCTAACAGGCTGTTCGATCCCACGATCTGATCCTGAAGATAATCTGTGGACATGATCACCTGCAGCTTTCGGTTCTCTACAGCAGGTGTGATTGAAATGTGTTAGAGAAAAGCTGTTAGTATAAGAATTTCATAACAACTGAATATATGAGGAATCATTTCCTGAATGAAAAGCTAAAGTTAGGGGTCTCTGGTGTGTACAGGTGTGTGTGTGTGTGTCTCAGAAATGGCAGGCGTTGGTTCTTGCAGGTTGTTGGATGTGAGATTCTCTCTGCTTTCTATCTGAAGACGTTTAGTTTTTGGACTCTCGGCTGTTTGTAGATGAAAAAGACTCTTAATCGTCTTTCAGGTGTCAAATCAGTCACTTTTTTTCAATGTGATGACGTAACGGAAGTTTTTATTTCTTCATCTGTTTGTTTTGTTAAGAGTTAAAAGGAAGAGAATTCAGGCAAAAGTGAAACTAAACCAACAAATCTGATAGAAGATTTTGATCGGACTTCAGCTTTCCTGCAGTTTAAATCACATTATTTCTCCATTTGATCTAAAAATCTTTATGTGACATTTTAACACCAGTTATGGTTCATTTCTTCAAAACTTGTTCAGCTGAGCCTGAAGTTCATTCAGCTTCTCGTCATTAATTCAGCCTTTAATGAGTCACAATCTGAAGTTCAGTGTTTCTGATGTTCAGATCCTGTGTGGCTTCAAATATTATTGATCATCAGTCCGAGTTCAGCTTCCAATAAATGAACACTCAACATTAATTATGTTTCCATACATCCTCATAGTTCGGTTGCACAGTTTCATCTGACCTGACCAGATTTGTGCAGCTGATGAAGTGACTTTTTGTGCAGGACTGGAAATAAACCCTTTCTGTGCTCATTGTGCGCTGATTTTGTAGCAGAGTGACCATGTAAATGTAATCAGGAGACCAATTTAGTAAACAAATAACTTACTTGATTAAAAATATTTAACATTGTTACACATGAGTATTTAAATAAATCAAATCAAAGCAGCCAAACAAAGTTAACATCGATGCTCACACGATGTTTTACTGTTTTTAAATCACCATGAACTTTGTGTTCTGCTTTTTATGTGCTGTCAAGTTTTTTTTTTTATATCTGTGCATATCTGAGAACATAAACGCTGATACGATGTACCTGTGACAGACCGATAACAGACGATAACGGACGACATATCAGTCTGGCACCAGTTAAAACCAGTTTAAACCAGTTTAATCCAGACAAACCAGTTTAAACCAGACAAACCAGACAAACCAATTTAAACCAGACAAACCAGTTTAAACCAGACAAACCAGACAAACCAGTTTAAACCAGACAAACCAGTTTAAACCAGTTTAAACCAGACAAACTAGACAAACTAGTTAAAACCAGACAAACCAGTTTAAACCAGACAAACCCAGACAAACTAGACAAACTAGTTCAAACCAGACAAACCAGTTTAAACCAGACAAACCAGTTTAAACTAGACAAACCAGTTTAAACCAGTTTAAACCAGACAAACCAAACAAACTAGTTTAATCCAGACAAACCAGTTCAAACCAGACAAACCAGTTTAAACCAGGCAAAAGTGAAACTAAACCAGACAAACTAGACAAACCAGTTCAAACCAGACAAACCAGTTTAAATCAGTTTAAACCAGTTTAAACCAGACAAACCAGTTTAAACCAGACAAACCAGTTTAAACCAGTTTAAACCAGACAAACCAGACAAACCAGTTTAAACCAGACAAACCAGACAAACCAGTTTAAAACAGTTTAAACCAGACAAACCAGTTTAAACCAGACAAACCAGACAAACCAGTTTAAAACAGTTTAAACCAGACAAACCAGTTTAAACCAGTTTAAACCAGACAAACCAGTTTAAACCTGTTAAAACCAGACAAACCAGTTTAAACCAGTTTAAACCAGACAAACCAGTTTAAACCAGACAAACCAGTGCTAATCTGACCTCAGTGGAGGAAACCTGCTGTTATTGGTGATAAAATTTAACCAGTTTGTCATTTTTCTGAAGCAGAAACAAACATCAGCTTAGTTTGAGTTCAGTGTCTGTTGGTTATTTCTGATTTGATGCGTCTGACGGCCCTCAGTGATGCATCATGGGAGGAGGTGATGACAGCAGCTGTAATAGCTGTCTGATGGACGTCTGACTGCTCACACAGAGACTGGATTCCCCTCATTGCCAAAGGGATGACTGTGTGTGTGTGTGTGTGTGTGTGTGTGTGAGGGACTCCATGACGTAAACAGAAGCGCTCTCTGCCTGCTCGCCTTGTTTTTGTGCCTTTGTGTTGGCGGCGGGTTAAGTGGCCGTTTGCGTCGAAACGCTCTGAAGCTTCCCAGCAGGTCGTCTCACATCACTTCCAGTAAGAAGCTTCATCCCGTCCGAGCAAAAACAGAGTCTGCCAGCTGCGACTGCATAAAAACAAATTTACTGCCAGTCTGTCAGAGAACGTTTGGACTTTCAGCACACAGAGTCCTGAACCGTCGTCCTGAACGCTTTGTTCCGTTTTCCTTTTAAAACCTGAACAGCTTCAAAAGACTCTAATGTGCCTCAATCACAGGTTTCATTTACAGATCATGAAAAGTTCACCTGAAAGGGAACATCTGCAGAACTTCAAGGTGAACTGAGCAACTTTATTACAGGCTTCTTTTACATCTACATGTTTGTTAGAGCACAAAAAGAGCACAGAGCCCATCAAGACTGAAAAAACAGAACTATTGCTGTAAAGCTGACACTGTGCACCTTTAAATCTGCACAATGAACATTTTAACTGAGTGTTTTAGCCTCTTTAAGCTCATTGTTTTTTGTTTTTTGGCCCATAACTTCAGTATCAGGCAGTTGGTTTCAGCAAAGAAAAGCTTTGATGAGTCGACGTCACACAGCCGACCTGAAACAGACGGCAGACAAAGTAGAGCATAGAGTTAAAATGAAGTTTAGCTCCACCAGGTGGACAAACGACTGAAGATAAACCTGAATGTTGTTTGATATTTACTGTGAAAAATAAGCAACCGGTTTTCCACATGAAGCAGAAAAACTCACTCACTCATGGAGCAGTTCACTGTTCGTGCTGCGTTCAAGTGCTCACTGATGTCTGAGAGACAGAAAGACCAAAAGAGGAAGGAAAGACGGAGAGAAGGGACAGAAAGTCTCCTGCAGGTCTTTGGGAGTCTGAGAGGGACAGAAGAACCTTGTGACGTCTCAGCTTCACTATAAATATTCCTCCGCTCACGTGAACGTTCGCTGACCATGTATGGAAAGACTGCAAGAGACAAACACAGAGGGAGATTACAGATTACTTCAGAGTATATTCCACACAAAGTAATCTCTGTACACATGAATCTGGATCCTCAGCAGGACGGCGTCGTTGTTTTCTGCGTTTTCGATCGTAGTTGCAGTTTTTTCTTCGTGCAAACTGAATGAAACGAGGCTGAAAGAGACGGAGAGTCAGGAGGAGAGCGAGGCCTCCGAGGTGCTGAGAGGAGCTGATAAGATACGAAGTGATGAGAAGCTCCGGGAGAGTCTGCTTCTGATTGTTGCTTCAGGTGGAAAATGAAGCTCTGGGAAACATCTCGGTGTTGGAGGAGAGATAAGAACTGATGTAAACACACCGAGCTTCCATCTCTGCAACACAAACACCTCAACCTGAATGAATGTGATCCTCTTTCGGTGCTTCCTTTCTGTCCATGTTATCTCATGTTTTCACATTAAGTCACGTTTAATGCGTCAGTGATTTCCTCATTTCATTTTCAGGCATCTTTAGCTTTTTGTCCCTCAAAAGCAAAAAACTGAGGTTGAAGATTTTCTCTGTTTTTTTCTTCCTTTTTAATCCCCACAAACCATAAAAATCAAAAGATGGAGCTGATTCTGTCACCTGGAAGATTTGTGATGCAGATTAGTGTTTGATTCAGTTGTTTTATTGCAGCATGAAGGAAATCCTGCAGGAATTTATTGCTCTGCTCTGAAGGAACACAGGACTTTAGTGTTTTAGAGGGAAATCAGTAAACACCTGGAACATCCTGTGTTTTCCTTGCCGTTCCTGCAGAACGCCCTGCTGCCGGCCGGGATGCGGCAGAAGGACCAGACGAAAAAAGCTCCGACGGGAACGTTTCAGAGGGACAACCTGCTGGCTCACCTGGAGAAACAGGCCAAGGAGCATCCTGATAAAGAAGACCTGGTGCCCTTCACAGGGGAGAAAAGAGGTGAGAAGATGGCTGGGTGAGGCTTAAAGAAAGGATGTGGTGGAAAATCTGTTGTGAACGAATGAATAATGTTCCTGTGAAGAATAATCACTGCCCGACAGGTGAGACTGTGGCAGCATGAAGGTGAGAGGAAACTGAGGTGTTTACAAATCCAGGAAGATGCTCCTGACTGTTAAACTGATGCTGCATGCAGACGCTGTGTTGTAGTACTCAGAAAGCGCCACCAGAGGTCAGAATAACGTCACAGGGTCAGTAAAAGAAAAGCCTCTCTGCTCCTTTCTGAGGGTTTTTTTGGGTTTAATCTCCATGATGAAGCTCTAACAGATCTAAACTTCTCACATGTTAAACACACAGTTCGTAGTCACACACACACACACACACACACAAGTGGAAGAGCTTTTTTCATTTCCTGAAGACGACCTCCCGCCTGGACACAGAGACGTGTGACGCTGGTGAGAGACACCAGACGTCTGTGTGTGAAACTGGAGAAGGTCTCCATGTTCTCCCTCACGTTCCTCTACTGTTTCCTCACTGCGCCTGAACGCATCGTGACTGGATCACAGAGCAGCTGTCAGACGTCGCTCTGTCAGCGACACTCAGGGTCCAGTTAGACTGAAGTTTCCCGTCACCTCCCCCTTTAGCCCCCCGTTCACCGTCCGTGACTTTCTGTAGATGGTTGAATGAATTATTTATAGACATGGACATGCTGTCAAACACACACACACACACACGCGCACACACACTGTGCTCAGCTGTGATGGGATGTGTCACAGAGCTGCTGCTCGTCGCTTCTGTAAATATTGACTAACTCTTTTTCTTTTCTGCTTCTTTAAAGGTGAAAGGTCATAAGTTCATTTCAAATCTGAATTTCCATGATTATTTGTTAGACTTTGAAGTTTTCAAGATGTTTCTGTGAATATTTTGGAGGTAAAACAGCAAAGAAGTTCAACATAGATTCAGAATGTCAGAAGAAACTTCTGCAAAATGTAGTTTAGTTCTTATCTTATCTTCAGTTTTTATCATTTTTTCCAACATGTTTGTGAATATAAACCCACTTCAAACACTGGAATGAGTCATTAACAGCAGCAAAAGGAACAATAACCTTCTTTAACTCAACTGTCTCATATTCTTCTGTAAGTTCTGACAAACACGACACTTTTCATCAGGTTACATGTGAGAAGAAGAAGAATTTAGATAAAGATGGACATTAACAAACATCGCAGTGTTTGTTGCCTCAGAGGCTTTAAAAAGTTCATGAATCTGATCTGAAGCCTCAGTTTCAGACTCCTGTTGGTTCACCGTCATCACTTCCTGTCACACTTTCACACATAAATCAGTTAATGTTGTTACACCTTTGCCTCTGAAATGAGGAAGTTTTATTATTTTTATTACGCACTTTGAAAGTGCTGATGAAAAAAAACTCATTTATTCTCTAAATTTAAACTTTTTCTTGAATTACATAATAAAAAAATCTGCCTTTTTTTCTTATTCATGACCCTAAAACTCTTCTGTACATCACAGTCTCTCTGCCACTGATAAATGTATTTAATCTGATCTGTGTTCTCACACCTGAGGGTCACCTGTCTGTGATGTCATCGTTGTACCTGTCGTTTTCCGTCTGAGTTTGTACTGAATCTCTCCGTCCGCGGCAGGAAAAGCCTTTGTGCCTAAAAAGAGGGTGGATCCGATCATCGAGAGCGTGACTCTGGAGCCGGAGCTGGAGGAAGCTTTGGCCAGTGCGTCTGACGCCGAGCTCTGCGACATCGCAGGTAAAACAAGCCGAAGAAAAGTAGTTTTACTCTAAAAAGACAGTACTTTTACCACAGTTACTGTTAGAGTTGTACTTTTAACAGTAGAAAGTGAAGAGAAAGTCAAATATTCATGTTTTCTAATATTAAAAAAATACAGATCAGTTTTAAGGTTTTTGATTTTATTTAAAAGAAAGCAGCACACACACACACACACACACACACACACACACACGTAAAAACACCTGATTGAGTGATCTTCATTGGCTGCTCTGATCTGTTGATGAGCTGCAGGAGCCTCAGTTTCCTTCTTCTTCATCTCCATCTTCTCTCACTAATCAGCCTCATTTTCCTCCGTTTTTTTCATCGACTCCTCATTAATCCAAATCTTCTCCATTTCCTCCAGTGCTCCTCCTCCCCTCCCTCCTCACCTCCCCCCCTTCATCCCTCCATCTTCTCCACCTCCTCCACCTCCTCCTCCATCCTCCATCCTGCCGGATGTCAGATTTCTGTAGCTGAGCGTCACTCGGGGTATCTGCAGACTGCACGCCGTCTTTGCATGGAGCCACTCTGCTCGTCTGTCTCCTTCTCGTCCTCGCCTTGTTTTCATAGAAAAAAATAAACCTCGCAGCTCGACTCGATCACTCGATGACTCTGTGACTCTGTGACTCGGTGACTCTGTGACTCTGTGACTCGGTGACTCTGTGACTCGATGACTCTGTGACTCGATGACTCGATGACTCGATGACTCTGTGACTCGATGACTCGGTGACTCGATGACTCTGTGACTCTGTGACTCGATGACTCTGTGACTCGATGACTCTGTGACTCGATGACTCGATGACTCGATGACTCGGTGACTCGGTGACTCGGTGACTCGATGACTCGATGACTCGGTGACTCTGTGACTCTGTGACTCTGTGACTTGATGACTCTGTGACTCGATGACTCTGTGACTCGATGACTCGATCACTCGATGACTCGATCACTCGATGACTCGGTGACTCGATGACTCGGTGACTCTGTGACTCGGTGACTCGGTGACTCGGTGACTCACTGACTCTGTGACTCACTGACTCTGTGACTCGTTCAGACGGTCAGACATCCTGACAGCTGCACATGCATTACGTCTGAACAGACTCTGTGATGTGTGACAAAAATCTGCTGCATGAACGAACCCGTCACTCACCTGACGACAAAAGATTTATTTACCTTTTAAACACTGCAGAAAGTCTCAGCACGTTTAAAATAAAAAGATTTTTATGCAAATGAAAGTTTGTTTTACGTCCAGCGATCTGCAGATTGTGTTTGAAGCTGCTTTCTTCCTGAAAAGAGAAATAAAAGGCCGTTATTTTTAGCTCACCTGTGATCAGTTGAGTTTGAAACTGTCACATTGACACATTCAGCGCCTGAATCTTCACGACCTGCAGCAGCTCGTCACAAATCCATAAAGAACAAACACTGCAGCTCAAAGGTCTAGATGTTCTAAATGTTTGAAGAGCACAGCAGGTTCCTGAGGAAACGTCCCACCTGTGTTCAGAGCAGCTCGAGTACCTGAACTGCTCCTCAGCAGACCAGGTGATGTTTCTTCTTCTTCTGCTCAGTCTGAGGAACTCGCTGCCTGGATGCAGGTGAGATTCCTCCAGGATGAAGCTTCTCCACCTTGTTTAGTTCTGGTGCTGCAGGTGAAGCGTCACACTGATCTGCAATCAGCCGACAGACACAAAACCAGACGCACGTTTCCATTTCAGCTGCTTCTCTGTAAACTTCCTGCTGCTTGATAACGACGTCCCGTCACAAACTGCTGCTTGTCATCGCATGGCAAATCTCTGCTGCAACCCAACCTTCATGACTCTTTTTCAGCCTCCTCTTCTTCTTCTCTGTCTCTCTGCTTTCTTCTTCTGCTCTTTTTGTGTGTGTTCACCTTTGTTTTTTCCCTCTCTCACTCGGTCCTCCTGCTGTCTTTCAGCCATCCTGGGCATGCACACCCTGATGAGCAACCAGCAGTACTACGAAGCCCTGGCCAGCAGCACCATCGTCAACAAGCAAGGCCTCAACAGTACGACACACACACACACACACACACACCCCGACACACAGTGACTCACAGCAACACACACACACAACAACAGACACCAAGACACACACACCAAGCCAGCAGCCAGCATCACCATCCTCAACAGTCCACACACACACACACACCGACACAGACACACCGACACACACACACACACACACAGACACAGACACACCGACACACTGAGCCAGCAGCACCATTGTCAACAAGCAAGGCCTCAACAGTACGACACACACACACACACACACACACACACACACACACACCCCGACACACACACACCTGCACACAGTGACTCACAGCAACACACGCACACAACAACAGACACCAAGACACACACACCGACACACACACCAAGCCAGCAGCCAGCAGCACCATCCTCAACAGTCCGCACACACACACACAGCGACACATACACACCAACACACACAGACACACACACACACTGAGCCAGCAGCACCATCGTCAACAAGCAAGACCTCAACAGTACGACACACACACACACACACACACACACTTATGTAAGCGAGCCTTTTGTTTGCTCGATCTGTCGTCGCTCGGTTGAACCTCTGATGTTTTTGTTCGAGTGTTTTCACGAAACGAGTTAAAGCATCTGAAAATATCGCAGATCAGTCGCTCGGTTTGACGGGAAAAATCACCACGTTTGTGAAAAATGTCTGAACGCAGTCGAGTTGGAGCCGCATGAAGTGAAATGAAGTCATGTTGGCAGAATGTGGGTTTGTTTGACGGAGACGATAAGCTCGCTGTGTTTGCACGAACAAATCGAGTTACAGATTACAACCGAGGACGAAGTCAGAGAGCAGAGAGAGTTCAAGTGTATACACACACTCGTGCTGTCTGACAGCTTCTCCAGGAATCCACCCTGTCACACACACACACACTCACACTGTGTGTTTTCTCTCGTATAGATTCTCTTCCAGCTCCAAACAGAGACAGAAACCAAACATCTAACTTCCAAATATGAACATCTCTCACAAACAGCAGAGACCTTCAGCTCCTCCTGCTGACGTTTTCACTCACTTTGTTTCAGTTCAGACAAACAAGAAGAAGCTTTTGTCAGTTTGTCAGTGATGTTTCACCTGAAGACAGTAAAGATCTTTAGCAGAAAAACAAAAAGTTACAAACTTGTGTGGTGAAAAAGCTGCACATGTAGATATTTTTAACGAATCCGTCCCATATTTTATGCAAAACCTTCGTCTTCACTGTAAGAAATTAAACAATGACAAGATTTCTTAAAGAAGCTTCTTGTTTCTGAAGATCAGTGTGTTTCGAGTGTTTGAAGAACATTCGGAAACCTTCAGTTCTTCAGTCGTCACTGTGACTCCATGTTGTGTGTTCACGTGTTGACATGTTGCAGGTGTGATCCAGTGCACCCAGTACAAACCAGTTCCTGATGAGGAGCCCAACTCCACCGACGTGGAGGAGACTCTGCTGAGGCTGAAGAGGAACGACCCCGACCTGGTGGAGGTCAACCTCAACAACATCAGGGTGAGAGAGTGTGTGTTTTATGATGACAATAATCAGTCCCTCCAGGATTTCACGGGCGTTTTTCAAGATTGTTGCGGCCTAAAATGCCTGAATTCGCAGCAGCTTTTCTAAAAAATTGCGATGTAAGTT
>JAPZDY010000020.1:15491533-15505210 GCA_029783645.1 Ctenochaetus hawaiiensis | reverse complement strand
AAATAAACGGCTCTTTTTGGTTTAAAAAAAAAAAAAAAAAAAAAAACTGGCCTGACTGCAGAACAGATTTCTGATTCAGGTGAGAAAAGACGACGAGGAGACGAAGAGGAGCCAGAATGGAGAGTGATGCATGAGATATGAGACCCACCACCCCCAGCTTTTAGAGTGCCTGCTCGTGTGTGTGTGTGTGTGTGTGTGTGTGTGTGTGTGTGTGCATCTATGCATGGATAAACATGTGTGTGTGTGACCTCTCATGAGCATGAGAGCATCAGAGAGAGAGAGAGCCAACAAGTGAACAAGTGAGAGAGCAGAAGAAGGACAGTGGGAAGTGTGTGTGTGTGTGTGTGTGTGTGTGTGCGTGCGTGTGTGTGTGTTTGTTGGCTGTTCTGTGAAGTCTTCCTAATTAATAGCCCAGAGTGTTTGGCTGAAAGCAGTCTGACTTAAATTAGAAATGCCTCTGTTGTCCAACTTGGCAGAATAAACCGAACACATTTGCACCCGTTTTTTTCCTGAGAGTCATTATAATGGTACGTTAAAGATCTCTGCAGAGCTCATCGCCGAACAAAACGCTACAAAGCGCCGTTCATCCAAAGTTATGATGAAGACGTTTCGTTACGGGAAAATAACAAACCCTCGTCTACAGGAAACAGAATTCAATCCATCCATCCATCGATCTGTGGCTTCGTTTACCAATTAAACTGCAGCGTCTCTAAAAATGGGAAAACAAGACTCTGCATTGGCATTCAACGTTTAAGATGTGTGTGTGTGTGTGTGTGTGCGTGTGTGTGTGTGAGTGTGAGTGTGTGTGTGTGTGTGGTGGTCACTGATTAAAGTACCTCGGTGCAGTAATCAATACTCAGTGGGTCGGAGTTAGTGGCTTCATGAGCTGCAGTCATCCAACCACCTTTTATTTTGTTTTATGTGTCAGACACAAAATAACTTCTTTCTCATCGACACACACACACACACACACACACACACACACACACACACACACACACACACACACACACACAGTCACTCCATCCATCCTCTCGGTGATAAAGATTGCGCTGACAGGGCAGTCTCACAGCAACCACCCATGGCTCAAGTCCAATGAGAAAGAGTGTGTCGATATGTGTGTGTGCGTGTGTGTGTGTGTGTGTGAGTGTGTATTCCCCATATTTGCCTCTGGGTGAAAGAGAGAGTGAACGGGCAAGAAAAAGGTCACAAATCAAAAGAAAACTCCTAAATTCTTATGTGAATACTTCAGAAAAAATCTTGACATGCTCTTTGACAGAAACCGTTGACCTCATGTTAACGTTAACGTTACCGTGTACCGTGTACCGTGTACCGTGTACCGTTTAGTGTTTAGCGTTTACCATTTACCGCGGTGTGATTCTGTTAAACTGTTAGTTTGGGTCATGGTTAGTTGTGCTCATTAAATATTCATGATCTGCCTTTTTCTAGCCTGAAAAAAAAAGAAAATTGCACACAAGCACCAGTTTCTGATGAAAAATAACACACTAATGATTCAAATAACACTGACAGTCGTCTCGCTGTGTGACATCATCTGATTTTTAATCTCATATTCTGAAAATAATCTCTGAGGACGTGTTTTGTTGGGTTAAAAACATCGTCTGGCAGAAACAGTTCGGCCACCTCACGGCCTCTCTGCTCCTCGGCTGCAGCTCCTCGTTCCACAAGACAATGAATCAGTGTTTATTGATTATGTTTTGTGTCTCATCCTGCAGACACACACACACACACACACACATAAAAACTGCTGATGGCGAGCTTTCCGGCGCAGTGGAGGTCTGTGAATACATCACATGTTCACTCAGAGGGTCCATGCATATTTGATGGGTATAAAAAGGTAAGGCTGGGGGAGAGTTACGGCCCTCCTGCTCACTCCCAACACAACACGCTCGTTTCCTGAGAAAGCAATGCATCATTATCACCAATAATCCATACAATTCAATCACAAACTGCACATTAAGAATATTGACATTTTTCCATAATTTTTACAAACAAAGAAGCAACAAACATCCAGCAAAGGAGGTAAAACACATCCTCTCACATCATCTCCAGCTGAATACCAAACCTGAGAAATTCTTCTTCGTTCTCATGATTAACTCCTGATAATCTACAGTGTAAACTTCCAGCAGGACATGAGCTCATCTCTCAGAGTTCTGTGATGTAACTCATTAGAGTCGACTCGCAGCGTTTTTTCTCTCCTGCTCTGTGTTTCCCGGTTTGCTCCGGCTGAAAACGCCCATGCAGCCTCCCTCTGCTTCACATGTGACTTTGCAGATATGATGTGTGCCCTTGAAGGAGACCTTGGCTTGCATTGCAGTCATGGCAATGAGAGCAGCACTCCGGTTACACTGCTGCCCCTCTGTGGACAACATGAAGAAGTGCGTCAGATGACGCCTAACATATGAAGGACCTCAGTTAATAGTCTGAGCTGTAAATGATGAATCTTTGGTTTTATTACTGGTTGTCTGCAGAGGTTTGATGGTTTCACTCCGAAGTGAAAACGAATCTGAACGAGGAATTGATGAAAAACTATAACATTATAGTAGCACAGATGCCATCTGTGTGGCGGGAACAATAAAGAAGTGAAACAGGATCAGTGTAAATTGGTCTTTGAATGTTTCTTTAAACCCAGTTTCGTGTCTTTAAAACTGTCCCAGTCTGACGCCTGAGTGAGAAAACACAAACAATATGAGCTCTGAAGCGAGCCGGAGTCGGGGGACCGTGATCATTTCATTGACGTGTTAGTAACTCCATTTCTCTCCGCAACAAAACTCCCCACTGAAAACAGCTTATTAGAAACGTCAGTGTGTGGCAGAGTCTCCTCGTACCAGCAGCAGACTGACTGATGGCGTCCAAACTGCTCCAAGAGCAGCCTGAAGGGAGATATTATGTAAGGCTGTTGTACTTTTCTTATTGTATTGTGCAACTCTGACACTTTCCCCCCGACGAAGCTTTAGTTTATTCTCCAAACCAGACACACTGAATGAGAAAAGAAGCGGTGAGAGCCGGTTCAACGTCAGGAGAAGCTGCTCACCTCTCACAGAGTCTCGTTGTACTCTGAGTCTGCACTTTGTTTGTTTTGGAGCTGTGTGATGCACGTAGGCAGATTTCACAATAAGCATGCTGTTTGTATCATTTGGAGGCCGACAAAAGCGGTTTGCATCTCATGTGTTCTTGTTAAAATCCAGCCTCACATCGTGCAAACACCCTTTAAGTGTGTGTGAATCTCCTGATGTTCCTCAGAGGGAATGAGATGCAGAAGAAGAAACAAAACCATCTAAAGAAAGAACCTGTGTGAACCACAACGTCTCCCGGTTCCCCTTTATTATCTTCTTATCAATAATGCAGCAGGAACAGTGTTAAAAAGTGGTGATAGATTAGAGGATGGTGCATTAAAAAGGAGGGCAGATAAAGTGGTGCAGAGCAGCAAACAGCTGATAATTTGTGTGTCTGGGTGGGATTTTTGTTCACCTGCTGTGTTTGTTGCCTGTTGTTGTTGTTCAGGGAAACTGTGTGTGTTCTCCTGTTTTCTCACACAGCTGCAGCTCTCCGCAAACACCACTGACAGGTAGAAGAATGAGGACTAAAACTACACTCCATTCAGCTTCAGGTGTGTGTCCGCATGTGTGGATTCAAGAGACAAAGAGCAAGAAAGAGAAATGCCTCATGGGATATTCTGCATCATGTGAGCACAAAGGGACAAAGAGAGGGCTGCTGGGTGTTGTGCAGTGTTTTTGTCAGTGTAAAGTAAGTCATGTGGAGCCTTATTACAAAAGCAAACCATTCAAACTTTATAACTTTGTGGTTTCTGTGTTGTCGCACATCACTTCGCTTCCTCAAATCTGCATAAAATATCCTGCATGTATTCCAGAAAACAAGCCACCAAAACATATGACACGAACACAAAATCACATGATTCAGTCAGAAGCTGTTGACTCTGAAGTGTGTGCATGTAATGTCTTCTTCCTCTCCTCTCCATGATGCAAGTTTTGCCACATGTTGTTCATAACTGCGAATGAAATCAGCTCATTCTGTGCAGCCGAGCCCACAGCAACGTTACGAACGGTTTGGTGATATTTTAGGGTTGAGTGGGAGGAAGAGCAGAGGGAGAGATGAAGCGAGTGCATTGCAGACTCTGTGCACGTCCTACTGCATCTCTTATACACACAAACACACACCTTCCCTTTGACTCATCCCCTGCCTCCACCCTCACCCCATGTCTGCTCCATCTCCACCCACAGCCGACACTCAGTCTGTCAGCACTCTGATGTCTGCCCCTCTTTCTTCCTTTTCTTTCTCTGCTTCTGTCACTCTTTCACTCCCAAACCTCACACTTCAGTCCCTTTAAAAACTTTTTTTTCAGTCTCTACAAACTTTTCGTTTTTTTTTTTTCCACAGGCGGATCCTCCTCCACTCATTTCCCTCTCAGGGCTCTTCAAAAACCACCATGATGCTGTCAGTTTTTTTTTTTTCACAAGCACAGCCATGGTTGTGGGGGAAATAGCCCTGCATTGCAGCACACTTATGAAATTGCAGCAGCCACATTTGTGTCTGAGACAAAATGCTTCCATTTCCACCATTGTTGTGTGGTTTCTGCTCCGCACCGATGCTGCAGAGGATCAAGTTTCTGAGCATTTACGTCTAAAAATCTGCCTGAAACTTTTACACTGATTATTCAGACTCAATACTCAAATATTTTATATGTTCAGACTACAAGATGATGTTCTCTACATTAAAACACTGACATTAATACATGCAAAATCACAACCACCCACCCACATATACGCACACATATGCATTTATATACACACGCACAGAATATATGAGCAATTTAAGCACTCTACTAGCAGCCAAGAAGCCTTGTTTTATGCAGAATGGCCTTCTTATATTATATTTTGCAGGATTTTGTCTTTTTTTTGCATCATAAATTACAGAATAAATTTCTTATTATATTTCTTATTATATTTATAGTATATTATGTGTGTCTAATTTAAATCTGTACAATTAATGTTAATGAAATCAGTGTAATGGAATAAAAATGTCAACATTGTCATCCTAAACGTCATGTAGTGCAAGAATAAACTCACATAAAATGTAAATATACAGGTTAAGTGAAATAAATCACCCTACAACAAATAAAAGAGACTGGGCACACAAAGAGGAGGACATTGGATCACGGGTTCATTTGTCAGCTGTCAGGAGAGTTAATCCGGCTTGTTTCACCGGTGTGTGTTCAGTGTTTCGTGCAGGGTGTGTGGGGTTCATGGACCGGGTGGTTCTGTGTGTTTGCTCAGTTCCGCTTTGTGACTTCTTGGTAAACAACAGATGACAGAAATGACAAGTAGTTTGTTTTGGAATGATCCATCGTCTTGTGGTTTTTTTCCCACAAAAGATTTTCCTTTTTTTTTTTTTTTGAAGGGGTTTTATTATGAAGGCCGCAGCCACGCACCGCCACGCACATCCTGTGTGGTTCCGCCCATGTCGCGAGCCCGTCCGCACCGCGCGCCGCGCCGCCCCTCGTGTCGGTGCCCAGATGCCCGACAGGCTGGTAACCATTGGAAACCCGCAGCAGAACCGACCCCGGTGAACGCTTCCCCCGTCGGTGCCACAGCGATGAGCTGCGCCTCTGGATAACTCGAGGTAACCGAGAAACTTAACGGAAATTCGCAGGAATAAAAACGGATCAGTTAACTTCAGTTAACGGTGACGGTGAGATGGCCGGCTAACTTAGCGTTAGCTCACCTCACAAACTGCGCCACTACAAAGCGTCCAGTCGGTCTACGGGGATGTTTTTAGCAACGTTTTGAAAACTCTGACAACATAAAACCACGTTTATGTTGAAGTGACCCCGTTAGCGGCGGTTTTATCCCGCACCAGCCTCGGTAACGGGGCTAGCTGGTTGTAGCATAACTTAGTAGCTAAAGTTGTAACGTTACCTGGCGAAGGCGGAACGACGCGGCGCGAAGTTCGCCCCCATTTATCTTCCATAGGACGCGAAACGCTTCGCAAGGCATTGTGGGACTCCAGACGACGCGAAAATCACGTTGTGCAAACAGTTAAATGTTTTAGCCTCAGGTACCTGGAGGCTGCTCTCACCTGGAAGTTATTTGAATAACAAACAGAGAAAAAATGACTTGCAGGCACGTTAAAATAAACCGGAAACACACTGTTCGATTAGAGAATCGCTGGTTTCCCGTCTGCGAAATAATGTAGTGTAATTACAGGCCACACCAACATTTTCTGTAAACCCAGTAATGACGGTTTACTTTGGGATAATTAGTGTTGAGTTTATGGGCAAGAGAGTGTGTGGTTTATCACATATAAATATTAAAATCACAGAACAGGTTTTTTGTTTTCTATAAGTGACATTAGGTGGCAGTATCTCATTAAAAAGAGTGTGATACACCCTTATTTGTACCTGCGACTGATAGAGCCTCAATAATAACACTGTAAGATCAATTCTACTATGATTGGTTATCTTAAAGTCAAACAGTGAGAGTCAGAAGTAATCTTTTGTATGTGTAAAGAGAGATTACTGATGTCAGATAAGAGTAATGTAAATCCTTTATATCTGTTATCAAGGAGCTTGGTTTTAAAGACTGCTTGTATGTTTGGCAGCTGTTTTCTGCCGGACAGTTTCAGGAATTTATGATCTCACATGATGGTCGACGAATAAGTCGACCTTGTAGTCTGCATAGCGGCAGTATGTTGGGTTTTATGGTGGAGAAGTTGCTTCGGGGCAAAGTTCTCGGCCCACTGCTCTGTTTGTTTTGCACTTCATCTGTGAGTCACATTAAACCAACTCTGCGAGGTCAGTTTGCTGTTTGTTGTGGAATGATTTGTGTCTTTTTTTAACCAGGATGTCATAACAGGAAAATCAACATACTGAAGATACTTTCATCTTTTCTTTTTGAAAAGCATCTGAATGCCATTGATCAGCCTCCAAGACTGATTTCTCATCTGTAATTTGCATTATAATAAGGGGGAAAAATTCCTTTGAGTTAATAGTTAACGCAGCATGTTTTTAACTCTCCTTTCAGATCTCCCTGTATATAACTCTGGAGAATAATATGGGAAATTTTCCTGAACTCTTTGTGTAAATTTAGAAGAAGCAGATCCTTGTATGTCTGTAAACTTCCCAAACAAATGGAGAACCCTTGTAGCTGTGAGTCAGCGAACACTTCTGTGAATCCTGAGACGTGGCAAACTGCGTGTGGCTGCCTCATCATATTGTTTTGTTGATATTTTGATCCACGACTGCACATATCAGGGACTCTGAACAAGGAAGGTAACTTGAGTCATGTTTCCTCCCAAATCTTTCTGAACAATAGTACCCGCCTGTAACCAGGCTCGCTGAAGACAAAAGGCTGATCTTTCCACAGAGGTGAAGGCATGCAGGTGGTGCAATCTGCCCGTAAAGGGAAGTTCGGAGTTCAGCTGTGACCGTTTGTCGGCACATCTGTGTTGAAGGGCGTGAGCAGGTCTGGACGGAGACTGATTAATGCTCGGATGATCGACAGAACTGAAGGAATGACCGCAGAGTCAGACTTTAAAAATACAAGGTCGACTTCCCAACTGTTTGCTCTCAGATTATGATGACAGAGAATAAATAAATGAGTTGTAAAGTCCTGTTTAATGTTAAAGATTCTGATAAGCCACCTTTGCTTTTTTCCTGACTCGGGGCAATTTAAGAGCCACCAATAAAGCAGCTGCTGTAAACAGCTGGAGTGTCCTTTTTTTCCCTAAATGTTTTTATTCACAGTTGCAGGGTTTGGGTCAGTTTCGTCACACTAGAAAAAAGTCAACATTAAGATTTCCCAACTTCTGTGAAGTGCTCAACAGCTCAAGAGCTGCTACACTACAAAAAATAACTTGTTTGCATGATAAATTTCAAGAATTACAGAATTTTGAGAACTTACATAAATGGATGCAAACACTTTGAGCTGGATCAGACTGCTGCCGTGTTATTTGTTTGTTGCCATAACAACTGAAAACGTGGCACTGTTGTATTTTCCAGTCTTTTATATTTTATTTACATCCAGACTTTCAGGAGAAAACAATCCTGTAAATCAGTGGTCGTTTTTAATATTTGATGCTCTGCACAACATGTCGCATGCATCTTTACACAGATGATGCAGCAACTGTTTCCTGTAACTTTAAGGTGCTCGCCCCATTTTCTGACTGAATTTATGGTCGGTTGCAGAAAATTTTCCAAATTGTTTTCTGAAACTGGATTCATTTAGAAATCTATTTTGTGACATCTATCATCTAAATGAACATGGAGAGTATATTCATAAATACAGGGAGTCCTGTAATGATCCGCTCTGCCGTTCGTGCGACAGGATGCCACATATTCGTTCTTCCCCTTCTCTCAGCCAATCACAGGCTGTAAACCATAGCAACCCAGCCCGGCCCCTCCCCCAGCTGTATGTCTGTGTGAGTCCACCTCCCTCTCTTCCTTTCTCTCTCTTCCTCTGCTGCTTTTGGCTCATTCATGCACGCCCTGCTCCCTTCAATGCATAATGCAGCTACGCTGTAGAGAGAAATAAAAAGATAGAAGGACTGAAAGAAAGGAGGGTGATTCTAGCGGAGAATCCACGGAAGTGTGGGATGGAAAAGCATCCGGGTTCTTTATGCATAAACCCACATGTGAGTCGGATGTTTTTTCTTTCTTCTTTTCCACTTTCCACTCCCTCTCTCATGTTTTTCATCTCTGTCTTCATGTTCTTCCCTTCTTGCTCACTGTTCATCATCACATCTCGGTGTTTTTCTGTGTGTACAGTGTCAGTGTGTTGCTCTGTTGCTGTGTCATCCCTGCCTTTGCTGTCTGCATGCGTCCCTGCCCCCCATACTATAACACTGGCTGCTGATGGTGTCTTGTGATGCCTGAGTAGAAGTCACGGAGTGCTGAATGAGATTCAGGGTAAATCACAGGATTTAGTCCAACGTGAGGGTTAATGAAAGGCACAACGGGGAGGAATGAGCCTTCAGTTGCCTGTTTTCAGTTTGAATTCACTCTGCACTGTTTCATTTTTAAAGGTGCTGCTGCTGCTGCTGTTGATTTTTAGCCTGCATCTGAATTTCCATGTTTTAAAAGAGCCTGTCCAAACACGGCTCTAACCTTCCTGTGGCTCATCTGCAGGTTTCATGTTTCTTAATTTGAATCGAGAACCCAAACTGAAACTCACAGTTTCTAACTCAAAGTAAACGTCAGCCCCTCTGTTGAGTGAAAAGACGGCTGACACAGTGTAAATTTATGACCATGTTAACCACATACCCTTAAAATTGTGCACATTATGGTAGAAGTTGTAAAAACTCACCTAAACACAAATCCCATGCAGTCCAAATGATTAATTATTAAACTGGAGGAGAAAAAAGCCTCTGAGAGCTGATGTGTGAGGTACTTTGGTCAATAAGACATAATGTAAAGGAGCTTCTGTTAATTGTCCTTCAGTCACTGATGAGTCTAGTTTGAATGTGTAAGAATACAAGTTGTTGTTAGTGATGTGGCATCTCATTTGTACACTCATGTGAAATCAACACACTGTTGTGTATGGAAGCATTTTATTTAGTAAACATGTTTTCACACTGCGGAGTGTTGCTGATAAAAGATAGGGAGTAGAAACGATGAGAACTGCCTGCACGTGCACTGTTTTCTTGCTAAATTAGCTGAATCCTGGTCTGAGACAATTAAACATAGTTATGTCATTTCTGCCACTAGAGGTCTCTGAAAAAAACTGATTAAACAAAAGACAAAGACCGATGACGTAGGGAAACAACATGAGATCACATGCCCGTCAATTAGTTTATTTCCTTGTTGAGCCCAGCTGCCATTTCACTCGTAGGTCTGTGTGACTGACTCAGGCAGGTATTTCTCAGACAAGGTAATTTATTTAACTTTGATTCAGGTTAGTTCAGTTACTTTTCCCGCCTCACTCTCTGACTAGTGTTACCTCAGGAATGAGACTAAATGAAACTTAAGCTTGAAGAGGAAATGACAGATTTGTCTGAGTTTGATAACTGATTGAAACATTCAGGATGATGAATATCTATATATATAACAAAGACACAGTCAGTTTTAGATATTTTAATCTAGAAATGTTAGATGTTTCCGAAAAATTTCTAAGATGATGGAAAGTCTGTCTCCTTCATCTCTAATGTTTATGAAGATTTTTTTCACAATGACTTAAGAAAGATCGTATTTTAAAAGGTAGGTGTTGCAGTCAGAAGCTTTGAAGTTTCACTCTTAACAGGCACATTTGAAATCTAAATCAAGATTTTGGAATCATAAGATTGTGTGTTTGTTTTAGATTGTGATATTTGTTGTAGTTCAGCAGAATCTGCGTCTTCACTCTGCAGGTTTAGAGCTGACATCCTGTATTTGTGACTGGTAACCAATCAGATTGGGCTGTGTGCCCAACATTAGGCACACCTGTAGAGCTTTTAAATAAGAGCGCAAAATACACATATGAGTGTATTTATGATATTGATGGCATTGGTGATGAGGTGTATTCATAAAAGACATTTGATTTATTAAAAACCGTATTAAATATGACAAAACATTTCATTCAAATGAAGTTTTTAAGACTCAATACGTCAACAGGAGCTTTGAATGTAAATGAGCTGCATGAAGTTCAGCCCTGGACAGGTTTGACCGGCACTGTTGCCATTGTCTCGTAGATAACATCTGCTGTGATGGACGATGTATAGATGAAGGGACGTTTGTTACAACCCGTGTCACGAACAGGCATTTGTTCTCTTGGCGTTACGGCTGAAGTCAGGAACTTTGACGCACAACACTGGATTGCCGAGGTGGGACTTTGGAAGCCATCACTGATAAGAGAGATAAGCTTCGTTACAACTGAAATAAAACGGCGTTATCACCTGGCAGCCGTGGCTCCGGATGTAGAACAGGTCACCCACTGACCACAGGGTTGGTCGTTAATATCGATTTGTATTTTTCAGTGTTGATAAACTTCATACTCAGCTCAGCAAACACTCCATCCACAGTGGCTAATTATTAACATTTTATAGTTCATTTACATTGTGTTTGTACAAGTCGAGTAAGGTTATTTGACTGTTAACTTGCAAAGAAAGCAGGCAGTTGAAACAGACATGCACTTGGCTCTCACAACAGCGTAGAAATGGGCAGTAAAACAAGCAGCATGGCCTGTGGTAAATGATGAATCACATCATGGAAAACGTGATGGAATTTAACATTCTTGCCACAGCGGGAACCCTTTTTTTCCTTTAAACCTTGTTTGTTAGCTTGTTCTGATGTCAATGACCCCATCATTCCTATTCCCAGAAGTGCAAAGGAGTGAAATGCAGCTCAGTCAGTGGCCACATCATCCTCTGGACAGAAAAATCTAAGCTCTCAATCCGCTATGGAATTTGAAGTCTCTGTGATTTACCACATTGGCTGGAGTATAAACAGTATCTGGAAATGACACCAAGCACACTGGTGTTGTCTTACATTTGGGACTTTGTTAGAAAAGTGCAGTTGTCATAATACATTAACAGCAGCAAGTGGCAGCAAGTTTTTGTAAAACGACGCCTTTGATTTGAATGAAGGAAGCCATTGTCATGAGAAATTCCGGCCCAGTCGAAGTTTGATCGTTGCTTCACCACACAGAGCACTGTTCTGCAGCATGTCTCCCACATCTGGAAAAATGTGTCAGCATGTGTTCTTTATGTAAAATACCAAACATTTTTAGTGTAGTTTCGTTGTGTTTTCATGCTACAGCATCTGAATATTTGGAAGGCCCAAGTGAGTATGACCTGTGGGTGGGTCAGGGTGTTAAAAATAATGGATAATTTAACGCTTCACAAACTCATCGCCGCATCTCACCCTTTCTTTTGTAATTGTTTTGCAGGAGGTTTATTATATGAGCATACAAAGGAACAAAGAAAAGATGGAGAGGAAAAGAAAAGAAGATCAGGTATGGCTGTTACTCAAAGTAAGAGTTGATACAGAACATTGTTGTTCTCGACTAAAATTGTGTGTGTGTGTGCTGTTACACCTTTGTTTAATGTAGTGTGCGAGGAAATTGAGGGTGTGTGTGGCGACATGCAACAGAGCGGATTACTCCAAGCTGGCTCCCATCATGTTTGGGCTTAAATCCAATCCTGAAGAGTTTGACCTGCAGGTTGTGGTGCTTGGTTCCCATCTCATCGACGACTACGGGTAAGACGAGACGCACGACAGCACAGAGGCTCAAAAAAGGTTTGATGCCGACGTCCACAAACGTTGAAAATTTGTACATGATATCATAAACACAACGTATGTTCAGTTGGGTTTAGATTCTGTTCGTAATCAAAATTCAGGTTTCTATCTTTAATTTGTCTTGTTTTTGTTTTTTACTTCCCGCTCTGCAGAAACACTTATCGTATGATTGAGCAGGATGACTTTGACATCAGCTCCCAGCTGCACACCATCGTGAGAGGAGAGGACGAGGCGGCGATGGTGGAGAGCGTTGGGCTGGCGCTTGTCAAACTCCCTGATGTATTGCACAGGCTGCATCCTGACATCCTGATCATCCACGGGGACCGTTTTGACGTGCTAGCTTTAGCAACTGCCGCGGCGCTGATGAACATTAGAATACTCCACCTGGAGGGAGGAGAGGTGAGGTTTCATGTCTCTAATGCACAAGAACCGTAGCAAATGTTGCCAAATGACTATTAACAAGCAGAAACTCTTCTCTTCCTGTCTCCTTTTCACAGGTAAGTGGCACGATTGACGACTCGATCCGCCATGCAATCAGTAAACTGGCCCATTACCACGCCTGCTGCACACGCATGGCAGAGCAGCACCTCATTGCCATGTGCGAGGAGCACTCGCGCATCCTGCTGGCTGGCTGCCCTTCATATGATAAGCTGCTGTCGTCTCATCAAAGAGAGGACTACATGGATATTATCAAGAGCTGGCTGGGTACGCAGGGATGCCGTCCTGGGACAGAAATGTAGTGCGAGATATCGGAGTGTGTTTGTGTGTCATGTGTGAGGTGTGTGTTCATGTTGCAGGTGACAAAGTGCAGGACCGAGACTACATAGTGGCTCTGCAGCACCCAGTTACCACTGACATCCAGCAGTCCATTAAGATCTACGGGCTGATGCTTGACGCCCTGCTGTCCTTCAACAAACGGACCCTCATCCTCTTCCCCAACATTGATGCCGGTTAGTTTCACTCACTTTCATGTTTTCCTCTAAGTGTGTGACTTCTGTCAAAATGAAACTACAATCACAAGGATTAAGGCGCTGAATTGATTGATTTAATGGATCTGTGATGCCTGTTTGTCTCTTTCCGATGTGAACAGGAAGTAAAGAGATGGTGCGAGTGATGCGAAAGAAGGGCATCGAGCAGCATCCCAACTTCCGGGCAGTGAAGCACATTCCCTTTGACCAGTTCATCCAGCTGGTGTGCCACGCTGGCTGCATGATCGGAAACAGCAGCTGCGGGGTCCGAGAGGCCGGGGCCTTCGGCACACCTGTCATTAACCTGGGAACAAGGCAAACTGGCAGAGAAACAGGTAAGTGTTGGGAAAAAAATTCTAGTTCTAGATTGGGCTGCAGGATATGGCCTAAAACCAATATCTCGATATTTTTAGGCTACATCGCGATACACGATATATATCTCGATTTTTTGATTTCTCCTGTAAA
>JAPZDY010000020.1:15480880-15491385 GCA_029783645.1 Ctenochaetus hawaiiensis | reverse complement strand
GGGAGTGTGCTGCATGCTGTGAGAGGAGCGCTAGGAGAGAGTGAAAGAAGCAAAACTCAAAGAGAATTACATGCCGACTCCTTAAAACATTTACGTGACAATTTGTACTCGATGGTCGCGATATAGTCATTTCATACATCTCATCAGATTTACATACATCAAGTACATTCGATATATCGCCCACCCCTAGTTCTAGATGCTAATATAGTATAACACGTGCTGAAGTAAAATGCAGAACTTGTTTATTGTTTAATCTTTTTAAAAGATGTTCTGCCTGTTTCACTCACTGATCTTTGACTTGGATTGTCTATCTGAACACTTTTGCTGATGACACATTCTTCTCTGCAGGTGAAAATGTTTTACACGTCAGAGATGCCGACACTCAGAATAAGATCTACCACGCTCTGGAGCTGCAGTTTGGAAAGAGATACCCATGGTAAGATGATTTAATACTCATCTGTCTCACTGAGTCTTTTCTCTCTCAAGCACAAACTTGAACATGTGGACTTGAAGAATAACTGTAGTTTAAGTCTGCAGCTCTTTTCAGGTTCATTGCAAATGTCAAAGTCATGTATTTCGTTTAATATTCAGAACAATTTTTAAATGCTGTAGATTTGAATTTTGTATTTTTTTGTTAAAGAAACCTCAAACACCTCTGCAGTGTTTGTTGCTGACAGGTAGAATAAAGCAGATCTCAGAGAGAACTTTTTCAGATCGCTGTCTTCAGAAAACACCATTCTAAATGACATAAACCTGCAGAGAACACATGAATGAATGATGCACACGCAGGTTTTGTTTATTGGACATTTTCCTTGGTTGTAACTGGTTGGCTTTCTGTCAATGTGGGTCTCCTCTAAAATTCTCATAAAAGAGGAAATTTATGAAACATAATAAGAATATAAAAAGATGTGTAATCTTCCTCAAGGAACAAATCTACATTTCTCTTCTTGTTTCTGTTTCCCATTAGCTCTAAGATTTATGGTGATGGCAACGCGGTGCCTCGTATTCTCAAGTTTTTACGCACCATTGACCTGGATGAGCCCATCCAGAAGACTTTTTGTTTCCCCCCGGTGAAAGACCCCATCTCCCAAGACATCGATCACATCCTGGAGACACAAAGTGCTCTGGCTGTGGACCTGGGAGGGACCAACCTCAGGGTGGCCATCGTGTGCATGAGGGTAGGCGGCGTGGACTCTGTCTTCCCTCTGACACAGCTGTCACTCCGTTTTTATGAGCCTGAATATTTATCATGATAGACGCTGTAACGTCACTCTAACTCTCTCTGTTCAGGGTAATGTGGTGAAGAAGTACACTCAAACCAACCCAAAGACCTACGAGGCCAGGATGCAGCTCATATTAAAGATGTGTGCAGACGCCATGCGGGATGCCGTCCGCCTCAACTGTAGAATACTTGGTGTTGGTACGACGAACATCTAACATTCATTTGTTGGTGATGAAACATTCTACAGCCATCGTCTGAAAGCTCTTCCTGTCCGTCTCAGGAGTGTCCACAGGCGGGCGTGTGAACCCGCAGGAAGGCCTCGTCCTTCACTCCACAAAGCTGATCCAGGAGTGGTCCTCAGTCGACTTGAGGACGCCCATCTCCGACGCGCTGCACCTTCCTGTCTGGGTCGACAACGATGGCAACTGTGCTGCGTTGGCGGAGAAGAAGTTTGGCCACGGCAAAGGAGTGGAGAACTTTGTCACTGTCATCACAGGAACGGGTGAGAAGTCTGGATTCATGTTCGTTCAGTGTCTCTGCAGACAGGTTCGGTGTGAGGAATCACATCAGCCTGGTTGTCTTTAAAAATAAGTAACTTTATTTTTAAAGACAACCTTTTGAAATGGCCATTAAACACACAACTTCTTCTCACAGTCTGCTCGTTACAGCGCTTTAACCTCAAATCAAATCAGCGTCTGAAAATCAATCGTAATCAATCTGGTAAACTTCTATCGGTCCCTCCAGGAATTCACGATGTTGCGATCAACAATTAGCGCGAATTCAACCAATCTCTGTGAATTCTGCACGACAGGTTAATTTTTATCATTTCAGTTTAAAAAAATGTTTGTTCTTTGCATGAAATACAAAATTTGTAATAAAAAATGTGTTAAATTTAGTTTAAATTTAGTTACGTTGCATTAAAGTTTTCAATTTAAAAGAGTTTAAATGTAGCTTTTTTAAATTAATCTGCAAAATAAAATGTGTAAGATGATTCAGGTCACATCAGATGAGTTTTCATTTCTGATCAGAAAAAACAACCGGAGACGAAAGTAGTCTCATTGGAGTATCATTGAAACTCATCTTGAATTTCTTGATTTCTTTAGTTTGGCACTCGAGGAGGAATTAACAAGGAGTGCCCTGCTGTTGTAATATTTCTTGCCATAACAAGTGTGCTATGACTATTGCAAACTGCAAAACCTGTCTGAAGAGAATTATTATAATCATCCTGATGAGGACATTGCCTTATTAAAAAAAAAAAAAAAAGATTATGTAATTATACTGACTGCTCAAATCAGTTGCTTCACTATATGAAGAATCTGAGTTAGTAAGTGAATAAGTAGAAACGTTCTCTCTGTGTTTAGGCATCGGAGGAGGCATCATCCATCAGAACGAGCTGGTGCACGGCAGCACCTTCTGTGCTGCAGAGTTGGGTCACATCATGGTTTCATTGGACGGGCCGGAGTGTTCGTGTGGCAGCAGAGGATGCATCGAGGCCTACGCGTCAGGCATGGCCCTGCAAAAAGAGGCCAAACGGCTGAATGACGGTGAGCGCCTGTTTTTTCTGTGCAGGGCTTTAAAAAAATATGCTGAGACCCAGTTAGACCAGGTTAGACCAGGTTGGACCAGGTGAGACCGATAACAGCCACAGAGCAGCAGAGAAAGGTGTGTCCTCAAATCACGGTGTGTGCACACGAACAATTCACTCTGTTTAAACACGGAGTCTCGTCATTCATCACTGAGTTCCAAACATCTGACCTGCGTGTTTGACGTGTTTCAGAGGACCTGCTGAAGGTTGATGGGATGGACATGAAGCTTATGGAGCCAATCACAGCTGCCCACCTCATCAACGCAGCCAGGCTGGGGAACTCTAAAGCCGACGCCATTCTGAACAAAGGTCAGAGCGCAAAATGAGCTCACAACCTGTGAAAGAAATTCAAACTGCCGGGTGTGTTTAAGCTGCTGTTATCACCACAAAAACCTCATTTCTGTCTGTCTCGTCTTCTGCTCTCCACAGCCTCCACTGCGCTGGGCGTGGGCATCATCAACATCCTCCACATAGTGAACCCCACTCTGGTGATTCTGTCCGGAGTCTTGGCCTCCTTCTACCAGGCCCCGGTGCAGCAGATCATCTCTGAGAGGGCCCTCTTCTCTGCCCAGAGCATCAAGGTCGTCACATCCGAGCTGGAGGAACCTGCTCTGCTCGGAGCAGCTAGCATGGTGTTGGACTATGCAACCAGAAGGATATACTGAAGGATAAAGTCCTGATTTATTGACTGGACTGACGGGACTCCCACCATAAAAAAGACCACAGAACTGGAACTGTAGCTGCTCTGCCCAGATAGATACAGAAGCATATCTAAGGGAAGCATTTTGAAGGCTCAACTGAAAAATCCTGCTGTCAAACCATCATGTGTTTACCACAGTCGTTTGTGGTAAATAACCTTGATGAAGACAGTTTTGTTTGTGGTGTACACAAAACACAGATTCCCATACTTGTGAAAATTGCCTTCCTCAGGCAAGACGTGCTGGAAGATTCCAGCATGGATGCTTCATGTGTAAACCGGGTCCATTGTAGGACCAGAGATCCCATCACTCTTTGAGATTTATCGAAGTCTCAGAGCTCATTTGAATAAGAGCAAAGCCATCCTCGAGCCAAAACCACCCACGCAGGGTGGGACTCATCCGCTGTGCTGCTGATGTGGGCGGATGGAAACGACTGTCGGCTGAGGAGGCTCGTTTCAGATGGGACCAAATTCCGACCAAACATTCTCACGCAGCTTCCACTCGATTATCCCTCACGTCTTTCAGTCTGACATCTTAACGAAGCTTGTGTGAGGTTTTCAGTCTCACGTTGGATCTGTTTGATATGATTATATGTGATTAACTGTCAAGCTATTACATTTCCATGTTGGGTTATTATTATAAGTTAAAATATTTAAGGTGTCCGAGCAGAATGTAAGTACGCTGAAGATCTGGTGATCTTGAAGGTTTTAGGGTAAATAAATGATCAATGAAACAAAAGCTTTTAATGTGTTATAATACAGATCTATATTATGGAACCAGGTGCTTCAGCCTGGTGGCTGCTGCAGTATGAAGAGTGCCATCAATCTTTTGCCTGAATCAGGTGGAGGTGTCTTTACCTTTAAGACCTTATTAAGATTTCAGTTGCTGCTTTTAAAGTAAGTTTACTTACTGCCTTCTAAAAAATTTATTTTATCTCAAAACATTTTATGGGTTTTTATGTTCTTTTACATACTGTTGTATGTTACATGCCATCTGAAGTTTTTCAACCAGTTTCTTTGTAATTTTTTTTTCTGTTAATGTCTAAATAAACACACTGTTTTCTTTGGGATACACAAGAAATCGACTGTTTGATTCAAGCGAGGAAGATTTGATTTCTGCAAAGAAAAAAAAAGTCATGAAGTTTCAAAAGAAGAAACGGTGTAAAAGAATGAGAAGATAACCTGATTTTGTGGTGATGTTCTTCTCGGGGTTCAGCAGAGTAAAGAAGAAAACTGTACAGCTGTTTTCCAAATATAAATGTTAATTTTTCTTTTTAACTCACCGCAACATTTCTCAGTTTTCATTCATACTTGTCTCCTGGATATTTAAACTAAATGTAGTCAGTCCTATCAGGAGTGTTCATGTGAAAAGCAGCGTAAATGAGGCTTTTCAAAATTTAAAATATCGGATACTTAATGTTAAACCATTCACTCATGCAGTTTACCAGAGTTTGTGTCGACTGTTCTGTCATATTCTTCATTATTTTATGTTCCTCAGTTGTGAATTATTCTTATAATCATCCTAAAAAGTTGGATTGCAAAAAAAGAAGCAATTTAATGTTTCTTTTCTTTTATAAAACAGATTTTTCCCATCGAGTCGTATTCAAGTATCAGGGAAATTAGTGATCAGATCATCACGATGTCATACGTTCTAACATTCAGTCCAAAGTGATGTAAGGTGAGATGGGGTGGGCTGAGGTAACACCTTTGCCAGCAGGTAGAAAGAGGTAGAGAAGCGGTTGCTGGTACAGTCTTCCCAGTGGCTCAGCGGTAATATGCTGATCAGGAGACTGGTTTTCCCATCCCAACACTGGCATGCCACCTGTCTTAACGACATAAGCCTATGGCTAAACTGGTGTACCGATCCCAACGCTGGCATTCCACCTGTTCAGACAAATGCATCCTGTTTCCCAACGCCAGGTGCCGCCCGAAAGAGGCGGGGTTTTACCTGCCATCCTCCTAACTGTGACTGTCAAACCGGTCATATCAAGTAAACACACCACCTCTGACTCCTCGGATCTGTCAGTATGAAGGTCTGTACAGGCAGGTACGCTGTCTGCCAGTAGGCGGCACTATAATACATTCAGTTGGTTATTTTCCTTTGATTGAGGTCTGCAGCATTTAACACTGATGCCGTCGGAATGTATTTCACATTTATGTTTCATTAAAGGCCTGTTATGCACTTTTTATTGTAAACACACACTAGAGCCACATGAGCGCGCCTCTCTGCGCGTCCATGAATGTAGCTGTGATTTATCACTTACATCCCATAATACATTCACACATTAACGTAACAACGCAGCGTTTATTTAAGTAACTTTTTGATTCGGTTTGTGAGATGTGAGATATCATTCGATTTAATTCATTGCTCCGATTCCGATCCGGTTCTGATATCAAAATGTAAATATGTTTTTGTCCAGTTAGAAAAAAAAAGTCACGTGACTCTCCTCATCTTGCAGGGAGCAGCTTTCGTGTTGATGCTTGTGTGAGTGATTTTAATCGGAATATGAACCAGAGGACGGGATGTGACGCTGGATCAATGAAGGGCATATCTCCCTCCACCAGCAGTGGTTTACCTGCAGAAAGCAGCACGGGCCGCCGGATGAGAGGTGGAACAGCCTGCTGGTGGAAAGTGGCATAAACACTACAGACTGATGCAGTAAAACAGCATCAACTGAAATCAATACATACACTCCAGAACGTGTATGCCAGCCGTGAGATACAGGTGAATGCTGCGATGATAGCAACAAATTTAAATTCAAAGTCTCTGTTGCAATGCATGAATAATTAATCTAAACGTTTCTGAACTGTAAGTGCTTCCTTTAAAGAGCTGCAGCACTGAGATCCCCAAACAGTGTTTAGCAAGCCGCACTTAAACGGTCATGGTGTTCAAAATACTGTCTGTTTGCTTTAAAATGCAAACCCTTGATCCAGGTGAGAGCCTGCTCGTCACCTGAGCCCTTTGTGACCGTCAAGGCTGTTAATATTTAACCACTGTGATATAATGCTTGGACCGGGAATGAAAATAAAGCCGCGGAGTTTCACCGACAAAAGGACAAAAACTCTGTCGGTGATTTCATAACAAATGTGTGGGCCAAAGCAGCTGAATGTGACCGTTTCGCAGACTGCGGAATTTTTCAAGTATTCCTTATCTTCTCGTTTTTTTCAGAGCTGTGACAGCACGTAGCAGGTCATGGGACACAAATGCAGGCGGGTTTGCAGATTTCATTGGTTGAGCTTTGGAGCAGCTGTTTTGCGATTGGTCATTTGTCCCGTCAGTCACCCGCTCTGGTTTTTGATTGGTCGTTCATTCGTTTCCGCTTCGCTAGCTTTTACGGATTTTATCGTCCTTCTTCCCGTTGAGCTAATCGCTTTCGGTCAACCGCTACACCTGCCCGCCGCTGCTCGTCTGTATTCTCCCGAAACAACACACAATATGGACGATTTTGACATGCTGAACGCGCCCGCAGCCGGGAACGGTGTCGGCACGGAGGAGGACCCCGCCGCCGCCTTCTTGGCCCAGCAGGAGAGTGAAATCGCGGGGATTGAAAACGACGAAGGCTTCAGCATCCTGGACAGCGGAGAGGTTCCCTCGTCGCTGGGAGACTCAAACGGTGGGTGACCGCCGTGGTCGGAGGGAGTCCGGCTCCGTTAACACCGTAAACATGGCCCGTCTGGTTATCTTTGATCTTTAAGACGGTTTCTGTCTTTAAACGGCAGCAGTTCTTTTAAACCTCATTGACGTTTGATGGTCCCAGCTTGCTAACGTTAGCTAAGCTAGCCTAGCTAACATATTAGCTAAGTGGGCTTTGCTAGCATTTAATAAACCGGTGTCGACGTAATCTTAAACTGACGAATAAACACAGACACGTAAAAGACGAACATTGAAGAAACAGTCGGTGTTTGTGTGACGGTTCAAGCTTTAACGGGCGTTTTTTAAAAATGAATGAAGTTGTGTGATAACATCAGCTGGTATCCGTGTCGCGTTCAACGGACGGCTGCCACATCAGGCAGTCTGACAGCCGCGAGAGGAAATTAATGGACCTTTGGCCGTGAATGCCTCATTTCCTTTAAGCTGTAACATCGTCCTGATTTGGCAACGGCAGTTGGTCAGAATTGCTGACTTATCAGATTATGAAATATGTGTGTGTTGAACGCGTGAATGTTCTGCAGGAGCAAGACTCCCATTATAAAGATTATGTTTTCTTCTCACCCTTCTGTAGTCATCTTAGTTATTTTAATTTTCTGCTTGTGTTTTTTTCAGATAATGCAGTCAACGGAGATCTTCATGGGGTAATCCTTCTGTTTTTGTTATTGACATTTTGCCCTTAAATCTTAAAAGTAGGAGTTTTTGCTTGCAGCTTCTGAAGAGTTCAGTAGTTTTGTTCCTGCAAAATCTGAACGGGCTTGTAAAGACAATGATGCTGTTGGTTTGGTAAATAGGCAAAACTATGATGCTAAAGTGATATTTGGGTTCAAAAAATGTTCCACATTGTGAGGTATTTACTTTGCCTACTGTTGATGTTTGATGACTTTGTGTGGTAAAACCTTTTTGAAGAGTATTTCCTGTTTAATATAACTTCTGTCTAATTTTCATTATTTCTGTCTGTCATGACTGCATTGTTAATATAAAAGTAGTTCAGACTTGCCAATCATAGCTAAATGCAATCAGCTGATTTATCTAGATTATCTGCACCTAATTTTTTGTGTGTAAAACTGAAAGATTGCACATTTGAAATGAGAGCAAGAAACCCAAACTGCACATAAAAACTGTGCATACTACTGCATCGAGGACTGTGAGTTACTGTCATTGTGGCCCAGCTGACTTTATTCTAACATTTATGTAGTCTTTCAGAGAGAGCAGCATTATATAATTAACTGCTTATAAAAATGATGGAAAAACTACATCAGTGGCACTATGAAGTCTTAATAATGAGAGATTCTCTGGTGTTTTTTTCTTTATGTTGAGTGCAAATTCTGCAGCTTCTTTGTTTATCACTGAGGTTTAAATATCTGCCCCAGCTTCCTTTTCCTGTGCTGTCATTGCAACATCCTTGCCTTTTGCACTGTCAGGATTTCTCTCTGGCAGTGAGAGAAGCTAAGCTGATAAAACTCAACTTGAGCTTCATTTGGTTTAATGAAGCTTCTCATAAAAGAATACAGCTAACGTTAAAAAACAAATATACTATGTACGCAGTAGAGTCAAGGAACTGGCTAGAAAAGCTAAATCCAAATGTACTCGCAACTTTGAGATGATAGTTGGAAAGATGAACATTTCAGTGTGAGACATAATGTGTCTGTACCGTATCTCCATAAATGACACTGACGAGATGATTTCTTACAAGTAACACAATTATCTCTGCCTTTCATTATCCACCTTGTTTCTCAGGAAAGCAACGGTCCATCAGACGCTTATGCAGCGATCTCAAATGCAGACCGACTGCAGGCCGAACCTGAAAGCTTACGCAAGTGGAGGGAGGAGCAGAGAGAGAGGCTGGAGCTGCTAGGTAAGAAGTTAGATCATCGCTGGTCAGACAGCCGAGTGCTGGTGTGTTTTCAGACTGACCGTTTCCTCTCGTCACTCGTCTCTCTCCCCAGATGACAACTCTCGCAAGCAGGAGTCAGAGTGGAAGGAGAAAGCCAAGGCGGAGCTGGAAGAGTGGCACGCCAGACAGAACGAGCAGCTGGAGAAAACCAAAACCAACAACAGGTACGGGCTTCACACAGGAGGAGAAACGAAGGAAATGAGGACGGGCTGATATCACCAGGAATAAAAACTCAATAACAGTTTGTGTCTCAGCCAAAAAATGCCAGGATGGTGATGATACTGATTTATACAACTAGATCAGCATTAGTTTTACAAAAATGTATTTTTTTTCCATATGCAATCTTAAAAAAGGAGATTTCTAAAAGGTTTTCAACTAATTGTGTTCTTTGTGTGAACATAGTGAAGTAGTCTTGTTTAAGTTAATAATATAAATACACGAAAAGACTGATGTCTCGTTTTCTCACATATTTGTGTGTGATTTTGGCCCCATGCGGGAAAATAATTGGCCAGATGCTGAATCAGATTGGCTGTCCTGGAAAACAGCAGGAGCATTTCTGACTGAGGCTGATCTTAAGAGCTTTTCTGCTCATATGATCATGTAGAATCACAGGTTTACTGTCTTTATCTTAATGTTGCAGACTGGATCAGAGTCTGATTCTTCTGACATGTTTGAACTTGACCATTTTAGATTCTGTTGTGTAAAAGAAAACCAATGAAACATCTGAAATCATTTAGTGGAACTGCTAAAATGTTTGCGTTCTTAGAATTAAAATATTAAAATCAGTTAAATCTGTTGTTATGCTACTGGTACCTTACATTTTCTAAATTAGTTTACATGCTTCAAACTTTCACTTAGCACCAGACATCAGACATGTACCACTGTTTGAGGTTGAATGATCTGCTGTGTTGCTAACATGTTTGTGTCCTCCACCTGCAGCCAGGTAACTCCTCACTGAACTGACAGTTTCTGTCTCAGTGTCTCCTGCGCTGTAATGCAGCCTTATTAATAATGCACACGTTGCAGCCGTGACTCCGCGCTCGTAAAGAAACCCTGCGTTTGCTGGAGAAGTGTTACTGATGTATAATCTTTTCTCCTGGATGGTCTTTGTCTGACACGGATTAATAACTTATGACTAATAAATTTAGATGTATAGTAAAGTAGAGTATTTCATTATTCACCTGTTTCTATTACAAACTAGTCAGTTGATCACTTGTGCTAAAAGCGTATAGAAAAGACACATCTCTATGTGAAAAGATCAGATTGGTACATTGATCAGTCCCTCCAGGAATTCGCGATGTTGCGATCGCAACAGTTAACGAAAATTCAACCAATCTCTGTGAGTTCTGCGCCACCTTGCAATTTTGTCCAATCACCACGACTTTTCCACAATTTTGGCCAGCCTCCCGTGAGTTCCACCAATCATAGCAGTCCCCAGCGCAAACGTAATGCACG
>JAPZDY010000020.1:15437101-15448924 GCA_029783645.1 Ctenochaetus hawaiiensis | reverse complement strand
GTGCATGTGTGTGTGTGTGTACACACCGCTGTGCTGTATATGTCCTCTGAAGAATTGGCTGGGGTCGGTTAGTGTGTGTCCTCTCCTTTAGTCTTCAGACCTGTGAGGCTGGTTTGTTCCCTCTGTGAGGAGGAGGAGGAAAGATGGAGTGACCTCACACACACACACACACACACACACACACACTCACACACACACACACACTCACTCTGAGGCGTTTTTCTCACCTTAAATCTTCCTCTCGGGGTTAAACGGCTTCATCTTTCCTGCTCCTCCTCTCGACTTTGACATGAAAACACAATGTGATGCTCAAATGTTCGGTTTTGTTTAGTTGTCCGATCAGATCGATCGCAGTGTGTGTCGTTGCTTCAGACGCTCATGTGTTTGTTTGTTTGTTTGTTTGTTTGTTTGTCTGCTGAGGAAACAGGAAGTTCGATGTTCACATTTACAGTTTGAACGTTGTTGCTCAACACTTTCAGATTAATTGGAGTTTATTAAACTTTGATGATCAGCAGACTCCTCGTCCTGCCTCTGCAGCCGTGCAATCCAACGCAGCCGCAGCCTGAAAAACCTTCGGAAACATGAATCTGTGTCACGTTCACTGCAGGCCTCGTGTGTTGGATTGCACGCTGCTCATCCATGTGTGTTCATGTGTCCAGAGTCTGTGTTCATATTTAATAAAACTCACCTGATAAAAACATAAATGATGTTTTCTTTGTTTTTCCTGAAGGTCAACGTTCCCGGAGACGATGAGAACAAGCTGATGGTGAGTTTGTTTTTTTCTCTGGTCATGTGATTAAAAAAGTCATCTGCAAATATTTACAGTTGAGTGAATTTATCCGAGTCACCAGAGAAAAAGAAAAATGTGTTTCTTGATATTTTACACACATGTACAGAGATTTGAGCTGCAGATCAGAAGTGACCTGAACTCTGCAGACTGAGACACAGTTTGTAGTTTGAAATGTTCATTAACATGTTTTTTCATCCCTGCTCTCAAAAAGAAAAGATAAAATGTGCCAGATGTGAAGTAAACACATGCACGTGTTCATGTTTGAATGCATTTGTGTGTGTGTGTGTGTTTGCAGGCCAAACCGCGGCTGCAGAGGGAAGGCAGCTGTGCGTCTCTGCACAACTCGCTGATGAGGAACAGCATCTTCCAGCTGATGATCCACACGCTGGACCCGCTGAGCGACGAAGGTCCGACACACACACACACACAGAGCACACACACACTGAACACACAGAACACACACACTGAACACAAACAGAACACAGATGCACTTAAACCCGACAAGCTTCATCAGAAAATGAGCACAAATGATGCCGACTGTTTGTTTTCTCGTCTGTTTTTTGTTTAAATAAAGTTCAACAGTTTTGATGACGTTTGAAACAAAGTTTGAAACAAAATTTGAAACAAAGTTTGAAACAAAGTTTGAAACAAAGTTTGAAACAAAATTTGAAACAAAGTTTGAAACAAAATTTGAAACAAAGTTTGAAACAAAATTTGAAACAAAATTTGAAACAAAGTTTGAAACAAAATTTGAAACAAAGTTTGAAACAAAATTTGAAGCAAAGTTTGAAACAAAGTTTGAAACAAAGTTTGAAACAAAATTTGAAACAAAATTTGAAACAAAATTTGAAACAAAGTTTGAAACAAAATTTGAAACAAAGTTTGAAACAAAGTTTTAAAGAAGGTTTGGTTTGTTTGTTTCAGGTCGTTTCAAAGAAAAAGCGTCGATCCTTCACAAAATGGCCAAACAGAAATGTAAAGAAGAGGCTGCCAACGCCAACGCCAACGGAGTCGGTGAGTGACGGAAAAATCAGTGATGAATCAGATTTCAGATCATCAATCAGCTGAGAATAAATGTGATGGAGGATCAACATGTCAGAGAACGAGTTCAATAAACAATAAAACATGAGAACAAGCTGATATAACGATGTGTTTTTGATTTAAAAATGACTTCTTTTTGTGATTTAGATGATTTTTTTGATTGAGCAACTGAACTATCAGATTTAAATCTTAAACATTAGATAAAAACAGGTGTTTTGGTTCATTTATCAGCTGATTTGTCACATAATCTTTCAATTAATCCTCATGATAATTTACAAGAATCTTCTTTCTGAATGTAACAAGCTCAAGTTTCAGCTTTTCTGAACCGTCACATTAACCTTTAAACTCCATTCTAAATCTCCTTTTCTTCTTCTTCTCTCCTCCAGCTGATAAAAACATCCCCAACAGCACGAACGTCGCCGTGGAAGTCACGCCGCCCATGAACGGCGTCGCCGGAGGAGACGAGGTGTGAAGTTCGTCCAAGTTCACACACAAGAAGCTTTTTTCTTACGTTTAACTTGGAGTGAAAACAGAGTGACGAGATGTTTCATGTTTGCGTCCTCAGGGGGAGGAAGAGGAGGACGAAGACCAGCCTCTGAGCCTCGCCTGGCCCGACACCCTCAGGAAGCAGATCACCTACCTCGTCATCCTGCCCATCGTCCTGCCGCTGTGGCTCACGCTGCCGGACGTCAGGAGAGAGGTGACACACACACACACACACATGTTCACAAACTGAACTTCAGGGTCTCTGTTTGTGCTTCTCAGCTCATGTTTATTAAAAAATGTAAATGATTTGATTTTATTTTCCTCAAATCAAACGTGTCGGATGATTTTGAAGCAGGAAGAAACTCTGAATATCTGAGTTTTATTTTCTCTCTCGGCCTGCTGAGTCATTTCTGACTGGTTTTATTTTAAATACTGTAGTTTACAGTCACACTCGGGTCAGTGAACATAACATGAATAAAACTTCTGCAAATATTTATTCTTTAGAAACGAATCTCATGATCCGTTATTTCACAGAGAAACTTCAAGCTGCTGAAATCACACAGTGTGTCTTTAAATGAAGCTTTAATGATGGTTTATGAGGTTCTCAGCCGAACTGAGGTCAGATATTGATTATTGAGGTGATCAATAAACTAAATTGTGTTTTTTTTTTCAAAATTCTTTTCAGACTTCAACAAAGTTCTTCCCCATCACTTTCATCGGTGCCATTTGTTGGATCGCTTTCTTCTCCTACCTGATGGTGTGGTGGGCTCACCAGGTACAACACACTCACACACACACACACTCACACACACACAGAAACAGGTTTTCTCTGTTTGTCACACACACACACACACTCTGTTCTCATCATTCTGTTCTATTCTGAGGCCTTTCTTGTGTGACTGCAGCAGTCGGGGTGTTGAATGTGTGAGCAAAGCAGCTAATCCCGACTAATCTGCGTTGATCCGCGGCCAGATCAACCTGTAACGCTCTATTTTAACGGCGCAAATGCAAAGACAGACCTGAAGTCGGAGGTCGTGTGTGCAAGGTCGCAGAGGAGGCGCGTCTGCTGAGCTTTGTGTGCAAAAACGTTTGCACGATCAGCATCAGCGACGCGTCAGCGGCCTCGAACCTGCTGAAAGTCGAACATTTCTGCAGATCCTAGAGCGTTTTTGTTGTGATCAGAGTGATTTTTGTCCGTTTCAGGCTGAAATTTAAGTATTTTTATCCACATAAGATGACACATTTTCCCTGAAAGTGATAATAAAGCTGCATTCATTTAGATTTTATTACTTTTAGAAGCAAAAAAAAGGGGAGAAACAACATGTAGAAGCATTTTAACACATCGGCCATCAACTGATCATCTCCTCAGCTGGACCTCTTTTCGCTTATGTTCCGTTTGTGTGTTTAGATGCCTGCAAAATACTGACAGCAATTAAAATTTCATAAAAAATCAAAATGACACAACAGAAAAAAACAAAACGAAACCTTTTTAATGCAGATGTGTTGAGAAAATGTTGTGAATGTTGGCATCAATGTGAAAAGTGCAGTGAGTTCCTGAAGTCTGCAGCTGCGTCACTCAGCGTCTCCTTCCTCCCTTCAGGTTGGAGAAACTTTCTGGGTCACAGAGGAGATCATGGGTCTGACCATCTTAGCTGCTGGCACCTCCATCCCTGACCTGATCACCAGCGTGATCGTGGCGAGAAAAGGCCTCGGCGACATGGCCGTGTCCAGCTCCGTGGGCTCCAACATCTTTGACATCACTGTCGGGTGAGTTCACGCTGCAAAAACACATCGATGATCAGAACCTGATGTTCAAACGCCACGATGAAGCTCAGACTCCTCCTCTCTGTGTCCTCCTCCTGCAGGCTGCCGTTCCCCTGGCTCCTCTTCAACATCATCAACGACTTCCAGCCGGTGGAGGTGAGCAGCAACGGCTTGTTCTGCGCCATCGTCCTCCTCTTCCTCATGCTCCTCTTCGTCATCATGTCCATCGCCGCTTGCAAGTGGAGGATGAGCAAGTTCCTGGGCTTCCTCATGTTCCTGCTGTACTTCGTCTTCCTCATCGTCAGCGTCATGCTGGAGGACAAGATCATCGTGTGTCCCGTCACCATCTGAGAGGAAGGAAGCCCCGCCCACCGACCGAAGAATCACCGGAGGAGAGAAAAAAAAAGGAAAAAACATCCTCACACAGACTTAAACTGTCTCTTATCTGCCACACACACTCACACACACACACACAGTAGACTACACACTCACACACACTCACACACACTCACACACACATGTTAGACAGAGGCAGTGACTCGAATCAGCCGCTGTAGCTCACGAGCCTGGACGTCATTTTGCCATTAAATAGAAGGGACTTTTTTTTTTCTCTTTGTACCATGTGACTACAATCTGTAGCTGCTATTGGTGGAAGCCTGCTGAAAGCAACTGATGGACAAGTTGTGCAAACGCCACATTGGACGGAAACTTCACTGAAGATCACCTGAAGATCACCTGAAGGACTGTGCAGAGTTCAAGTTCAGCAGAAACAATGAGGGCAACAAGAGACTTTTTGTTTTTAAAGGCAGTGAAGTTCAGGAGAAATCCTGTCTGTCCTGCAGAAAAACGAATAAATTTTTAAAAAAAAAAGAAAGGGAAGACATGAGTCGGGTAGCTGCTGTAGATCTGAACTGTGTTTAACCTGCTTCAAATGTCAGCGAGCGAGAAGAAAGAGTCCAGCATGTTTTCAGATCCAGGAGAGAAATTCACACTTAGCATCCCATCATCTGCAAAGAGTCGAATGTAAAAAAAAGCTCGTGACTTTTTCTTCTCCATCTGCCTTCACATGCACCGCTTTAGAGCCGGCGATCCCTTCAGTGTCCTCGCTAAAAAAACGGATTAAACAAAACAAATCAGTTTCCTGGTAGATGATGCAGTCTGGACATTCAGAGGTGGATTAAAGATTAGAGATCTTCTTGTATTTTACTTGTAAAAGCTCAAAAGTGTTTTTTTTTTCTGAATTATGTATTTATAAGAAGTGTTCAATATCAAAAAGTTTCCCCTGACCGTTTTCCCCCGTAACGTTTTCATGTAAAACAACTCATGTACTGTATAACATGTGTATAAATATATATACGGAAGCGAATGATAGCAATATTTTTGTCTTGGACTTTTTTCCTCATTCTCCACTAATATGGAGCCTTTGTTGCCATGTTCACGTCACCGTCCTGCGTTCGGTGTGCGACAGAAAGGGTGAAATCTCAGAAGGAAACTGTTGAAAAAGAAACATCACGACGGCCCATATTCTTATTCTGACGCTAAACTCGGACTGTTGAAGAGATTCAGTTTGTGACGTTTGTATATTTTGGTCATTTTTTTGTTTCCCTTTTAATCCCAAATCAACATGTACTTTCCCGTCATTAGAGTCTTAGATAGCTGTTTCCATTCAAATGTTACTCAAATTTACATAAAAAAGTGAAAAAAAGGTGTTTTGTTTTCATCCACTAATCTTGTGCTAATATTCTGAAGATGTTGCAAAAACGATTATACGAAGAAAGAATAAAACAATAAAGAAGTCTGTAACTCTACAAAGCTGTTGATGGGTTTTTTTCTCTTTGATTTTTGCAAAATTTGAGTATTTTTGTATCTTAAAGTCTTAAACAAACAGGCAGAAGGAAAAACTTGACTGAACTCATGCAAACTAAACTGCACAGAATCATTCGACAGTCTTTGTTTTTCCTTCTGTCGCCTGTTTTCTGAACATATAGATCTTACATTTTATCGTTAAACATGTTCAGCGAGCTCCGTTTCTTTGAAATGATCAGTAAAGGTTCTGTAGTTTGTAGAAAACAAATAAAGAAATGTAAGTTTTGCCTCCACGTCTGCAGGACTCTCAGGTACAAATGTGCAGTTGTGCTTCTTTTTCTTCTCTGTTCGATGTAGACTTTAAGATAAATGGACCTGATCCTCTTTAAAAAGCCGAAACAACAACGTTCGTTCACACTGCAAAATGATTAAAAATCACGTTCTGTGTCACCATGTGATCCCAAACTATTTATTTATCTAAATTTTTTCATACATTTGAACTTTTTTTGCCCAAATTACTATGAAAAATATCCATAAAATTGATCCCAAGTGTTTTTCACAGAGAGAACTGTGTGTTTTATTGTGTGTTGATGTGTATAAAAATGTTTAAAGTGTATATAATCACCTGTATGTAAATACAGAGCTCCTGAACAACACGTCTTTAGCCTCTTTGCAGAGTCGATTCTTCATCTTTTCCTGCTTCTGAGGATCAACTGAATGTGAGAAAAGTGTGAATGAATGAATGAATTTAGAAAATATCTTAAAGAATCCATCTGATCAGTTTAAATATAATGACGAATGGCAGAATATTCTTTTGTATTTCCCTCACACACCCTGCAGGAATGGAATCACATCCATGTATCTTTTGAACTGTGTAAAACACTGTAAAAACTTATATAACTCAATAAATTATTCATTATTATTATTCATTGTGTATAAAGTGTCGAACAAGAAAATAAATGAAATTCAAACTTTCACTGTTCGTCTCGTCCAGCAGACGGATCAAACCGTTGCACACCTCTCATGTGTTTGGAGCTGCAGACTGAACCGTTTTAAAACTTTATTTGACATGTTTTTGGTTAAAAAATGTTTGAAATCTGTCATTTTTTTCTTTGAAATCAATGCAAAACAGCCTGCGTCACCTTTAAAGTAGAATTCCACATGATTTTCATTCATATAAATCGTTATAAAGCTCCCTTCAGCTCTCAAACGGCCTCGCCGTCTCAGATCTGCAGTGTCATCAATCAGGATGTGATCTGCTTTACTTTGACACAAGCCTCTTACAGCAGCATGCGTGGCTCGCTGCCACATGATCAGAGTGATGCAACCAGGATTCGCTGGATACCTGAGGACAAGCGACAAAGGACAAACTCACCTGTCTGTTTCTGTTTACAGACATCTGAGGACGTCGACTCACATGACTGCATCACTCCAAATGTCTCTGTCAGGCATTTCCTCACATGAAAAATATTATTATTTTTATGAATTAATTGTTACATCAATAGAAGAGCTTAAAGCTTGGAGGTGGGTCATGTTTTATGGCTCAGAAACTTTAAACCTGAAGCTCTGCGACTCTGTAAATCAGCCCTGATTTCAACCCTGCAGGTCCTGACAGAGCAGATGGCACTGAAACTCAACATAAAGCCTTCAGTGATCAACCAGAGTCACGCGAGAGCAGCCATGCATTTAAAGACAGTTTGGCACATGAGCAGTGTGGGTAAACAGCTATTTTAATATATGCAGTATTTTTGCTCAGTATGTCACTACATTGATTGGATTGTGATAATTTGGACAGTTTTCTGTGTGTTTTCTTGCATTTAGAGGAGTTACCAACTCTGACTTTGAACATTTATTCAAATGTCAGACAGACTTGAACACAAAAAGCCTCCAAAATGACAACTGAACCAAAAATGTCAAAGACTGAATGAGCTGATTTAAACAATAAACAGGTAGAGAAGAATAAATATAATAAAACAGCTGAAGCCATCAAAGCATCATGTTAGCCTCAGTTTCACTTCAAAGAGCATTTTTACACAGATTATTTTTATTTTTAAAGAAACCAAAGTGGATGTTTGAGCTTGTGAATATTGTTTTAAGAACAGAAAATATATGAAACTATCTGTAATAAATGAATGAATGAATGAATGAATGAATGATTTATTTCGGTCATGTCAGCACACTTAATCAGCATCACACATTAAAATAAATAAATACTAATACTATTTTTTAGTTTAGTTTTTAAATACTAATGGTTTTAAAAAATGATAATAAAAAATAAACCTGGAATTCAAACTTTGGATGTTTAAACAGAAATGAGTGTTTTTACAACGTGGACAGCTGATTTTTCTCTGGTTTTATTAACCAGAACACTTGTGTGGATGTTGAGGTCCTGCACGGTTCACAGCGGCAGGTGGCGACAGCGCGCGAAACGTTCTATTAAAACAGTAGAAGAAGAAAAAGCCGGAAGTTCCAGCAGTGCTCTTGGAGTTCAGCTGTGTTCGGAGACAAACACACCAGATCTCGGCCGTTCAGTAGTTTTTTAATGAGATAATCGCAGTTTTGGAGACCAACATGGAACCGCCAGAGTCACCGGGACCGGATGGTACCGGTTCCGGTCCAGAACAGAGTCCCAAACCCGAACTTTCTGCAGCGATGCGGGCTAAAATCGAGAGGAACCGACAGAGGGCGTTGATGCTCCGGCAAGCCCGACTAGCGAGCCGCCCTTTGTCCGCTGTGGAGGGCTCGACCGCGGCCAAAGTCTCCAAGACCATCGACTCCGGCGCCGGCTTCTTCATCGAGGAAGAGGAGGACGAAGAGCAGGAGCAGAGGACCCAGAAGGTTGTGCATCAGCCAGGTGTGTGTCACCTGTTCTCCTCTGGGTTAGCTAGCACTTTAAAGGCTAAAAGTTCATTCAGAGAGCAGAAGGTTTATCAGAGATCCGGCGCTTCTGCAACCACAGCTCAGACTCCAGAGGAGGCTGCGGAGATACAAACACTGTTTTTACCAAAAGAGTCTAATGTGTGAAACATTTACAGGCCGGATGTTTATTACTGTTTATTATTATTAATGTACTTTTACTGCTGTGACGATGTTTCAGCTGCACACAGACTCATTCTGACACAATTCTACTGGGTTTAAAAACATATTTATTCATTTAAAGTTTGACTGTTGGCCTCTGGGAAAGTCTTTTTTAAGAGTGTTTTTCTAGTTTTTCATGTGTGTGCCTGTGTGTGTGTGTGCGTGTGTGTGTGTGTGTTTCCAGCCCCTGTGATTGAACCGGACTATCTGGTGTGTGATGACTGTGAGAAACCCTTCATGGACTCTTACCTCAGCAACAACTTTGACCTGTGTGTGTGTGACAAGTGCAGGTAAACACACACACACACACACACACACAAAAACCTTTGCAAGCACTAAATCTGAATATGTTGTTTTGAAAAAGCTCAACATGTTTAAAGTATGAGAACAGTTCTGCTCTTATTGTTTTTTAGTTTTCTTGCTAATGTTTTCTCTCTGTTTACATCATAGTTTCAGTTGTCGTTGTATTTTGTCTCATCTGTAGAGTTTAAATCAGAAATCAATGAGTCATTTCCTTCTTTTTAATCACAAACTTTGTGCTTGTTTCTCTCCTCAGAGACAACGAGGAGAAACACAAACTGATCTCCAGAACGGAGGCCAAGCAGCACTACCTGCTGAAGGACTGTGACCTGGACAAGAGAGAACCTGCCCTCAGGTTCATACTGAAGAAAAACCCCCACAACCCCCGATGGGGGGACATGAAGCTCTACCTCAAACTGCAGGTGTGTGTGTGTGTGTGAGGCCTGAAGAATGCACAGTTTTCATTATGATTTGAAATAAATGTCAGTTAAAGTTTGTTACAGCGGCTCTTAATCAGCACAAACTAATAACTGATCTATTGATTGTTTAAATCTTTTAGTAAAAATGATTAAAATTCGTTAAAGATGCTTGATGCTGCTGCTTTCCTCTGTTTTATATCCTCGTAAACTAAAAGAAATCTCTGAAAAAACAAGATAAAATAGATGAAATAAGCCTAAAAGCCCCTCGTTGTTCTGTAAAGTGTGTGTGTGTTTTAATGAGTCTGTCTCTATTGTGTGTGTGTGTGTGTGTGTGTGTGTGTGTGTGTGTTTCGGGGCCCAGGTGGTGAAGAGATGCATGGAGGTGTGGGGTTCGGAGGAGGCGCTGGAGGAGGCCAGAGAGACGAGGGAGGAGAACAGGGAGGTGCAGAAACAGAAACGCTTCAACAAGAAGGTCAAAGGTCAGTTTGCAGCCAGAGCAAAAAAACAAACAAACAAACAAACATGGATGCAGGATGAGCATGTTGACGTTTGTGTGTGTGTGTGTGTGTGTGTGTGTGTGTGTGTGTGTGTGTGTGTGTGTGTGTGTGTGTGTGTGTGTGTCAGAGCTGCGCAGGGCTGTGAGGAGCAGCATGTGGACCAAAGACACCAGCGTTCACCAGCACGAGTACGGAGCGGAGGAGGTGGTGGATCCAGAGGAGGACCTGTACAAGAAAACCTGCATCACCTGCGGACACGAACTCACCTATGAGAAGATGTAGAGGCACACACACACACACACACACACACACACACACACACACACGGTCTGTTACAGGATCAGTGGACACGCCCCTCACACACTCACTCTCCCTTCCTTCCTGTTTTTGTTTCTATTTATTTGATTTTCTCTCTCAGTAACAAAACATCCGGATCGAACGTAAAGGGCCAAATCTCTCCTGTGTCAAATCTCACTCAGGAGACATTTTTGTATTTCTGTCATAAACAGAAGTTGATTTCAGCTTTTATCTCTGACTGATTGACCTCTCGGTGCTCAGCCTGATGTTGCACTTCCTGTTTCTTTTTGAGAATACTCAGATTACTTCTCGCAGTGGGCAGAAACGGTTAATTGTGTCACACATTTCATGACTCTAACAGATCTGAGCCTTAAGATTAGAACTCTGTTAGAAAAATGTGAATTCTGCAAAGGGACGCCCTTTAAAGTTTCATGTTTTTGAGTCGCTGAATCCAGATGTTTCCTCCAATATCTCAAATGAACCATGATGCCTTCAGGCTCATCTTGTCTTCGTGTGAACTTCGCTGCTCAAACCTTTCTGGCCTTCGTTTTCTCGCCTGTATGAGTCAAATCTCACCGTAGCTTTTTGCTCTGGTAGCAGATTCACTTTGTTGTTGCTGGTTCGTGGACCTTCAGTCTGATCTGAACGGCTCAGACGAACCTGGTGACGTGAGACTGTGTGTCGTTTCATGGTGTTTTAAATCAGCCGCCGTCGTTGTGGTGAAGATGGACTGGTGCTGCTGGTTTGCTCCGGAGACATTCTGATCAAATCTGATGATCAAAACTGTAAAATAACTTTACGTCTTTGTAAAATGAACTTTTGTCAATTAAAGTTTTGAATGAAGCTGAATGATGGACTCGGGTTGGTCGATGACGTGGAGGAGACGTTTTGTTTCGCATCGACAAGTGAAGCCGCCTCCTTTTCCTCTTCATGACACTTCTGGTTTTTAGAAATATCAGTGAATGTTTTTTTTTAACTTGTTTGGACGAACATGTAGTTTCTCTATTTTATAGTAATTTATTGTAAATAATAAAAAAAATGCCAACCAGGTTTGTATTTTACAATCTCAGAGTTTCCTGATAAATCACCTCAGATGTTTTAATCATGAAGCTTCAGCTCTGTTTTATTTGTGGAGTCAAACTTTTTGTCTTCTTTGCTGTCAGTTTGTAGGAACCGAAGTACATTTACATAAAATCACAAATTCTTTTACTGTCACAGAAACAACACGTTTGGCCAAATCCAGGCTTGTGTTTCTCATTTTATATTTCTCAGTCCCTCCAGGATTTCACGGGCGTTTTTCAAGATTGTTGCGGCCTAAAATGCCTGAATTCACGGCAGCTTTTCT
>JAPZDY010000020.1:15334515-15348094 GCA_029783645.1 Ctenochaetus hawaiiensis | reverse complement strand
ATCCAGCTTTGGTTTGCTTTTTTCGAACTACGAACGCTTTTCTGTGGACTTGCTGCTACGTTTCTGAGAGACACTTCGACTCTCTCATAGCCTCTCATATCAGTTAGAAACTTCTCCGTCATGTCACGTAGCTTTCAGAGATTTGTACACATTTTAAACTCCAGTCTGTGATGTTCAGATCACAGAGAGTTTATGTGTAAAACAGGCTAAGACGGGTGATTATACTTCATCAGTTATTAGATTAATTTCTCAAAGCAGTTTAAACATTTTCACATTCACCGTTGAGTCTCTGTGGTGCGTTAAGAAACCTCTGCTTGTTCTCAGTTTGTTTCTTTGAGTTGATGTTTAATTGATTTCCGCTGATTGGTTTAGAAACGCGGTGAGTACACTTTGTCCACCAGATGTATTATAGAGATGGAGCCTTACATTCGCACGATGTACCAGGACCAGGTCAAAGTGTGCCACATCTGTCACAACATCGCTTTCCAGGTAAACGTCTCCTCTGGTTCTCTTTCGTGCACAGAAACCTTGTCACCTGTATTTACCTGTAATGAATCCTGAATAAATGACATCAGTCCCGTAGTTTAGATTTCTTGTTATAACTAGAAATGTGATCTCATAATGATGAATGATGCTTTTAATTTGAAGGTTGGCTGAAATAGTTACATGATTGCATCCATTTTTTGTTCTAAGAAAATCATCTTTACCATCAGTTTTGTAGTTTAAAGGCGAGCTGTCACTTTGAGGTCCCACACATTATATAAATGACCAAGAATTCTTATTTAAAATTTATGATTTAATGTTTTGCTGCAGATCAAACAGACACATTTAGTGTCATATGTCATGATGTTTCATCTTGGTCCTTTTTTTCTGTCTTCAGTTTTTACTTCTGAGTCATTGCAGCTTCATTTAATTTACTTTATTTAAAAACTGTTTTTATTAGGACTGAATTTTCTCAAACATAACTGAAAGATATACGTCTGAATATATAACATGTTTGACTTTCAGTGCCAGATTTGTGAGAATCCCATTTGTGGCATAAAGATTCACAACCCATGTGTGGCCAGATACTTTAACGACAGAACTGAACCTCGATGTCCAGCTTGTGATGACTTTTGGCCGCATGAAATCCCAGGTATTTATTGTTTACGTACATATGTTGTTAACACATATTAATCTTACAATATTAACGTCAATGAACTCCTTTTCAGTACAAACTTGCAACCAAACTGTCACCTTTTTGATCGTTCCAGTATATTTATGTGGTTTATTACAAATCTGAACTTCTTGAACTATTTTATTGATGATAAATGCATTTTAAGCATATATTGTATGTATATGTATATAAACATGTTTTCCTTTTTTTCTTTTTCTTCTGACATTTTGAAACCCAACAGTTGGAATATTATTTTTTAGTGTTTTAATGAATATAATAAAACAAATGAGGCTGCTCTTTTTCTCATGTTGTTGTGTTTATTACAGAAGTCTGATGTCTCGTCTCTCCGTCCAGAAGATGAAGACTGAAGCTTTTTTAAATATTTGTAAAGTTTTGTCGTATTTTTAAAATATCTTTATAATAAACCAAATTTTTGTTATAATTTCTTAACAGCTCCTTCTATAAAAAATGACTCGTTCCACTAAAATGTCTTGATGTAAGTTTTAAACGGTTGTCATCAAAATACAAAATTAGTGCAGATTTTCTGTTTATTTTAATTTTGTACACGTTTCTGAAAGTGAAGACTAAAGAAATTAAATAAACCTTCTCATGCTGAGAAATTTATCCTCCAGTTTGTTTTTCTTCTTTTGCTGCTGAAGCTCAGTGATAAAAATATAATCCAGCTTGTCAAAATATAAAGTTTAGAGCTGTAAACTGACATTATTTTGCTTTAAGTTTGAACATCAAACAGCGTGTTTCATCGATTTTTATTCTTTCTCTCTCTATATTTGTGATCTGACAGAAATCAGACCTGTATGTCACAACAACATTAATATTTGGAGCAGAAATTATATAATAAATCTGCTATTTATCATTTTTGTGAGCAGGGTTTGGACTGAAGTTGCACTTTGCTGTGAAATGCTTGCAGGTTTAATTCACATCCAACAGTTTACATCAGGGCAAACTACATTTGCCTTCAGTGTTTTCACAGTGTGTCACATTTGTGGCCCTGAAACACCTGAATAACGTGTAATGCAGTTAAAACAGCTCTGATCACAAACAGGATTATAATCATGTTTGTACCTTTATCTGCATAGAAAACAAATATCAGTTAAATTCTAAATTATAATCTATAAAATTCTCCTGTTTGCCCGTCAGGTTCATTCTGTTTGGCCCATATTCACTGACAACTAAAGGTTTAAACAACAAACTGCATCAGATTTAAGACTTGATGTTTTCTAAGTAAAAGTTTTGTGTGAAGTTCAGCTGAAAAACTTTAAACTTGCACATCAAGTCTGCAATTAGCAACCGCTTCCATCGTTTCATAACCTGATGAGTATTTGATTCAGAGTTGATGATAAAAAAGAGTCTCAGATTCCCTCCAGCCTCGCATGATTTATTCAAATCCCTTCTTCTTTTTTTATTTCAGGATTCATTTTAGTTTAATCTTAGACAAGAAAAAGCATTTTTATAACTTAACAGAAACTTTTACATCACGTGATGGAGAACTTTGACAATATATTGATTTTGCTTGTTGGATAGAAAAAAGGGGACGAATGCAAAAGGAAATCAAATCAAATAAATGTCACATTACCCTCATTTCTCAAGGCATTATGGGTCATAAAGAAGTGGCCTCAGAGTATATTTGCCTGACAGGAGTTCGGCTCTAGTATCTTCAAGGTGACAATGTATTTGATAGCTTTTCTAAACCACGGATAGAAAAGAGCGTATATGAGCGGGTTCAAGCAGGAATTAAAGTACAGCAGCCAGGACACGATTCCCCACGTCACCGCACTGTTCGAGATGTTCTGTCCTGCAAGAGACGGGTAGTAATACGGACAGAAACTCGCCAGAAACACCAGGATGACGATTCCCAGAGTCCTGGCCGCCTTCCTCTCAGATCTCTTAGCCGTGACTGATCGAGCTGCGGCGGCTGTGACGTGAGACCGCATGGAGCGAGCCTGAGACGCCGCCACGAAAAACACCCTGAGGTACAGCACGAGGATGACCGAGCAGGGCGCGACGAACGTGAACACGAGGTCGACGGTGCCGGAGACGTAGTCGATGACCACCAGACACTCGCCGTGGCAGGAGTTGTACCTGTCGGGCTGCCGGAGGTGGTCCTTCAGGATGAGCCCGTTGTAGAGGAAGGAGCAGGCCCAGCACAGACACACACACACCTCCACCCTGCCGCGAGTGATCCTGCCGTGGTACTGCAGAGGGTGGCAGATGGCGACGTAGCGGTCGATGGATATGAGCGCCATGTTCCCCACGGAGGCCGAGGTCAGGGTGAAGCCCACGATGTAGGACAGAGCGCACATGGCGTCGCCCAGCAGCCAGCAGGTTTCCACCAGACGCACCGTTTCCACCGGCATCACCAGCAGCCCGACGAGCAGGTCGGCGGTGGCCAGGGAGAGCAGGAGCAGGTTGGTGGGGGTGTGCAGCTGCCTGAAGTGGGAGATGGAGATGATGACCAGCAGGTTGAGAGCCACGGTGAGCACGGCGACGCAGGAGAGCAGCGTGTAGAGGAGGACGACCACCGAGCGAGGACGCGGCAGACCGCGGCACGACAAGTTCAGCAGCTGAGGGTAGCAGAGCTCACCGCCCCGCAGGCCGTCCATCACCTGAAGCTGCTGAGCTCCAGCAGCTCTCTGAAAACACCAGAGACGGTTCAGCTGCTTTATCTGTGACCGAACTCCTCCTCAACTCACCTGTCCTCCTCTTCATCATGTCTGACCGTCCCCCGTCTCTTCCTCTGCTCCTCATCCTCACCTCCTCCTCCTCCCCTGCTGCATGATGCAACATCATCAGAAGCAAACAATGGAAAACTTTTCTGTTAGTCAGTTTAACTTAAAGCCTCGAGGGGATTCGTGTCTGTTATTGATGAAGAGTATTTGACTCTAAAGCAGCTTTTTTTTAAACAGCTGCTGTTGTGTTTGTTTGTAAAAACACATTTAACGTTCGAGCACGAAACCGCTGTGGTAAATCTGAACGTGGACTGTAATCTGTAATCTTGGTTTATAAATCTGTCTGAACTCTGTTTTTTATTTTGAATTGATCATCTAAAATCAACAGCAGATTAAAATGATTCACTAATTTTCTGTTTTAAATCATTTTATTTTGAAAAAAAGTTTGTCTTCTTTTATTTGTCAGATAAAAACTCACAAACAGGAGATGTCAGCTGTGGATCTGGTAAAAGACATGTAAGGGACAAAAGATCCAAAATATAGTTTACAATGAAAATAACTGTTAGTTAAGGTCAAAGGTCACAGGCTTGGATGCTGCAGCTTCATCCTGTTGTTAATAGATCAGCTGTTCTGTAAATCTCAGCTCATCCAGGATCCTTCGAGTCTGCCGGGTTCTTTTCTTCTCTGAACCCGACGTGATGACAAACTTTCCTTCAGTTTCACAGCTCGTTTCAGTCTTCAGCTCCTCTCCAAATGTTTCCTCCGTCCGTTTTCTGCATCCGTCACTGCTGCGATCACAAGCCTGAAGTCTGTTTCATGGGTTCAGTGCAGAGTATTTTCCCATAATCCCTTGTGTTTGTGTGTGTTCTCAGGCCTTTTTTAACGGAGGACGTTTTGTCAGAGTAAAACTCAAAATATCTGCTAAAAACAGAACTGAGAAAATACTAAAATACTTCAGTATCAGCTTCAGAATGGTTTAACTCATCTGTTTACTCCGTACAAAAACCTTGTAACTTCTCTTTGAGGCGTTTTTTAACATGAAGCTGCTCTTTAGTGCATTTCAGTTCATATTGTTTGTGTGAAACAGTCGATCTAAGTTGTGGTTCTTTCTCTATATGTGATCATTTATGAATTAATTCCTTGAATCTTTTAGTCAAATTTTGACATTGTGCTGTATAACTTTAAACTTCCTATCAGACTCCTTCTGAGCCGTTTGCTCGGTCATATTTGTGCTCATTTTTCTAACAATTTACCAGAGATGAAACCAGGAAATTTAACTCAAATCACAAGTGAGTCTCGAGTCTTTGCACTTCAGTCTGAAGTCAAAACTAAAAAGTCTCAAGTCCTAAACTTTGAGTTTCAAGTTCTAAGTTAATCTGATGCGATTTTAAGAGCAGATTGACTTGTTTCTGTGTGAATGACTTTACAACTTTTACCCCACATCACCTTAAAAAGTGTGTGTGTTTAATAAAGTGTTGACTTGTTCAGGTTCAAAAAGAGAAATTAATCGTCTTGTTGCTCAGTTTTTTAATGTTTCGATCTTTGGTTGTGGGGAACGTGTCGAGTTTTTTCAAGTTAAAACTGAAACTGAAGTCACGAGTCTTTGGTGTTAAAGTTCAAGTCGAGCTGAAGTCGTCCATTTTGTTCCTCGAGTCAGAGTCAAGAGCGAGTCATGTGACTTGAGTTCACACCTGTGCGGTTCAGTGTCATGTTGCTTTTAAGCCTTTTTACTTTTTCTGATGATTCTTTTTTGAGTTTTTCTCTGATTGTTTGACATGAATCCCTTTTTCAGCTCAAACAGAAGCTTTGTTGTGTTTCCGCTGCAGCTTCTTTCGGCTCGTGTGTGTGTGAATGTGTGTGAATGTGTGTGTGAATGTGTGTCTGGTTGCATCATGTGCTGATGCAAACTGTGCTGATTAACACCTTCGGCTGGAAGTCATTTGTGGGTGAAAGTGTCATTGAACATCATTACAAGGTGTGAAAATGTCCCTTTGGTACAAAACAAAACTGTCAACAAACATGTTTGTGTTTTCATGTCAAACTAACGTCTCCGAGGACGACACGACGAGTTCGTGTGTGTCTCTGCAAAATAACACAAGTTAAAACCACAGTTTTAGATATTTTAACTGTTTATTTTAAGTAGTTCTGGTTAAGATCAGATGGTGGAGTTTTTGCCACGGATGCAGAAAGAGCTTGAAAAGTATTTTATGTGTTTTCTGCAACAGTTTGTGCTGTTTGAGAAGGAAATGCAATAAAGTGATGATCATTTTGTGCTTGAACCACAACTTGTTTATCTGATGGTTTAATGTTTCTTTTGGAGAATTAGATTTTGCACATAGTTTGGTGTCCCCATGTGCAGCTCATTAAGTTAAACAAGTAGTCTTTTTTAAAAATCCTCAGATTTATAGGATGAACACGGGTCTGTAGTTTGCACTTCTGCTGAAGTTTTACTGACCTTTTTCTCTGGTTACATTCATGCTGGAAAGCTTCTTTATTAACTTTATTTAAAACATATAACGACGTCTGGATTTAGTTTTAGTTTTTAATTTTGTTTCTTTCATAAAGACGATTTATTCTGCATTCTTAAAGACTGAAAACCAGCTTCATCTGACTGTTTTGAAACCAGTGAGACGTTGCATCTGGAGAATAACGAAAATAACCAGGTTGAGTTTTGTTTTGTAGCATAAAAAGGATGTTTCTCCACATTAGTCACATGTGTTCACCCCTCAGTCTGAGAACCACAAAAATATGTCACATTGGAAATCTGTATCATATATTTTAAATGAAGAGATGTTGTGCTGAAACATAATTTATTAACTTTTAAAACAATTATTTTTCATCGTTAACACCTGCTGTAACTTAAACAAAGCCTGAAAATCAAAATCATCTTTTTCCAGTTAATTTGTTTGCATTAAAAATCTTTTGTCGTCGTTACATTAATTAAACATTTTTTAATGTTCGATACATTTTTCACATCGTTAACTTGCTCATCATTGAACGTCCGGTTGTCTGATGTGCTGCTGCAGTCTGATGATGACGAGAACAGCTGATCCAGATGTGAAAAACATCACAAACTGACCTTACCTCTGTTGTTGTTATGAAGCAAACCAGACACTAGATGGCGCTGTTAGTAAAGCAGTTGAATCCTCATGAGCTTTGACAACTTCTTCCACTTTGTTCCTGGAAACTTATTCAACCTTTTTTCTCTGCGATAACGGAGCACAGAAAGGATTTTTATTTCGCAGCATCTGTTTCACCTTCTGATAGTTTTTGTTATGTTGGAGTTTTTTTGTAAAATTTAAATTTTACCTCCTGATTTAAGTTCTGGTTTTATTTTACTGCAGTAAACTGTTCTGAGCTGTTTGTCTGCTTTACAAATAAAAGAATAAAATCCACATCTGCAGCTCAGATTATGAGGTGAAATACAAAATTTACAGCAGAGGTGAAGAGCGAATCAGTCAGAACTGTTAAACAGAATTTGTTTTTGTACAATAAATACATTAAATAAGGTTTTTAATTTTAAACTTGAAAGACAACAAAATAATTCAGACAAAAAATCTAATCACTTTATAATAACTTATAATTTACTTATAACTTATTATTTATAATAACTTTCTAATGCTTTATTTGTATTAGTTTTGATAAGAAAGAACAGGCAAAAAATGTATATTCTCATGAGGCTTTTTGTATATTATCATATAATATATAACGTTTCCCTGTACACACACACACACACACACACATGTTGCTCTCTTTTTCTTACCATAAAGCCGAAATTTAACACATTTCACCAATTTTCTTTTTTCTTTTTTTGCCATTTTAAACAACAAAATCAGCTTCTGTTGTCTTATTCCAAAAATAAGAGCAGCTTCAACCACCGAGGCCTCTGTTTTCTGTTAATGCCACTCTGGAACAAAAAGTGAAAACAGAATCAAGAGGACGATGAGTTTCCAGTCGAGGAGGAAACAAACAGAGACTCTGAAGGTCGGAGGAGGAGGAGAACTGAGCATCATGAGTTTTCCTGCATCGAGTTTGGAAACTTTACTTTACGTTCATTTCACGTCTTTGCAGATGTGCAATGAGGGTCTTCATTTTCCTGTTCAATTAAATGATGCATAGTCTATTTTTAAATGTCCAGAAGCATTTTAAAAAGATCACAATAAGTAAATCAATCGATCAGCTGCTTTAAATGAAAAAAAAAATCTGTTTATTTGTAGAAAAACAAACATAATGTTAAACATCTGCTGAGGAGCAGACGTGTGGATTCTGAGCATTTTTATAAATAAAAGAAAAATAAAATCTTTCCCTCAAACTTTTAACCAAAATCCATGTAGTTAAAGTTAATGACTGTAAAAAAAAAACAGTGGAGACAGAGGCAGCGCTGTGCTTCTGTTGTTTATGGAGAACATCAGTGTCTGTTCTTCTGTTCCTCAAACCACATCGTCATCGCTCGACCTCAAATAAAACAACACGAAAGCTTCGAACCGTCGGCCGGCTGCAGCGTTTCTGTCTGAGAAGAAGCCCGTCGGTCACCACGTTGATGCTTTGGACACAGAAACTGAAAACTCAACAGGTTTTTTTTAAAGAACTGTTTCTGTTGCTTCTACAATAAAACCTGATCTCATAATTTAAGGAAACCATTCAAATAATCTTTTCTGAAGCTTCTCAAAACAAAGAGATGATTATTTGTTTCACTTCTGGTTTTGAGGACAAAACTGTTTTCTTTGTGTGATGTTTTAGTTTCTCCATCGACCCTCAAATGTCAAAACTTATTTGGCCAATTTGAATCAATTTACTGCAAAATAGTTTTGGGGCTTTTGAGTCGCTGCAGGAGAAAAAACATAAAATAAAACTTTGTTTTTTGACTAAACTTCAAAAAACTGGTTTGAGATTGTAGCACAGTTTGTTTTTTGATGATGTAACAATTATGACAAATAACTGAGCTGGTGTTTAGTAGATTTTTCAACACAAAACACTGAAAAGTTTAATCCATTAAAATTATGTTATTTCAATGAATAAACTCGTTACAAAAAAATGTGAAAATAATTTAAGACTTAATTAATTAGTGAGCAGATTATGTGTTTAAAATGCCAAATTTTCAAATATGTGATGTTATCAAACCATCAGGGTGTCTCAGAGGTTCACACACACACACACACAGATTAACACGCCTGGTTTCACCCAGTTTTCCCTCCAAACGCGGCGGCCTAATTGATTCTCATCCTGAATGTGTGGAGCCAGACTCGGCCTCTCACACTGTGAGGATGACACCTCCGTCTCCTCACTTTGATGTCACTCCCCCGCAAAGGAAAGGTCAAAATAATAAATGTAGGCCCAATTGATGGGTTGGCGGGGGGGCGGCGGGGGGGCGTTTGAGTGCTGATTTTTGGCCGAGTGCTTCCCTAAAGGCCTAATGAATTCATACAGTCAGCGACGGCCAAAGAGGAAAACAGCAGGAGGCCTTTTTCCATGAAAAGGTTGATCTAAATGTGCAGACGAGCCCGGCTCCTCCGTCCCACTCGTCCTCCAGCACGTCACTCTGCTCTCTCTCTCTCTCTCACACACACTCACACACACACACACTCGTGGATAAACACTGAAAGTATCTCACACACACCTCTGCACACCTTCCCACCACGGATCAAAAAAACCCTTCTTCACCCGACTCTTCGTCACAGCAGGACGCCTTTGACTCCAGAGTCAGAACCCCAGAAATACACGGACGCTTGAACGCATCTTTGAAGGCTCCTCAGGTCGTCCAGGTCACAGGATGTCTGTTAGAAGGTTAAAGGCAAACGGAGCAACACGGCGTCTGCTGACCTTTGACCTTCTGTCCATCATCTCACACTCGAGTTTTACAGCAGAACTTTATCTCAGATATTAGAAAAGACCTTTAACTTTAGAAAAACACTGATTTCTGTGAAGCTGAATTACAGATAAATGTGTAGAAATAACATGAATATTTAAATTTTATTTAAAAATGTGAATATTTCACTTCCATCAGTAGAGTAACAGGAACAGTTAGATTATCTCAGTACTTAAATGTAAAAATACTCCATTACAAGTGAAAGAACTAATTCAAAATGAAAACAGTACAAAGTACAAATGTTATTGGCAGCAAAATGTGATTAAAGTTCCAAAAATGATCATGTTAATTATGCAGACTGCTCCTTTAAAAGAGTTACCACACTGATGGATGAGTATTCATTTAAATAAAGTTTGTTTGTTAAAGTGTAATTTTCATTTATTCGCAAATAAATGTTTTGTGGGTTAAATCTTTAACTTTAACCTTCAGTCCTCAACATTTAACATTAGTGAGAGCAACATAAACTTAAAGTAAAAGGGTGTATAACATTTTAATGTTGCTGTAAGTTGATTTAATTGTTTATTAATATTTGTTAATGACTATAATTACTTCCGAGGCTGCTGTGTGAACACATGAATGAACTATTTGTTATTACATAATTAAATTTATAGGAAAAGTTGTTACTTTTGACAAAAACTTTGCATTAATACACACTTTACTACTGACAACGACACCATGTTGTTATAAACAGGAAGTCATCACAGGGGTTAAGTTGGTGCTTGACTCTTGAAAAAGTGTCATAAAAAGTGTAGTGGAGTAAAAATCTGAGTAAACGGAAAATACCGACAGCCAGTAAAGTAACTTAAAAATACAGTTGAGTAAAAGTCACATTACTTTCCTCCATATGTATCCACGATGCTTCTAATGTGGAAAAAACGTTTTTTATCCAACTTACACACACTTTTGAGTTGATTTAATAACATTTTAGCACAAATTGCGGTTTAATTTCTACATAAAGATAAAAAATAATGTGTTCTTAATGCACAGGGTTTATTTCTGCTTGAAATTCAGGAGTGTATGACAACAAAAAAACTTAAACTGATCCCCAAACCAACATTTAAACACATGAATCCTCACCATCACACTAAATGTTGCCTGTGCATTTTAAACTGTACTTTTACATCGTGATCCATCATTTTAGATCAACATTTTTTAGTTAAACTGAAACGAAATCATGAAAATCTCAACGGGTTTTACTGTTTATTGGTGTTAAATGTTCCATTAAGCTCCTTTAAGGGGACATCGAGAGTTTAAATGACTTTTAAACTTCACTAAATTAACATAAATAAAAAATATTTGCCAAGAAAATGATAATGCTATAAAAGTTGTATTTAATTATATATATTTTTTAGATTTTTATCATCACGTGATGTGACCTGCAGCTTCCGGACACTATTTATGTTGTTTATGTTGTTTTTGTTGTTATTTTTGTTAAATTTGCGTCCTCGGTTTGTTTCATCAGTTTGTCACTTTAATCCTTTAAATAAATGACCGCGTGCTTTATGATCTCCACCTCGCGCGCTGTCTGCGTGACCGCGCGGTGACAAACACGCATGATGCACGAAAAACGCAATTTCCTGATCGGCCCCAAAATCCCCCGTGAGCCGCGTTAAGATGCGCATTCACGCACAGAGCTGCCAGTTTTTTTTCCTGCGGGAGGACGGAGCCGCTCCGGGCTGAACTACATGCGCAGTCCTGCCGTGAATCACTCATCACCACGGCAACCGGCGTTCACACCGAGTCCCCGTCAGCATCAGTGTGGTCCGACCGTCCGATCCAGGCGACCGGAGACCGGAGAGCGCGGAGGAAACACGGTGAGTTCACCTCTTCTTCATTCACTCATCATTTTTAAATGGATTAGACAGATGTGTGCGGGTTAAGAGGGCGCGTGCCTCTGCGGAACATCTGCACTGAAGGCTATCAGAGATGTTTCCTCAAGATGAACTGATCCACTCGTTAATGCGTGAATGTGCTTTGCGGTGCGAACGGAGGAGCATCTCGTCTGTAACCGGTTGTTTTCCATCAGGACTGTTTGTCTCTGACAGGCTGGAAAAATGCTGCATTCACGTTACATAAAAGGCTCCAATTAAATCTGCGTCTGCTGATTAATAGGCGACAATCATCAGTTAAATCATGTAGAAAATGTGCAGCTATTAGATTTAAAATCAGACAAAAATAGTTTATAATAACATTCAGGTCTATAATTTTTCCTTTTTGGATCAGATCTGGTGTTTCTGGTCTCACAGCCTGGATGTTGTCTTGTCGCAGCTGCCTTCAATGCAGCACGTTCTGCATGAGCAGTGAACCCTGAAGAACTTGAGAGTCTCAGGCTCCAACAGATCAGCCTCACCTGCTCGAAACACAGCGTTCACCTTTACAAAGCTGCGTCTTCCCTCCTCCGTCAGCTGGTGAACGAGTGTCAGATCAGATGATGATGAGTGAAACTGTGATCACGTCATCATTCTGACACAAACAGCAGATAAAATGTGTGTTTCGGAGATGTTCCCCGGCTGCTGGATGTGTGTTTTTTCATGTCAGATTGTGGGAACGCTAAGTGTTTGACAGCGACACTCGGCTCATTTGTTAATCACAGATTCAGGATGATTCATCGCAGCCACACTTCACTCCAACTGTGGGGAGGAAAAATGACCACTTCAGCCTCCCACTCAGCGAGGACGCCGACGGCTGTGTGATGGAGTCCTGAGTAACGTTCAGGGTCCTTGTTTCTGCCTGACAGAAGCTGCTCTTTAACGGCTTCAAACCTGATCAGAAGATTTTTCATTTTAAACAGTTTTTGGTTATTTACACTCACAAAAATGTCAAATATCCAGAATTTAATTAGTTTTTTTAAGCGTGCAAATGTTCATTGAGAGCATGTTGCAAAGTGTCTGAAACTAAAACTTAAAAATCGGCGACGTTATCATTTAAAATTCTCAGTTCCTCCTTCAGCAGGTCTTGTTTTCACACTGAAGGTCTGTCAGTCTAATGAGCCTGAATCTCCTTTATCAGCAGCACATTTCCTGTGCATGAGGGGTTTCTCCCGCAGCATGAAAAGCCCACTGTAGCTCTTCGCCTCCTGCTGTGTGTGTCATCATTGTGAGTCGCTGGCGTCAGCGGGGCCCGTCGGGGCCCCGTCGGGGCCCTCGGCTCAGGGAAGGTGTTGTGTTGCTCTGTGTGAATGAGATAAGTGGATCCTCACCTCTCTCCTCCATGTTTGTACGATCATCCGATGGAGGACAGAAAATAGACTCGTATCAGAGCTGAGAGGGACAGCGGCGTGTCGTCGGCGTAGATTACAAACACTAAAGACGAGGGTTCGGAGGGAGCGATGAGGCTGAGATACACAAGATTAATCATTCAGTGGTTATGAAACATGTTTACTCAGCTGGTGGGGTTGGATAAACAGCAGACTTCCCCGTGAGGACGGCAGCAAATACAGAAATCTGAAATCATTTGAATATGAACCCAATTTCAGACACATAGGACCTAATTAAAATTCCACCCACCATAACTTCTTTAAATTATTCAAGGTTCAACCATCATGGGAAATATTCTTATTTGCTTTCCTTTAGGGGGAGATTTACAGGCCAATTATTCTCTTATCTACAGAGAGTGAGGCCTCTGTAAACAGTCGGTTAGCTTAGCTTAGCATAAAGTCTGAAACAGAGAAAAAGCTACGTTGTCTCCGTCTAAATGTGACCAAATCCACATTGGAGCGTCTCTGGCTAAGTTAGTTTATCTCATGTCTTTACATGACAATCAATCCACAGAAACTGAAGGCAGTTTGGCATCTGTGAAACGTTTTTTTGATTTAATTGATTTTCGATATGTTTTTATGCACAAACATGCTCAACTCTAAGTGGTTTGTAA
>JAPZDY010000020.1:15314886-15326293 GCA_029783645.1 Ctenochaetus hawaiiensis | reverse complement strand
TCTTGCTGCTGTGTTTTGTGTGTTTGTGTGTGTGTGCGCGTGTGTGTGTGGGGGTATGCGTGTGTGTGGGTGTGTGTCAGAGAGGTGGAGGTGAGAGAAGAAGAGATGTGAGGCGCGACTTTGCAGCGAGAAGTGAAGATAACAAGTTTTTAACGAGATCAGTTCGTCTCCGTCTCGTTTCCTCTCCGTCTGTTCGTTTGGTTTTAGAGGAGAACGAAGTAACATCGTCAGCGAATGTGCTCACTGATTAACTTTTAAGACTTGAACTGATCGTTTTATTTTTTGCATTCTGTGTGAATCTGCAGCTGAAGTGTGAGGAAGGTGTGTTTGAAGTCCGGTGTTGAAGCCAGCTGGATGTTTTAAACTGAGTCACACAGTAGAAACTACATCACAACAACTTTTATCTGCATCATTTAGGTGATTTTATATAAAAATAATCACCAAAAAAGTTCATCTGTTTTACATAAATAGCACATAAATGACAAATGAAAGGGCCTGAAAACTCTCTGACTTTTGTTATTTTACATTTAATGAACCACTTACTGAAATTGTGCATAAAACTTTTAATTTATTGCTACAGAAATATTAATATAAGTTCTTCTGTGTGCTCATGTGTGGAAGCCGATTGTATTTGAGTTTCACTAAATGTTTTTATGTTGCTGTAAATGATCGTGTACATTATAATTGCAGGGTTAAGAATCATCATGAATGTATGAAGCTGCTGCTCTAATCTCAATGTAGTTTTATGCTTTTAATGTTCAGCCTGAAAGCTTCTGTTCTCTTCATGATTTTCTATTTATTTAATTAACAGAGTTTTTATGTGAAACGAGCTCTTTTCCTGTTTGTTGTAAATTAATTTTTAAAGTGAAAAAAAATGTAAACTGTGTTTTTCTTCAGCAGACGTCAGAAATGAGACTCACAGATCCTCTCGTTTGTCCTGATGATGTTTTAACCCACATCCTCTCTTTGCTTTTCTTTGTATTTATTGAGCCGCTTGTTGTCCAAACGGCAGATTTGTTCTCCTCATGCGAGTGGGACGAACGTGGGATCACAGCACAGCCTGTCGGGTTCAAGTGCCAAACGTTTGCATCAGACCCATCTGCTCTGATGTCAAAGAACATGACGCCAATAAACGACTTCTCTCCTTCATTCAAAGTCTTTAATTGTCTGAGTTAACGAGTCACCGGCGCTGATTAAAACTTTGGTGTCTGAAGGAACCAAACAGACTTATCTTTGTTTTACTCTGTGGACTCATCAGGTGTCTCTTCATGTCAAATCACAGTTTGTAAAGTTACACTTCAGACACGAAGTGGTCGAAAATATTAAAGTACAGTTACATGTTTTCTCATTTATCCAACACACAGATCCTTCACTTTAGGAGCAGTGAAACAGTTTGAAAGTAACAAATATATTATATTGTTGTATTATTATAATTTAACCACCTGTTATCGAGTTGTTGCCAACATTTCAGAGTCACGTTTTGTTTCGTGGAGATAAAGAAAAGGATAAATTCTTAATGTCTGTGATCAGGTTAGCAACATTTCAACCTTTAGAAACATCTTTCTCTGCTGAGAAACATCTCAGGTGACGTCTGCTGTTTTAAAGGTCTGAGCATCAAAACTAAGGTCATGATTTGGTGACCAAACCAGTTTCCTGCCGAGGACCTCGACCTCCTGTTCTGCTAGCTGGACTTCCCTGCTGTTCTTACCTTGTTCGTCTGTCGCTGCCGTCAGTTTCACTTCCTGTTTGTTCTCCATCTTCATACATGAGTGTTTTTTCAAGCTTTAGACACTCAGGCCAAAGATGCATCATGTTATGAGCACATGAACGCCTGCATTTGCATCAAAAAACAGAAAAAACACTCGTTCCTGTCACAACAGACTTAATTACAGGCTTATCCCATAATAACTCTGTTACTCCTCTACTTTGATGTAAGAATTAACAAAATGATGATGTCATTGCGTGTCATGCAAATTTAGCTGTAAAAGATGTGAGCTCTCTGGTGCGCCCTCTAGTGGTTTCCTTCTGTTCTGTAATAAGCGTAGTTCGATCATGAAGCAGTCGGTTTTCAACACAAACTTGTGGTTAAAGAGCAGGTTTATCTCTGGATTTACAACATTTGTGCATCATGATGTTCAGTTTAAGTTCTGCATGACAAAACACCATGAGAGGCCGTTTTTTACTCTGAAAGCTTCGCAGGAGAAAGATGTCAGTGCAAAAGGTTCTGACAAATATTGTGGAAATTAGTCTGAATTTAAAAAAAAGGATCTAATCCAACAACTGCAGCTCCTCTCTCAGTCTGAGTCGATCAGTTTGCACAGAATTGAAAATCGGACTCGTTTCTCCTCAAACTGGAGTTAATTCGCAGCCAAACAGGCCACATCCTCTGCGTCTCTGCTGGCTTCACCGCTGTGAGCCTGTCTGCATCTCATTTACACTCACATACTTTCACACCATCGCTGCAAACCGAGGATGTGTGGCTTCAGGCATGTGTGTGTGTGTGTGTGTGTGTGTGACTATGAAATCATTAACCTGCACTTATGTGTGTCTTTGTGTTTCCTGCATGCATCTCTCTGCTTCTGTGTGTGTGTGTGTGTGTGTGTGTGAACCCATGCTTAGCCTGTTAATTAAATCTACATTAAACCCTGTTTAGCCTTCAGGGCTTTTTTTCTCCCCTCTGTTCCTGAGTGACATGCTGCAGACGTAGTTGGCTCGGGGCATGGAACTAAATAAAGTGCTAAAAAATATTTATTAGGGCATTTACAGATCCCATGCTTGGTCAAGGCCCGGCGCGTTGTGCCAAAAAGGCTTCGGTTCAGGACCGAAGGGGGAAAATCACGTAAAATCAGCCGGGTAGTCGTGTGAAGGCCGCCAAGCCCCATTTTCCTGCTTTATAGCATCAACAGATCTGAACAGTAAAATAGCAGGTTGGCATTTTAATTTCGTCCTGATCGCTCAGAGTCCATCAGCGAGGCCGCGGCGGGAGTCGTTCAGCAGATAACATCCAACTCCTCAGAGCCTCGATGCCACTCAGACACTGAAGAACAGGAAGCTGTGATGGTTTACTGTCCGTCTGCGGGTCTGAAGCTGAACCAGACTCCAGAGAAAACATGCAGCTTTTCAGCAAAATACAGCAAAAATGGTCTTTTAACAGACAGCTTCTTGTCTGTGAGATGATCCTCTTTCACATCCTGAGACAGAAACATCATTTACAACACATCAGTATAAACACAACTATGTGATTTCTTGTATTTATGCTGATTACAGAGACATAAAAGCTCATTTCTAAGCTTTAAAACATGCAAGCCAAATTTGGTCCATGCCCCCTCCTCCTTAAACATCAGCAGTGTCACATGATGCAGGTACAGTGTGTGTTTGCGTGTGAATCTGTCTGTCTTTGGTTTCTTTCCTCCTGTAAGCAGATCAAACACATAACATGATTAAAAAAACATTTTAAAGAGTCACCAGGCTTCATTTTCACTGCATTGGACTGCAGGAAACTTTAAGTTAGCTCGCAGTTAGCTGACGTTTGCTACTAAATAAAAATAGAAATATCTGTTTTTTGCAAATTTTTCAGTTAACATCTTCTCTCTGATTGGTTGTTTGTGCACAAAACGTCATGTGATTGATCATAAAAACACTTCAGAGTACTTTTTTAACCTTTTTTTTATTGATACGTGAGTTTTTGCTCTGAGGAGGAAACTTTTGCCGCTCCTGAGTCTCATAAAGAAGAAAAAGAGGAGGTGAAGACGAGAACATGAGACAGCAGAAAGATGGAGGGAGAGGAGGAAGAAAAGATGAACAAGAGGGGAGCAGAGGGAGCAGATGAGAGGCGGCCAGGCCTGGGAAGGGAAGGCGGGGGGTGAAGGGTTTGTGTGGAAGAAGAGGAGGCGGAGGAGGCCAAGAGGCATGGAGGTGGTGGAGGAGGAGGAGGAGGGTGAATCCAGGCTGACCCCTGTGTCTCTGTGTGTTGTTGTGTGTCTCAGTGGGTTTCCTCTGCCCTGGCGCCAGCTGGAAATGCCTCCACTAAGCAGAGGCAGTGAACACATCATCCTCCATTCACCCCCATTCAGCCCCCCCCTTTGATGGCAGTAACACTATACATGCCCAGCGCGCCTCACAGATCCTATCAGGACGCCGTTTAAAGGGCGGCGGCGAGAGCCGGGGCAGCTGATCATAACTTATCGGGGGGTTCGGACACGCTGACGTCCAGCTTCGTTGCCCTGCGGAGCGAATAAAAGTCAGAACAACTGAGGAGGTTTTTGTAATTGGAGTGATGTTGTTACAGTGGTTTCATGAGGTACGCTGCCACCTAGGGGTCATCTCCCATGGTTGCAGAGAGGAATGCGGTCTCCCCTCTGCTTATTTTGAACCACTAGTTTGATAAACAGCGGATTATGTTTCTTTTAAAGCGTTTAAAGTCGCTGAAAAAAGCTGACGTGGAGATGTCTTAATGCCCGTCTGTCTTCTTACTTTACAAGGGGATTGTACCTTGTTGACCGTACCTTTAAATACCTGCGATTGGATTAGTCACAGTTGCTCTTTAAACTTGATCCTCATGATGATCTTTTTAAAATGACTCAATAGCCATGAAATTAGTCATTAGTTTGTTATCCTGCCGCGATGTTGCCCTCATGCAAGAAAAACCTCGCCAGTAAACAATTATCCGACTGACACGGCGAGGTAAGGGCCCAAATCTGCGGCCCAGACATGCCGTGAGGAAGAAAAACAACCGGCTGTGCTTAGCTTAGCTTTGGTTCGCTTTGTTCTGGCCATTACGGAGCCGAAATATTGTCATTACTCATCGACCAAATCATTTTACGACATCCTGCAATTAAACTTTAAGCTAATAAGTTAATGAGACAAATGGAGTTTGAATGCTGGAAGTTGGTTTCTATTAGGGATGGCAGTGCAGGGAGAAGTGCACAGTTGCATGCTCTGCACACACACACACACAGATGCAAACACAAACAGAGAACAGCCTGGTTTGATTTAGCCTCTGCGGTCCTCACACAGGCCGAGCAGCTCGGCGAGCTTCTCTGCAGCTCGAGCTCCGGCTGTCTCTGCTCAGCTTCAAGTCCAAACCCTCCAAATTAGGTTTAATCTGTGTTTTGCTTTGCCAATTATCGACCCACAGAGCCGCATGGCAAATGGGGATGAATGAGCTTTGGATGTGCGTGGTTGAGAGGAAGGTCACGGTTTTGATTAATGGCGATCCTCAGGGTCCGTGACTCGGCCGGCTGAGACGTGGCGTGGGATGAGTTATCGGGAAGACGAGCACTGAAGAGCGTGATGCAGCAGAAACTCTGAGACTGAACATAAACATCAAGCTGCTTCTGAAACCAAAGTTGGTTCATCATCATACAGAACATTTGGGACTCTGAACGGATCCAGACAGCAGGTCTGGTTTCTGTGTCATGTTTTACCAGAACTGTGGTATCACCACTTTTATGAAGATGAATAAACTGTCTGCGAGGCTTTTTCTCATTATCATAACCGCTGATTATATCATCAGTGTAGTGGAACACTCAGACACAACAGAGCGACATCTCATTTCAACAGCTTCACTTGTTGAAAAAGTCACAATCTTTAATTCAGTTTTTACAAGTTTTGCTTTTAGATTCTGCTGATTTTACACGTTGAAACCAGTTCAGCCGACTCATCACCAGGAAAACTGCTTCAACTGTTAAATCTCTTCTGAAGTGAAAAACTGATGTCAGGAAATTCCCCTTAAATTTTTAACAGAAAGCACAAAGTTTCCATTAGGGAGGAAAGGGGGCGTGGCCTAATGAGATGCATTAAGGGACAATCAAACATTTTGTCTTTTTGTTGTATCAATGAGGTTTTTGCTCATATAAACGATTGTTTGCATCATCAGTTTATCCGCAGATGATTTCGTCTTTAACACATCTGCTCTGAATGACAAACGTTCATCACAGCTTCCTGTGCTGGAGGTGATGCTGCGAAACGTCTCGTTTTGTTCCACCGGCAGCCTGAACCCGCAGTAAACAAACAAGAGTTTGCTTTTATCACACTGACCTTTAATTCACTCAAATTAAACCTGCTTATGGAAAATTCACCCCTTTTATTAGCTGTTTTTTCCCTGTTAATGTTAATAATTGATGAAAAGTGTGAGGTGGGGATGAGTGAACAGTTTCAACATGGCAGAGGAAGTTTGAGAACTGCTGGTTTGAAGGGAAATGAGTGAGTGAACGTTGAGGATGAATCACTGAATCAATTCTGCTTCTTAAAACTTTACTAAAAATCTGTTAAAGAAGAAAAAGTTTATCTCACTTTCTGCCAACTTTCCCTACAATCTCTCAGCTGTAACTGTAAATACACAACAATCAGGTGACGTCACATCACACATCACAACATCACAGCACATCTGTGTTCTTCACAACGTCCATTCATGCAGAGAGAGTTAGCAAACCATTTATAACAAGACTGAACATGATCTTTTAAATGAATCAAGTGTAGTTTTTCTTGTCTTCCACCATGACTGTATATCTGAAGACAGTTTGGAAGGTTATGACAAGTCTGACAGACAGGAGTGTAAACTGTTGAAAACTCTGGAACCGCTGACAACATCTCACACCAAACCGACAACATCTTCACACGATCCAGGAACCCGGTCCAACCGTCAGGCTTCCTGACAAAAAGCCCGAAAAACCATGACATGTGCTCCGAAACCAAGAGGCCATTTATTTATCCAAGGCTTTGTGTGACACTTGTGATGCCGTAACAGCCAGCGAGAGACGCTGCAGCAGGAATGTGAGGAATGTGGAGACGTCCAGCTGTGCAGAGCGACTGCGGCCCTTCAGCTGGATCAGCTGGGTTTATCGTTCCAGCAGCTTCTGTCGACACAGTTATGTACTCAGATCCGACCTGACAGACATCTTTTATTTCCAAACCTGATCTTCTTTTATCACAGCTGTTTTGTTGTGATTAGTGATTTAGCAGAAGTTAGTTTGTCTCATATTAGCTTAATGCTAACAGAGCTAGCAACTGTCCAAATCTGTGTTGCTAATGAGCAACATTTTATTTTTACGCTAGGTCAACTGCTGTGCTCTACTTCCTGTGGAGAAAATCCTTCATTCCACATGTGACCACAAGGAGTCTGACATGCAGGACTCTTCCGTCTTTAGCGCGGTTTAACAGTGATTCCAGCGTTAGCCAGCAGGTCCGTTTCAGAGGTGGCTATAAGTGTGTTCAGGCCTTCCTCGACAGATTTCTGCAGGATTAACATCGATTGCCGCTGCTGACAGATTCCCTGAAATCCCTCAGCGTTCCCACTGAGCCGACCGTCAGTGAATCCCTGCTGAGACTCATGAGGCCGACACACAGCAGCTGCAAACTGACTCGCACTGCAAAGGACGATCCGGCCTTTCTGCAACGACAACGAGAAGTTCACCTGTGGACCTTTTTGCAACCTGCAGATGGTATCTATCCCATTAGAGTTATTCTTTTTTTATTACGGGAATGAAAATGTCACTGTCGATTTGAGGTGGTCTTCCAGGTCTCGGGGTCTGGTTACACGATGCAGCGAGGAAGCCAAATGTGAGACAAGAAGTTCATGCAAAAGGATCTCAACGAGAGACTTTCTGTTGACAAAGATTCTCAGCAACGCACACGGATGGTTATTTTAGGAACCTCCTCGTAAGGTCTCCATAAAAAAGATGTCATGTGCTCACTGCCTCATGTTTTCACCCCTCACTTCATTCGACAGCAGAGAAAACAAAGACATACTTTCAAGAAAACACAATAAATTTGGAAACGATGATGAACGACTGTCAACAAATAATGACAGTGGCTATAAAAAAGCGAAGCGACCCTCGTGCCACAAGCCGCTCTCGGGGGGGGACGAGTCAGGCCAAGAATAAATTGCCTGTCTGTAGTCATTTGAATGCAACATTTAGCTGTGATTTATGTGAAGGCAGAAAAAGCATTATGAGAAAACATTTTCCAAGTGCAACAGCTTGCAGCAATTTACATTATATGGGGGGAAAACCGCTGAAACAAATATTTGACTGGCCTCCATAATGAAATGGATATATTTATACACAGTGAATTGAGTCAAAGGCTCAGTAACGAACGCATGGCTTCACCAAAGGACCTCTCTGCCTTCTTGTAGTAAACATTTTACCGATGCTACGGGGGCTTCAAATGAAAGTTATTAGAGCCATAATTCACCCAGCGGGCCAAGAGATACAAAGATAATCCACATGAAGAAAGAGAAGGTCTGCTGGAGGGAAGTCGACTCTGTGTTTGTATCGGTGACAGAAAGAGATTCAGAGATTAACTAATTACATTTCAAATCGCTTTAATACAAAGCAGTTTCTTTAAATGGATCCAGCGCTCCTCTAATTAGTGTGCCACCCTTTAATCTCCCTGATTGTTTTCCTGCAGAAAGTCTCTGAGTAAAGAGGTAAAAATATCTGAAGCATTGATTGATCTTCTTCTATCTGCCTGTTTCTGTTTTGCGAGGGCACCGTCACTGCATCCTGGTTCTCAGGGCGGCGCTGCACCAAGTTCAAGCTAGCTTGATTGTGGCTTGAGGAGTTTTTTTCTAGAGTTTTTTTCTACCCTTCATAAAGTCTCTGGAACAAATGTGAACAAGGCATTTAGTCTCCTCTTCCCTATATGAAGTTCCTCAGCTCAGTTTTTATTTTTGTAAAGGTTACTGGGTTTTCCGTTTTTCAGGTAGCCTGCCATAACTTCCTGCCATTGGTACGAAGGTCTGAGGGTCCGAACTTTTGCTTTCACACTGGACATGAACCGAACCATGGTTCAGGTTGATCTGGATCAGGACCACCTCATTTGGTCGGACTAAAACTCAGCTGTTTGGTCCGGATCATGGACCGGCGGAGGTTTCACACCTGCTACTTTTGTTCGTATCAAACTGAAAAGTCCGGAAGTCCGAAAGTCCGGACGAAACTAGGCAGGTGTGAGAGCACCCTCACTGATCAGCCGCTGACGGCAGAAATCTCGTTCTGGCTCGGCACACAGCGTAACATGAATGAAACCAGTCACACACACTTTTTAACACACACACATGTGTAACTTCAACACAGGCGAGAGGACACAAACGCAGCACTCTAATTAATATGTCACAGAGAAAATATTTTAATGGCTTACAAATGGGGGTGACTGCACGCTGCCCTGTGCCATTTATTTACAGTGAGGCTGAGACTTACTGGCATGAGGCAGCACATACAGCAAATTCTTAGACATCTAAATTAGAGGGGGCCCGGGGTGTCGTGGCTTCGGATACATGTGTGTAACCCCTGTGGTCTCCGAGCCCCCTCCTTCAAATTTGCGTCTTCCTTAATCAGTGCCAAATGGAGCTTTTTTTTCCTTCTTCTTCTTCTTCTTCTTCTTCTTCTTCCCCTCTTTCCCAGCTTGGACGACGCAGGCGGTGAGAGAACGGAAGGAAGTCATTGTATTCAATGAGAACCTTCCATTTTTATTTTTTTTTTACAGTCACGTCACATTCGGTGCCCCCCCCCCAACCCCAATCCGCCACACGCCCCCCTCCCATAAATGCAGCAACTCTTAACAATTACCGACGCTTTCATGTGTCCCAGTCAGCGGTCGCTGGGGAAGGAGGGCCAATTGCTTATAATTAAGAGGTATTTGTTTTGGAGCTGCGGGGTGCGAAATTCTTCGTACACATGGCACTTTTTTTTTTTTTTTAAACCATATTAACAAAACTGAGGAGCAAAATCTCTCATACAAAAAGCAGCAGAGAAACAAAGCTCAGACACGAACCGAAGACACGGTGATCTGCATGTTTTCTCAGAGGTGTTGATGCAATCATGAGCTTCACATTTGATTTTCAACAAAAACTGAACCTGATCGAGGTTTTTTTTCGCCTGTTTTGGGAAAAACAAGGAGTCATAATTGCTGTTGAAAATGAACATGTCTGAGCAGCCATTACTGCACTTTTAAACTCATTTGCACCTATCGCCACAGTAAAAGATTTCCACGCTTCACCCGGCATATGCTAGTGATTATTAATTAGTGTTTTGCCTGCATTTTAGGTAATAAGAGAGAGAACCAGTAAAATGGCGAGTCCTCATACCAAAGGCAAATGCCTACAATTAAAGTTTACTATGTGTTTGTTTTTCAATAGGTTTTTAACGTTTGGCTGATGCAACGACTTGGCAGACGCCGGCGAGGAGCAGCTACGGTTTCTTCTGCGGGAAAAACAAAGCTGCAGCGAGTCTGAACGAGGGAGGACGAAGGTGAGGAACGATGTTGAAGATGAGGACCCGACCGCAGACGACCAAGAACCTGTCCAGGTGAGCAGGAGGAGGGAACAACTGTGACAGGAATGTCAGTTTACCTGTGAAAATGAGTGTGAAACTGGAACAAAGAGCTTAATGCGTCCAAAAAAATCTTGTTTTTATTCAGGACTTTGATAAACAAACAAAGAAAACATAAAGATGTCCAGGATTTTAAAACGGTAAAGTTGCACCTTGAAGCAGCATTAACCTTCATAACTGTGTTCGCAGGATTTTATGGTTTATATTTTAATTATTGGCTGTTTTTTATGAAAAATGTGTTGCACCATGTTGTCAAGGCAAGTTCCTGCAACTTTATTTCAAAAAGCAAAGTGACGAAAATTCAAATGAAATATATTAAAACAAATATTGCACCATGTAAATGATTTCAGGCTGACAAATAACATGTGATCATTTCAGCTGGTAAATGTTATATTTTAGATCACGTAGCCAGAAACATTCAAGTGAAAATTTGTTTATCTTATTGATTAAAGAAATGAGTCCGAAACAAATCCGCTATTTTCTCTCTTTCGTGTCATGTTTGATGAAAAACAACAATGACCAGTTCAGGAGACCTTTAAGAAATAAAAGTTCATATTTCTAAATTGACTTTTGTCCAGAAAATTTAACAAAGTGAGTTTTGCAGAAAAAAAAAAGCTGACCTAAAACAACCGACTGGGACCAAAGGAGGAGTTCAGACAGGACAACGTCTTATTTAAACTCGGAAGAGAAAACAAATGAGGGACGAGTGAATCAAAGACAGGAAGGAGAAGAAAACATGAGACAGAAAATACAAAATAAAACAGGAAACATTGAAACTAAAACCCCGAAACAAGACATTTTTACTCTTAACGATGACAATAAGAAGAACAAACAAGAATCACATTTTCCTTTGACTGCAGAAATTCGACTGGTTTAGTTTCTCCTCCATTTAAACTCAACACTGAATCAGCATGTTTTCTATGAACGTGTGAACGTGAGAATGAATGAATGAATGAAGCTGCTGCTGTCTGAACATGAACAGCACAAACAGGTCACTTTCTCTCACTGAGCCGACTGACAGTGAAGATGTTTAGTTCTCCACAGTGACACACACCTCTGCTCTATAGTGTGTGTGTGTG
>JAPZDY010000020.1:15301023-15313523 GCA_029783645.1 Ctenochaetus hawaiiensis | reverse complement strand
TGAAATGTGGCTCGGTGCCTCGTCCTCTCTCTCCGTCTGTGGATGGAAGGAAATCAAACTGAGTGAAAGACAGAGGAGCCGCTAATGTTCAACAGTTTAAACAACATATGAACTAATTTCATATTAATGCATGTTAACATGTGAACACACTGAGCACATAAAAGAGCTCATGTCTGCTTTTAAAATAATAATGAACCCTGTTAATAAAAAACCCGTCATGATAAGGATCCACTCACTGAAACCGACCCTGTTAAATACATCACTGAAACTAAAATAAAAATAAATAATTTGTATGTAGAAAAATATTTGGCATATTGAAAAAATGGAAGAAAGACTTAAGGAAAGATGAGTTGAGAAATGTTCACTTTTCAGAAGAGACAAATTATTAACGACGACAGGATGAAACGGAGGATCCGGAGAAAAACACGACAAGTTTCCGACAGCGTTGAGTTGCTTCACCTCCTGAATTAAAACTCATATAAAAGTCGCTGTTGAAGCTAACTGATCAGCATTTTTTTCTGACAAAGTTTTTCAGAAATGTTTTCATAAAAATATGTGCAGTATATAGTTAAACTTAAGGAAGAGATTTCCTACATTTCCCATAATTCTTTTCATGTGTCTGTTTTCTGAAAGAAGCATCAGTGATCTCAAGACAAGATTATGTGAATGTACAACTTTATTTAAATACAAACACAAAGCTGCATGAAAGATGGACTTTTACAGCCGAGTACAAAAATATAATTTGTCCTGTAAAATTTGTATTTTTATTGAGAAAAACAATTCAAAAACAATTATATCTTCATGAGAAATCTCATCATTGTTCAGCTACACAGAACGAACAAATGTGACCAAAGAAAATGCGGTTTCTTACTGTAGCAGTTTTTAACGGTGTCATGGTGGTTTATGCTGCATTTTTTTACCTTCTAAGGTAAAATCTAAGATCAATACACAATATTTTTGCCTTCTGGTTTTTATCTTGAAGCATTTCCATTGCATATCACAAGAATGTGGCTCTCGCAGCACAGAACAGGCTGCGGTTGAAACCCAATACATCTGAAAAGAGGCATTTAGCCTTCCAGAAAATCTCCCAACATTTTCTCTCTCTCCCTCTCCTTTGCATTTCTTCTCTTCCTCTGCGAAACCTTTTCATCTTCTTGAGGTTTCACCGCATTACTACGGGGACCTGAAACCACAGGACCAAAATCCTCAAGGTACGCGGTCCACGGGCTCCGTTCCCACAGACTTTAAAAACCCGTATCAGCCCACGTCTGCACATCTCTCCCTCACATCTCCCTCACAGCCTGTAAATCACCCGAACTCACCCGCGGCCCCACGGAGTAAACGTGCCGGAGTCGCTGACTAATTGATAGCGTTACAATCCGAACTGGTTCGTAGTGGCACTAAATTGAAAACACCGGGGGAGGAAGACTGGGGGATGCAGGTAGTAAAGAGAGGGAGGAAAAGCTCCGGAGGAGGGGGGGGGGGGGGGACGAAGGAGGGAAGGAGAGGAAGAGTGTTTTAATGATGGAGAAAGAAGAGGAGAAAGAAGAGGAGAAAGAAGAGGAGGAAAGTAAGATGCTATGAGGAGAAAGGAAGGAAGTTCATGGAGAAACTCAGAGAAAAAGGAAAAGAAAGGGGGATGGCTGGACAGAACAAGAGGAGCAGTATCACCCAGAGACAGGAAGGAGTCTGTTTATTAGATATCTCTGCCAACTAAGAGGCAGAAAAAACACATAAATCATCTTCTTTAAATATTTTTTAAGTCAGCACATTACAGCCAAGATCAGACCAGCTGGTTCCTCTGCTGAACATCAGCTGGTTCAACCTGCAAACCTGCAAACATCTGATGATGATCCAGCCTTTGGGGCCAATGATGGAGGGCTTCCAGCGTAACCAGCAGATATCCAGATAACCATACTGGATATCAGGGAGAAGATTTCCTCTTCTGGTAATTTTTGGACAATAGTCGATGGGTTTGTTGATTGAACTTTGGCAAAGAAACGCCGTCTTTTAAAACATGTGCAATCACAGTCTTTTCAATTGAGATTCATCTATAAGTTGGACTGCAAACAGCACACACCTGTGTTATGCTCTGATACAGCTAAACTCACAATTTAGCATTAACATATCTTTTTATCTTTGCTCCCGACAGCTCAGTAAACTCTGCATGTATTTCACTTAACCATGAAACCATCAGCAGGCCCACACCATCCGTCTCTGACTCCTGCAACCGTCACCGTTTTCAGCTCCGCCACCGAGGTTTGGTGATGTTTAGGCACAAAAGTGAGTTGGTTAGGGTTGAGAAAAGATGAAAGTTGTGGGTCATGGTTAAAAGAAAGTAGCACCGACTGTCGGTCAGAACAAGAAACAAACGGTGGTTTCCAGCATCATCATCCACTATTTTGTTTACCCGTCAAACCACCCGGATCTCCTCCCTGTGCCGACTCTTTCAGTCTCCATTGTCACTTTTCTTCCTTTTTCGTTTCCAATGGACAACAGTCAGAATAACCAAGCTCACAGGATGTATCATCTGTATAAAAAAGTGCAGAGGAAGTGGAACAGTTATTAGTTACACAATCCTTGATTATGTCAAAGTAAGCTGAAGGACTTGTTTTGCAAGTCCTTTGGTATTTCATTCCAAAAACATTTGGACATTTAACTATCAAACCTCCTCCTGGTGACTCGTGTCCTAAAGATTTAAAACTCTAATCATTAGTCTGAATCGACAGAAGATCGTTGCATGTCGCTCTGAATCTGTCTACTGTCATCTCTGCTGTTTGCTCTGATAATCTTTAATTGTGAAAGTCCTTTTTACACAGAGATTTTGCAATATTGCCGCATTGAAGAGCCTTCTTTGTTTTTGTTCATCTGTGTGACTTTCTCGACAACATGCTGGCATTGTGGAACCTAAAGCAGCTAGTTGGGCATCACATGTTGCAGCATGTAAAACAAGAGCATTGGCTTTTAATGTGACATTTTAACTGCTTGTCAAGCAGCCTTTTCTTAATTATAACAATGGAATAACATGGCAGTCTAACATCCCTGTTTTTATGGCGGTTGATCTCTTTGTCTGCTCAGAGGCTTAGAGGGCAGGAAATCTGAGCACCTCTTTATTTCTACCATTATACAAACAGATTTTAGATGTTCATCCTCTTTGAGTTGATTGATTTTCACATCTCTTTTCCTCTCTTGAGATCAAAACATCACACCGCTTGACTCACTCTTTTAAGGGAAGGAGAGTTCAGACTGTATCACGGCTGGTTTTGGATGAACTTCAGGATGTCATGTTGACGGTGTGACGTTCGTACGCACAATGCGATTGTTTGATGCCTTTGATCCGTTAAGGATGCTTGAAAAAATGACCCACTCCCAAACAAATAGTGTCACTTTTTTGCCACATAATATTCACATTTTGTATGGATTTACAAGTAATACAAACAGAAATATATATATATATTTTGAAAAACACAGCTTCCCATTCTGTCTTGGTACATTTTATACAGAGAGGTAAGCCTGAATAACAATTTTCCCACCACAAAAAGGTTGTGCAGAAAAGGTTTAACAGTCACATTAAAAAATGAAAAATGTCACCACTTAGGAGACTATTTCCGAAAAGCTCCATTTTCTTGTGAGGATAAACATGGTCTGAGTGTTGACGGAGGGCAAAAAATAGACAGAGGGAGAGAGAGAGAGGAGGAGGAGGAGAAAGAGGAGGAGAAGGAGGAGGAAGGGGGTCTGTCTTTGATCTCAATGCATGTCTGCTTTGCTGTTTTCCTTCAAGGCTTCCTGGTAAGTTTCAGTAGACACCAGCCGGTCCGCTCTGGGGATCGGACGCTAATGGATCAGTTAAAGGGGCCTTTGCTTTATGGCCGGGCTAAGTGTTATCATGTGGGGTTAAAGACACTGACCATGGAGCAAACTCCTGCCAGATAGCTGCTCCTCTGGGGGATTACAGTAGGCCCTTTGCCAAAGCAAGGAGGCAATTGAGGGAAAGTGGTGCTCATTCTTTGTTTTGTTTTGCTTCATTTATCTCACTTAGTTCCCTCTCTTCTATCTCATTTTTTTCCTCCCTTCTTTCTCTCTGTTTCTCAGCCACTTTTTTTTCCTCTTCTTCTTCTCTCTGCACAACACACACACATCGGGGAATACCTCTCCCGAGCTTCCCCGAACACTGTTTGAAACCATTTGTCAGTTGCGCAAGACAGAAAGCCGAGGATGGATTCCAGAGGTTGAGGTGACCCCTTTCATACGGCGGTTTATCCGTGGGACCTGTCAGGGCCGACCGCTTCAAATACGACGCAGGGCCCGTCAGATAAGGATCACAGAGACAGAGACATGCCTCCTAAAGTGATCGCTCCCCGTCTGTGTTTTTGTTAAATGAGCGCGTCGAGGGCTGGATTGACAGCTCGTAGACTCCCTCTAATTGAATGTGATAGATTCAGTCATTAAGTTAATTGGCAGCTGGTTCTGATCAGGACCTGTCACACTCACTCAGAGATTTTATGGCATAATTTTTGGAGTCAATTGGGAGAGTCGGTCTCTCAGTGGATGCCAGGTCTGTGAGAACGAACCGGCCTCTTTCACTCCGGACTTTTCAACACGTCATTTTAACAGCATGTGCTGTGCCGATGTGTCGCTACTGATGCAAAGGTAACATGGATCAGTGGCTCTGTTGTGCCCCTTTACACGTCATGTCAAGTCAACGTGTCAGTTCTGCAAATCAATGCCATATCAGTACAACTTCGTTACACTTTTAGTATTATATTTTTGATTTTGACATAAAAAAGAGGGAAAATATTCTCTTATTTCCAAAAAATTCCATGAAAACAATAAAAATAGCAGTGAACTAGCTTGATTTATTCAAGTTGCACCTGTAAACTCTGGTATAAGTTGTTCTGTGGTGCCACAGACGTTTGATGATGCACATTAACGAGCCACACTGTTGCGCTGGGCGACATCTTTCCCTCATTACGACAAACATGGCCAGTGTCGTTTATTTAGAATCAGTCCCACATCTGTCCTGATGCTGTAAATGAGCACCAAATGTGTATTAATCTGCAGCTGACAACAGTTTCCAACAAACACAAGATTTACACTCGTTATGGCAACTTTTGATAAAACCTACAGCAACCAGCTGCTTCAGGAAATACTGATCCCTTTTTTTTAAAGAGAACATATATGTTAAGACCCATAGGAACAAATGTACTCGTGTGCGAGAGCCATTAGGAACGAAATTGCTGTGAGATGGACAAACTGTCGCCTTATTCATTTAGTGGGTAGTAAAACTGTGTCCACGTGTTTGAAAGTGTCGCAACACTTGGAAAAAATCGATCTGCAACCCAACGCAGCTTCAGTTTCATTCAAACAGATCGAGAATAAGAGGTCAAATTACAAGTGTCAGTTCAACCAACGCGGCTTCAGTACATAATTTATGACTTTCCTACACCAACTTCATTTTTATTAGGTTATAATTGTGACCATGTTATACAGAAAATACAGTAAAAAAAGCTGTTGACAGTGAATCTGAGTTATCCACAGTGACAGGAAAAGATGTTGCTTTAAAGAGTGACTTTATGAAGCTGTTTGAGCTACAAGCAAAGTTCCATTCACTCCCATTGTATTGGAGCCAGATATCTCAAAAGTTGGGAAATATGATAAATATATGTACAAAGTATGTGGTTTTAGGTAAATTTGGGTGTCCATGCTATTTAATGTAAAAAGATAAAACATGAATTTTAAGTTGTCTTTCAGTTTAAATGCACTCAGCATCTTTCAGCACCATTTCTGTATTTGTCAGGTTGTCAGAAAAAGGTGGCGTCTAAACCTGAAAAGGTCCTCGTTACACACCAAAACATCCCAGTCGAGTAGAAGAGGGGACCTGTCGTAAAATAGCCAATAACACATGTTTCAAATTGGCCATTGGTTATAGATTGGTTTACAAGGCTGGCTGGTTATCGGCCCAGTGGCATTCCCCTGTGTTGATAAAGCACCAGGGAGTTGTGGGTCAATTAGTTTGCCACAGCAGAAATTCCTGCAGACAGCCAATTAAAGCTGTTGGCCTGCAGTCATGGAGCACGCTCTTCCTGTTGACGGCTCACGCAGTTATTCTGAGCCCCCGGCTGCTCCTCAACCAGCTCTGCCGGTGTAAAATCTGACTTTTAGTCCAGCGCTGTTATGAGAGCACTTAAACAGGGCTCCATAGTTAGCTGAAACGACTGTGAGAAAAGCCAAAGCATGTGTGTTTGTGAGCAGCCGACAGATGGATTATTTGGTGAAAACGCAGCGAGTGAGATCTTTATTTTGTGCCTTTAAGTTACTGGAAAGCTCCTTCAGAAAGATAAACACAGTATATGAAGAAATAAACAAAATCAAAAAGGGAGAAACGAGTCGTTCTGTTCAAAGGGGCCGTCGGCGTGGGGATGATTGGACTGTGGGCTGAAGTGATGCCGAGCGTACACAACGAGATGAACGGAGATGATTGCAGGGAATCAGTTTTCCATTCTGCTTTGTCACAACGGCCCGCGAGAGCAAACCCGTCTTCTGCAACCAGGACGACAAACTTTTATCTTTTTCCCCTTTTTGCCTCCCAGCTTCCCCACCTCTAAAAAAAAAAAAAACCCCTTCCTGCCACAAGCTTTTATTATGAAGCCTTTTGTTCCTGTTCGGGCTGCAGGCTGTTGTGTTTGTGTCGTGACGTGAACGGAGCAGAAGAGTAAACACTGGGCCGATGTGGGATGTCGGCGGGTTCTTTGTGGAGGGCAGGAAGAGCAGCTGAGTCATAGGCTGACATTTATGTTGGTGTGTATGTGTGTGTATTACTCATCTTGTGGGGACATACATCATTTACACAGTCACTTTGTGGGGTCCTGCCTTCCTTATGGGGACGAAGCTCAACTCTTCATAACACAGATCTTTAAATTTCAGGGTTAGGACTTGGATTAAGCTTGGATTAGGTTCAACAGACTAGTTTTCTGTTTATTCTGGTTTTACGTCCTCCGTGGACGCTTTCCATAAATGCACAAAACTTTTCTGTAAAAACTGCATCACATAGAACATTGTGGACCCTCGTACCCTCGTCGCTGTGTAAATTACAAGTTTGGTTTAAAGGTAAAGTTGTGATTGTGGTCGATTTAAGTAAGTCTCCAGGAAATTAATCTAAGTCCTCTGAAGTGATGTGTGTGCGCATGTGTGTGTGTGTGTATGATATATGAAATGACCACAAAGCTTTTATTTCCTACCAACCATCATCCTAAGAGAGCTCACAAATAAAGACAGAACGTCAGGGGTCAATATTTGGGTAAAAAACACAAATATCACCGTCACATCGACTTCCCCTCAAAGATGATCCGTCACATGTGAGATGATCCGTGTGTCCGTCTGCACCTCCAGGCGCCTCAAATAGAACAAAGTTGGTTCCTGGGATCACTATCATCCTCGCGGCCATGACTGCATGCATAACCACTTATGATCACTTATAACGAGCCTATAGACGCGGCGAGCGTCAGCTGATCCAGGCCGACAGGCACGAGGAGCGGCACCCCGGGAGAATCCCCCTTTAAAGCCCAATTATCCTGAGGAGCCGGTGTGGTTTCAAAGGCCAACAGTAGAAGATGTTGGCCCCTGATAAGGGACACATGTGTTCCATCACACTTAATTGAAGCAGGGTTTCCTGAAAAAGAAACAACCCCGGAGCAAAATGACAAAGCAAACAGGTTTAAGGACATAACAACTGTATTTGTAATAGGAACGTTTTTCATGGTGCATGGAAATTGCTTTTTGTGAGGCATATGTCTTTCTGCTCGAGTCATAGGTCAGCTCAGCACAAGTGTGTGTGTGTGTGTGTGAGTATCTTTCTTCTTTTACTGGACATCACTCGGTCTCGGAGAGCACACCATGACGATAGGTTTCCAAACCTTCCTAAATCTGATTACAGGTCTGCAAAAACCTCAAACAATGCCGTGGCAAGCATGTCACTTACGGTCACAAGCCAAAGTCCTTCTCCTTCTGCTCTCCTTTTCTTTCCTTCATTCTTTTCATCCTTGTGATCTGAAGTTAAGAATAAAGACTAAAGTCATGCGTTTTTAACAGGAAACTGAAAAAAAAGCTGAGCTGAATGGAGGAAAAGATGAATCTTGATTTTTGTGTAACAAAAACAAAGAAGCTGTAATTTTGTGAGGAATCAGCGAGGTCTCTGTTCAGCAGTTATGTCCTTTTTTTGTCAGTTCGTAACCTAAAGCTCATCTTTTGAAATCATTTTAAAGGAAGAAAGTGAGAAAAGAAGTCTGTCGGTTAATGCCGATGCAGTTATTTTCGGTTTTATTTGTAAAAAAGCAGCAGCCTTTTGTACCTCAGTGCTCACTGTTGCTTCCAGTCTTTTCCCATGATCTGTAGGACGTATTTAGCATTTACAATTTCTCATTTACGGGGATATTATTACCTCTCTGGCACCGAGCCCCGTTTTTGGAATCCCTCCCTTTAATGTTAAATCATGTGGACATTAAAGTCTTTCCTTGACTTACAAGACATGACATCTCTGGAAACATACAACCCGGGTCAAAGATGGAGCTCGTTAAAGGATTGCACACGACCACAAATTCACAGAGAGAAAAGGGGATAAAGAGAAAAAAATGTTTAGTTAACTCAGACTTCAGTCGTCAGGGAAGCTCGGCTTTGTATAACAGGCCGCCGCATGAAGATGAGAGACAAAGACAGTTTTGTGCAGATTCCTCGACAGGCCTCCCCCGTCGAACTCAGTCCGTCACGAGAAAATTGTGTTTGTTATCGACGATGGCTTTTAACAAGCCCCACAAACAACGAGGGGATATGAGCGTAAGGAGATAAAACCTCAGAATAACGCACGCAGTACTTTCCTCCCTCTGATGTTAAATTGAGACCACGTTTTTTAAAAAGGTCAGCTATGATTAAACGCTGTGCGTGCACAAACTGTTTTTCCCCTGTTTTTTAGTGGCACCTGACTGATGTAACATTGGTTCTTTTTTTTTAATTTCTTATCGACAAATCATCCCTTTTTTCCTCACGATTCAGGCGTTCACGCTCTGTCTTTAATTAGCGCACGACAGACGAATGTAACACAAAATAAATACACATCATTCAGTCAATGATTCTCACCTATAAAGTACAAAGAAATCTCAAATTGACTTCCAGCAGTCAGTCGGCTTCGGCGCACTGTTTGTCTCATTAACTGCAGTTTGCATCCCATGAAACCTGCCGGTGGGACACTTAATGACCCCACAGACGAGCAAATTACAGAGTTAATATACTGATCTTTAATTAGACTTTACGAGCAGTCTCGGATTTGGAAAAAGTTATTTTAAAGTCTTATTTTTCCATAGAAATTCAATAGACAAGACTGTTCATGAGACACGTTTACACATCTCATAAGTGGTCAATAATCCCATTTGCCTCATTTGGAGCCTTTTTTTTCTCTTCTTCTTCTCCTCTCTCTGCTATAATGCCCGACATCATGATGCAATTTGGGTTTTTTTAATCACCGTTTTAGCAGTTACAGCGCGGCTGTCCGATTTCCTGCAACAAAAGTGTGTAGCGCCATTAGCGCGAGTAATTCCACACAGCAGGCCTCCAGTTGTGCATGTGATCGGGGGGGAGGAAAACAACAGGCTGCACAATGGAAAACCTGAGCTAATGTCCTCGATCGTCTCACCTTGTTGTGGTTGTTTTCTGGGGGCAATTACATTCTGTGGACGTTATGGGGCAGAAATACCCTCCGATGGGATTCAATCTTCTCAGCTCTGGTGTTATGCGAAGCATTTGTGTGTGTGTTCATGCTGAATTTCAGGTGTGTATAGCGTTACGCCGAATACTGCAACACATGACAGTCCCATGAGATTTTCCTAAAAGGGGTCTGCAGGAGTGTTGGGGAGTTATCCCAAGGTCACGGTGGTGAGTCACGGAGTCTACGGTCGACCTCAGGGGAGTTCGGTGCAGCGCTGGGATGGTTCGCTACCGTGTCACCATTACGTTAAAAGATGTCAAGGTCTGACTTTTTTTTCCAGCGTTTCCACAAAGAATCCCCCTCTTTCTTCTCTCTGCGTTGGCCTGCGCGAGTCACTTTATGGACAACCACGCACCTACAGTAAAGTGTATTTTTACACAAACCCAATGCCATATGTCTGACAACACGCAGGCTTAACCTCACCGTTTTGGCTTCGCCCCGCGTTTTCAGTCCGACGTAAAAGAAGTAAAACAAGCAAAGCCACGCAGCAGGTCAGATATTGAAAAATCGTGCACTTATAAGAGTGAAAAGCAAAACAGAGAGAATTCTTGTCCCGTTTTAAACTCCGTCTTGTATAAACGTAGCCAGAGCCGGGGTGATATCTGATAAAATAGATCAAAATTACATTATTGGCTTTTATAGCCCACTGAAAACATAGCCCGAAGGTATGCTATTTGGCAGAGAGCAGCTCGTAATATGTCTAAGAATTGTTACCATCTGGCCGGACTGCGGGGAATGCTTCTCTCTTAAAAACCTCAAAGTCAAAATGATACAAGTAAAAACCCAGCATTCATAACCAGGTTGGCTTTTTTTATGGATGCCTGTCCACATCGATTTGGCTCCACGACGTCTTGAAGATAACTCATGCTATTTAGAAGGAATCTTTTTTTTTTTTATTTTATTTTGCCCCGTCTACAAGTGGCTTTCACCTTTTTTCCCAGGATGCCACGGTGTCCAAATGTAGTATTATTTTTTAAGCCTGGTGATTCCTGCCCCAAAGAGGAGTTGCTGTTGGTTAATTTTTATTATTTTTGTTCCTCTTTTTAGAAACAGCCGGTTGTAAAGATAAGAAAGAAAAACAGAGCTGATATCAGTTATGAGTTTGTCTGCTCGGTTTTATCGATAAAACCTCCCCACAAACACACAGATACAGTACGAAACCTTCGGTGTGAACAAAAACAAAGTTATCCTCTGACATTTTAACCCCTTTTTTCTGAGCTACGCCCCCTCTAATCGCACTCCTGTACACAGTTTCAACCCCCATTACCTTATTATGAGATTACAATGTCAATGTGCTCACAACTGTGACAATTACGGTAAGTGGTGGAGTAATTTTCAGCGTTAAATGGGCTCTTTGTGTGCAACGTTGCTGTGTATTTTTTCGCGGCTCGTCATTGGTCGAAACAAAACGTTCTGGTGTCGAGTCAAAAAAAAAAAAAAAACCCGAAACTTTCGTGTGTTTGATAAGAGCAGCAGGTTTTCGTACGAACGTGTTTGTTTCACAGCATTTTAAAAACAAAGGAGTTGCACTTTTTTCACGTCAGCAAACACACTCAGACTCACACTGACAGGCTGCTGCCATGGAGCAGGAATCCCTGTGTGTGTGTGTGTGAGTGTGTGTGTGTGTGTGTGTGTGTGCTGAGGCCTGTGGCATATGAAACATGAGTCCCTGTTTAACAGTGTGAACCGTGGGGGGGAGGTGGGGGGGGCTGTTTTCTCAATGCCTCCTTGAACTGTCACTATTGATGATGTGTGTGTGTGCATGGATGTGTGTGTGTGTGTGTGTGCATGTGCATGTGCATGTGAGTGTGTGAGTGTGTGTGAGAATTCGGCAGACATCTACGGGGGGACAGCCACCCCCTCACCCCCTCACCCCCTTCCCCCGCTGCCGATATCCTCTCATGCCACCACTCCCCCCCCCCCTCTGCTGGCGCCCCGGTATGAGAGAGAAAGCTGTTGTTAATAAAAAGTTTTCAAAGAATGGGATGAAAAGGGAGGTGAAATTGAGCGGCCCTGGCTGTATTATTTCTTCTCCGTATGGGAGCTGGCCTCTCGCGGTCTCTCCGACGCTCTCGGACCGGGAGGGGGTCGCTGGCTCGGTGACCATTACTGCCCCGGGGCCAAAGCAAATGATTTGCCTCTCTGAGGCTTCAAAGGGGAGCAATTACACTTAAGTAACCAAATGAAAAGATAGCCCAGCTTGGCAGCAGTTTGGGGGAAACAGTGGAGGCCTTTGAGGGAAGAGGCACCACACCTCAGGAGTAATATGTAACAGCTCGCATCACAGAGGAAGAAGAAAGAGAGAGAGGGAGAGAGAGGAGAAAATAAACAACAGAATATTCTGCCACTGAACGCAGAAGAAGAAGAAGAAGAAGAGGTGCTGAAACCTGCCCAAACCAAAACAACAACATCATCATTCAGAGCGGGTTACCGCCGCGACCACCGACCGCCGCGACCATCAAAACCTGAGAGATGTGACTGAAGTGTGTTATTGTTTTCTTGTTTGTTAGCTTTGTTTGTTTGTTTGTAGCTTCTGTAAACATCAGCCTCAAACAGGAAACACAAACATCCCACATCATCACCACATGACGACGCTAAAAGAAGATATGAATCAACCCCGAGCTGAAGTCGACTGCGTGTGCAGCGCGGTGAAGAACAGAAATTGCGATCTTGAGCTGCATGAATTGCGTTTGTGTGTGTTTTGTGTGAGTGGTACACATAAAGTCAGCCTCTGCTCGCTGATAAA
>JAPZDY010000020.1:15233789-15244994 GCA_029783645.1 Ctenochaetus hawaiiensis | reverse complement strand
GCTTTGAACCCTGCGGCTTAAATTATGATGTGGCTAATTTATGGACGAAAATAAACGAGAAAGTGTCTGACCAAGTTATTCTGAGGCTGTTAAATTCCAACACTGAAGAAGACGGCTTTAGTGGTTTAAGTTGTTAAATTTAGCAGGTGCGGCTTAAAGTCCGAAAAGTATGGTACACAAGTCAGAGCAGTCAGAGTCCTCACAGTCTGAACTAAAGCGTTTTTACTGGTTAGATTGTCAAAATTAGAGATATATCAGGTTCAATCTGTACGTTAGCTACGTTAGCATCAGTGACGATATGCTATGTATACATGTTGTCCATATCACCTTTAAAATAAAGTGTATTAATTAAGGGAAGCATTAGTAAATTTTGCTTAACAGCTGTAAACGAGTTTACAAGTAACAAACACAAAAAACAAGTAGAACAAATGTTAAAGAGTCAAACCAGAAAACTCTGTAATTTGGGTTAAACAGCAAAATCTATGCGATGTTTGCTAACATTAGTTAGCTAACAGACCAACAGAGTCAATTTGCAAAACTCCTGATTTGTTTCTCTTTGCAACTTTTGATTTTTACAAAGAAGAATGTATTTTTATTTGTTTAAAAGTTACGTAGTCACTCCTCAAATATGTAATTTGCACAGATTGAGGATTGTTGATTTTGCCTTCCTTCTTTCTGAGCTCAACTCAGAAAAGATCTTTTCACTGCAGGTAGGACAGGAAGCAGGATTATGGCAACCAATAACTCCTGCCGTGCACTGTAAATAAGGGCATGCAAGTAGTATTATGACATAAAAATGTTAACCCAACCTCCTCTCACTCTAAGAAGTGACAGAAAAAATCTAAAAGCCTTCACTCCGGAATGAATTCACTTCATTGTCAAGTGTAGCTTTCTCCAATATGATCTCTTTTTTTGAAAAGCTGAGTATCCGTCAGACACCTTCCTCTCTGCTGGAACTGGCTCTGGATGTTTGGATAATCTGCCAAAATCCCACAAAATCTTCCACAAATTCGAGCGTGGAGCAACAGCACGACTGCAAACTCGTCCGTCCAGTGGGAGCTCGTCATCCCATGTGTTTACATGCACATTCTCACACACACACACACACACTCAGGCTTTTTCTCACAGGCTCACACACTCAACACGACTTGTGAACATGCTGGGAAACACTCCACCGGCTGAGAGCAAACACACACCACACTAAGCTATGCAAGCTGAGGTGCTGGATACGCTGTCGGAGAAAGTCCCAGAAGAAGCATTTAATCTGTGCGAGGACGAAACCTTCCTGACTGTCAAACACAACACGTTCCCCTCCACCGGGGGGAAACCATGACATCTGCATTCACAGCACAGATTACAGTCACTCCTCTGTTTTATCCCCCTCTCCTTCCAGACATGACAATGGGGGCAGAGGAAGAGAGGAAAGTGAGACCAGTCCATCAGGTTCTGGTCTGACAGGCTCCATGTCTTTATTTAATGACGCATACCGTGGAAACACAAAATGGCAAACGAGCCGTCACTTTTCCGCTCGCCGTGCCCGGCATGACAATTTATTCATCATCCACAGTTGGTTCATAAACTGCCTCTGAGATCCGAAGGCTAAGTTAAAACACAACAGGAAGGGAAAAAAAGGGATTTAATTTAGGGAATCTGAGATTTAAGACGAAAGACCTTCGTCTAATCACAAACTCGATTACTCAAAGGAACGAAGCACATCTTGCACATATTAAATTCAGGCTCATTAAGAGCTAAGCTCCTTGCTAATCTTTTGCAAAGGTCAGATTCAACACACCGGTGAAACTGCACTTTTCTGTTGCGGCTGAAGACTTGGATGTAAAGGTTTGACCTCCTGGTCTTTAGGTTTTCACCTTTTCACAGAAACCAAATGTAAAACAGCTTCTGATTTTGGGAACTTTCTCCGAACATCAGCAAACTCAGACTCTGCTGCTTCCTTCCCCCGTTTCCCAGCCTCTGTGTGTGTGTTAGTGTGTGAACATGTGTGTCAACACAGTGTAACATACAAAATCAGATTACGTCACCAATACGGTGCTTCAGCTCATCTTCAGACTAGTTCAGTAAATGGGTTTTATTCTTTAAAGAGCTTGGGTCCCCCCCCCCACATCACCAGAGTCATCACCATCCTCAGCATCATCAACCATCATCAGCATCACATCATACAAAATGGCACAAAACCGTATCCATGACAACGTAAATAAAGACAAATATTCAGACGGGTCATTTTCGTACAACATACCGTTATAAAGTACAACACGTATCACAAATTCACTACGTCGGATTCTCTTATAAAAAATAAAAATAACATTTTACATAAACACATGGTTTCATTGTGGTTTTCTGTGTGTGTGTGTGTGTGTGTGTGTGTGTGTGATGGTGGTCAGTGTGGATGCTGTTGGTGGTGGATGTAAAGCTCATCCTTGAAAAGCCTTTCCAAGAGAAGACACCTAGAGCGTTCACAAGCCGGTGACTCATGCACAAAGTCCAATGTTCTTCAAAATGTATGTACAATAAAGTTTAAAAAAAAAAAATCTGTACACGTGGGCGGAGTCCATCATACGTATCTTCTAGCGTCCCTCCTGCACAGTATCTTTTTGAATGACCTCCTGAAGTCGTTGTTGAAGATGGTGTAGATGATGGGGTTCAGCGCGCTGTTGCAATAACCGAACCAGAAGAAGAACTTGAACAGGGTGTCGGGCACCGGACACGAGCCGCACAGCGTCTTCAGCATGTACGTGAAGAAAAAGGGAAACCAGCAAATGACGAACACTCCGATGACCACGGCCAGCACGAAGGTGAAGCGTTTCTCCCGGTTCTGGCGGCCCTTCCAGCGGCTGCCCTTCGTGCTCGGCACCCGCCGTTGGACATCGTCGTCCCCCGGTTTGATTTGGCACATTTTGGTTTTCCCCTTGGACGCTTTCTTTTTGATCGAGCAGGGGTTGTTCACTTTGTGGTCAGACGAGGACGACTCCTCCAGGTCCACCCCGTTGACCTCGCCCTTCTCCTCATCTGCTCCTCCTTCTCCTCCAACCCCCTCCTTCAGCTCCAAGTCCCGCTCGCCATTCAGCTTCTCGTGGCAGAGGCGGTTCTCGGCATCGCCGTTCTCCTTCTGGTTGGCGGCAGCGATGGCGGCCGTCTTTGGCATCTCCTTGAGCTTCCTGTCTCCAGGTGGAGCTCTTGTCCTCTTTTTGGCGATCTGGTAGATCCGTATGTAGACCAGAACCATGATGAGGCAAGGGAGGAAGAAGGAGCCGATGCAGGAGGAGATGACGTACCACTTGTCGTCATTGATCTTACAAACGGGGTCGTCCTCGTTGTTTTCCTTCTCCATGGTGATCAAAGGCGGGAAGGAGATAACCGCCGCAATGACCCACACGATGAAGATGATGCACTTGATGCGCCGCGGCGTCCTCTTCAGGTTGTACTCGATGGCCTGTGTGATGGACCAGTATCTGTCCAAGCTGATGGCACAGAGGTGGGCGATGGAGGCGGTGCAGAAAAGAACATCGAGCGCCAGATAAATCTCACACCACACCTCGCCGAAGTACCAGTATCCCATGAGCTCGTTGGCCAAGGAGAAAGGCATCACCAGGGTTGCCACCAAAATGTCTGCGGAGGCTAGAGACACCAAGAACAAGTTCTGTGGAGCCCTGAGGGCCCGGCTCGTAAACACAGCAATGACCACCAGGACGTTGCCGAACACCGTCAGCAGGATCATGAGCCCCACCAGCACGGTGAGCGGCAGGGAGCTCTGCAGCCCGAAGGGGGCGACGTCCGGATGAGTCCGGTTAGTCTCGTTGTCAAACCCCATTGGAGAGAGAAATTGGCCCACTTCCTGCACGAGTTTACCTGAGGTTAACAAATGTCATCACCAGGAAGGACGGAGCTGAGAGCTCACAGCAGAGACGAGAGGCAAAGAGAGCGGATCACATCACTCCTCTGAGGACTTCCTGGATTTTTTCCTCTCATCATGTGCGAAAAAACCCTTATTTATGTCAATGCATCTGAAAATAAAAGGCAACAAGAGGAAAAAAAAATCAGATCTGACCACCTATTTACACTTTTTAATCTATTATAATCTCTTTTTTTATATTACAGGTATTAAAATCAGCTGAAACATTATGTCAGCTCTTTCCCCTGAATAGAAAAAAGAAAAAAAACAGATAAAGTGCGGAATGATCTTTACCTGAGACTCGGAGCGGTGAGACAGCCTCTCCAGCGCCGGAGACACACGGGCAGGAAACAGACGGTCAGTGTGTAACTTCTGTGAGCGGATCAATGCGAAGCAGAGCCGCAGATCCATGTGCGGGATCGGGTCTTCCCTCCGTACCCGCTCCCTCTCTCTCCGCTGATCCCTGCGCTGCATCCACTAATGGGGCGCTAATCATGTTATCCCGGGCGCTGCCGTGCTGCTGTCTGCCTGCCTGCGCGCGGAGTCTCTCTCCTCACTGCTCAACAGTGCGCCACTCCCTCTCTTTATAGCCCGCACGCTGCAAAAAGTGTCAGCGCGCGCGCCGGGGCTCCGCGTGCGTCCGCGGACCGTCAACAACAACCGGCGCCGCACGTGACCTCACGTCAGCCTATAGTGGAGGAATTAGAGGAGGATCCGAGGGACGAAAACACCTGGAGACTGATGAGTTTACTCAAACACACATAAGTTACCTGCACAGGTGACTGACAGAACAGAATGGAATTAAATTATAAGCTGTTTATTATATTTGTGCTTAACTTTACACACTGTTATGGTGGTAAAAATCAATATTTTGCAACATTAAATATGCACTTAAAAAAACCTGAGATTGCAGTTTAATTAAAGTCAAACTAAGATAATTTATATTATAGATTTTCTGTTATTTTGTCCATCAAACATAACTGCTAAAGTCACATGTGAATAAACACTAAAAGAGCTGATGAGAGGAGGGAGTTTAGTTGTGTACTTGATGAAATTCACTGTTTTACATAGATAGATAGATAGATAGATAGATAGATAGATAGATAGATAGATAGATAGATAGATAGATAGATAGATGGGAAACTCCACTGTTGCAGAAATCCACAAACAAACAATAAAACTACACAATAATCACTAGAAGGAATCTTCAGGTGAATAAAAAAAGGGCGTTTACAAGGGAAATTAAGATGAATAAATGCATTTAAAACAGCATTAAAAGAAAATTAAATAAAGTAGACTAATAATGTGTAAAAACTTAAGAAAACATGGTAAAAAATCCAAAGTGGAGAGTGGAGTGCAGAGTGTTTAGTTTGTGAGACTAAAGTTTGGCCCATTTAAAATAACTGAAAAGTTAATTTGGCAGGAAACTGTTTAATTAAAAACTTAGGAGCATTTGTCTTATAATTTAACATGAAAATCAAATTACACCTGTGAAATCATCAGGAAGTTGTTTCACCTTATGATAAACAGGAACAATAAGCCTGATTTTCTCTTTACAGCTTCACTTTAAATCTAATTTTCTCTACAAAATGTGTCTGAAAACAAGATCGTGTGCTGGAATCAGTTCTCATGTTTTTCTCTGACACTCAGATTTTTGGTTCAGTGTCAAACTCATTTACTCTCTGAGACAGGAAAGAAAATCTCCTGCGGCTGAAACCGAAGCCGGTGGAGCATCCAGACTTGAAGAATCAGAGGATGTGTTGCGTTCAAAACCGCAGGAGCTTTTTGAAAAGACATTTCTTGCAGTGCGGCTGCTGGCCTGGTTGCTAAGCAGCAGCCAGAGCCACACCGCGTGGGTATCAACAGAGGCGTTTTATTACTTCATCCAAACTCAATTTATTTTGCCTTTTACATTCATGTGAAACACACAAAGGAGTCCCTGAACCCTGAACCTCAGGCGGGTCTGCCGACGAGCTTTAATGTCCACAGGTTCGAGAGCAGCGACGCAGGCAGGTGCAGCTTTAATCCGTCCTCTTAATCTGAAACAAAGTGGGGAAAAACTGGGATTTATGAACCTGAGAGCTGGAAAAGTCTGAGGATGTGTGCTGATGTGTGTTTGTCGAATCCGGTGTGACAGTCGTGACAGGACAAATATTTAACCTCACCTGAAATTCATTTGCTCAGTGTTGTTTAACCAGATCACACTCAGCCGTCAAACGTCCCTGAAGAAACACACTCCTTCATGTTTACTTTCTCCACTCAGACCAGGTGAAAAACAAGGCTGTTTAAAGTCTCTGCATGGTTGTGAAAGAGGTTTTGGTTAATTAGAGAAATCAGGAAATGAACCACCATGTGAGAGTTTTTTAGTTTTTGTGAGAGTTTTTATGAAAAAAGAGGTTAAAAACTAACTTAAATGTAACAAACCGACATGATAAATGTCCCTAAAGTGATCAGAAGTTTCAGAAGTTTGAGCTCGTTTTTATCACCGGTGACATCAGTTTGAGCCAGGAAGCCCAAACACTCATTTCATCTCCATTTCCTCTCTGATGGATCGAGAACGCTGTGGCTCGTTCCGCATCCTGACAGCCAACATCACAAAAACAAGCATCATTTCCAAGCTTCATCATCATTTTCTCGCTAGCCTTCCTGGAACTGAAGCTCGTTCTGACTCTCACTCGTGTTCCAGTAAATCTGAAAATCATATCTGAAGGAGGAGGAGGAGGAGGAGATTCCTGAGGAGCAGTGGGAGCTCGTGGAGGACGTTCCTCCTCGTCATGAACATGAGTCACTGTGGTTTCCTCCGGTTCTGCCACAAAGTCCACTTCATCACGTTTATTAAAGCTGCACACAAACACATTCACCTTCTCTGCTCTGTGTTTTCATGTTGAACTTCATTTCTGTAAAATGTTCAAACTCTGTAAGAAAACAGCTGCTTTTTAACCGATTGTGTGAACAAAGATATTTATTAAAATCACTTTTTTTGTTGTCGTTGAATGTTTTTATCCTTCGAAATGGATAATGCTTTGTTTCACAAGTTTAATCTAAAACAATTTACAAGATGTTTCCTGCAAAGATCTAAATAATCTGGATTAATTACAGTAATGAGGAAATGAGGACGTGTTTAATTGGCAATCATCCGGTTCATCTTTTCAAGTAATTGTTGGCAAAGCAGAAGTTGTCTGTGTGCATCAGCTCAGTTAAATGTTCATGTGATTCAGCCTGATGCTGCAGAGACGAGGACGTTCAGAAACGCCGTCTGACGCCGAAGGTGAACGAAACCGATCAAACACTGACTGAAAAACGTGTTTCTGTCGAACAACAATCACAAGAAAACAGACGGGAAATTCCAGGAAACTTGAAACTTAACCATCATAATAAATCTTCAGCACCACCAACCAGCAACAACCCCCACAGCTGCTTCCTCCACCGCCTTAATTACCCCGCCCACGCCGTCCTAATTGGACTAAACCATTACACAAACCAGAGGGGGGGAGGGGCTGATTTCAACAGGAGCATTTAAATGCAACAATATTTAAAAGATGATAAACTAAATAATTTTATTAATGATTCAGTTCTTGTGTGATTGATGATTGTTGGTGATTTTTCACTAATTAATGGTTCAAACATCTGCTCACGAGTCGACACTGCAGTGATTCATTTGTTTCAGTTTCCTGTTTTATTCCTCAAACTCTTTGTCTCAAACTTCTTTCTGGTGTCAAAACATCCAAAAATGATAAATCTGAATCTAAGAGCTTTCAGAGAGAGTTATGTGGGGGGTTTTATCCCGGATGTGTCGGATGCGACAGCTCACGGCGGCTCTTCATCGAATAAAAAGACAAAGTTCGTCTTGTCTTTCTGTCGCAGAAACATCTGGTGTCAGATTCGGAGCAGAGCAGCAGTTTGTGAGACATGAAGGTTCTTCAGAGGCTTCGGACGATGACGAGTTTGTTTCTGTGCCAGTTTTTAAAAAGCAGAACCGAGTTTGTGACTTTAACTCAACGGTCAAAACTCTCTTTTTGTTTTGTCCCGAGAGAAACTGATGACTCATAATGTGACATCAGCTAACCTGGTCTTGATGTCAGTGGTTTTTTTTGTGTTTCCTACAAAAAAACAGGCAATAAAACTGTACGAACATAATAAAATACAAAAGTTTAACATATGTGATCACTGTTGCTTCTCCACTTTATACACAGTCAGATTAAAGTCACACAAACACAATTAAAGTCAAATAAAGCAAATTAATGCAAAAGATTGTAACACGATTAAACTTAAAATGTAAATTGTAGACAACAAGTTTAGAGTTTCACATTTTAATATTGTTGAAATTGAATAACTATGTTGTGTTTTTGCTATAAATTGACTTAAACCCTGTTACAAAGATACATTTTACTGATGACAGAAGGTTAAAAGATGATTTTTGTGGTAAAATCTGTGCAAAAACATCATATTATTAAAAAAATATCATATGAATTGAAGGAAAAAGGAATAAAGTCATGTAAAATCTAAAACCTACTTCTAATTTAAGTCTATATGAATCGACTGCATGTGTCTGTTTGCAAAATGACAAAATCACTGAGAAGAAAATCAGTCAGAAGTTATTAAAGTTCACAGTTTGAGATGAAACAGAAAAGTTTCTTTTTCACTCAGAGCTGATTTTTGTCAAAACCAAAGCAAAAAGTGATAATTTTGAACATTTTAAATTTCACTTTTCTCAGAATAAAGAAAGGGAACTTTTTCAAAGAAAAACTCCATCGCTGCTACAAACATGCAAATCGACGTTCTGGCCAGATTTCTAACTTGAGAAGCCGTGAGATCAAACAGGGAACGAGATCTCAGAAAATCTGAGTCTGCAGCTGTTTGACTGAAAAAAAGATGGAAGAATTTCTGAAAATCTTCAGTTTGTTCAGAAACAAAACTTCCAGCCTTCAAACAGAAAGTTTGGATCAAAAATTAAAGTCGGTTTCACACTTTGTCCGTGCTGTGTGAGTGAAACACACCTGAGCGTGACCGGGCTGGATGACGTCACTCACACCTGTCCCTGTGCCAGAAACGGGGGCGCGTCGGCTGACCCCGCCCCCTCACCTGTGCAGCAGGATGAGAGGAAATGGACTTTCAAAGTCTGGAAACTCACATCTTCACACTCAGAAGAGAATCAGACGTTAATGGATGAAATGATTATTTCCATTTCAGCTCATTAAACCGCGGAGCATCACGGGAGCGCGAGAGGCTTTTAGCCGGGGAGGGGGGGGGGGGGGGGGGGGGTAATATTAAAAGCGCCCATCTGTGAGTCTGCACGAACCAGCCTGCCCGTCCCGTCTGTCCGGCCTGACTGGCTGTTTTGGGGTAAACAGCTTCCTGTTGATGCAGGAGGCTGCAGACGAAGCGCGAGGACACAGTGACACCTGTCGACTACGAGCCTCCGCGTGCCAGGAGGAGGACGACTCCGCGAGGCAAAGGAGACTTTTTTCACACAGATGATGAAAACTCTGAGGATGAGGAGCTGAAGGTCAGTGAGCTCAGAGCTTCCTGTTTAAAATCAGACACACCTGCTGTTTGTTTTCACAGGTGAGAGCCCGTTTGGCGGCACGTGCGAGGATCAACGGGAGCACCTGAGACTGGACACGATGATAAACTGAGTTCACCTGACGGACAAGTGTAATAAACATCAGACTGCATGATGGGTAAAAGTGACAGAGAAACACAGGCAGCTCAAACCTCAATAATAGGAGACTTCAGTGCACCAGCAGGGGGCGGTGTTGCGCTGGAGCAGAGCGCGCAGCCACAGGGATAAGTATAAATATATTATATTTATCCCTGTGGTTTTAATGACACTTCTCATTACACGCTCTGTATTTCACACGTGAAGAACACATATGAAAACTGAAAGATTGTAAAAATTAAACAGAACTTTTATTTGTTTATGTGAAAAATTCTGAAAAAATATTAAAACAGGCAGAACTGAAGCTTTCTGTTTCCTTCTACGAGCCCTCATCAGTATAGTTTGGAAATAATAAAATCTGACTGATATTTTAGTGACTGAAAAAGAAAATAATGAATCACTTCAGTACAACATTAAGGTGGAAACACTTTAATGTGAGATTTTTTGCAAGCAAGATTTTATCACTGTTAAATGCATGTTGCATTAAAAAATATAATTAAGGCTTGAATATTTTATTATTGAAGATGTTGGACAGTTTAAATAGAAATCAGATCAATTTGTGCATCTCAAGAGAAAGAAAAATAAAGATGTTTTTGTTGCAGATTACATTTAAAATCTCTTAGAAATTTTATCAGAAAAGGATGTTTAATGCAAACTGTAAGTGAGAAACTGCAAAATTATTTTTATACTTGTTCATTAAACATCTCCCTCTTCTAAATTTCTATAATGTACATGTGGAGCTGAGCTGTAAAGTTGTTGTTCTCATTGAATTATGAAATAAAGGTTTGTTGATCTTTTTTTCATCCTGTCAGATAATTTCTGAATATTCATCAGAAGAAAAAGAAACAAAATTAAAATCTAAAAGTGACAAACTGAGCTTATGGTCATTTTTTTGCCTGTAGGTTTGCTTTAAATACCCAAACATGACTCTTTTTTTATTCTCATGTGTCAACTTCGAGTGAGATTTGTTTAAAAAATAACTTTTTCATTCATGAAGCTTGAAAGATGAAAAACACTCGTGATCCTGGAATTTAAACACAGGGAACAACGTCATAAATTTGTAAATATTTATCGGTTTATTACAGTTAAAAAGATGTATGTACATACAGAACATCACCAAACATGGTCATTTTCACTCATTTGCAAAGTGTCACTCTGCAACTAGTTGGTTTCAGGATAACTGTCTTACAATGGGGCGGCATTGATTAAGTTTGTCATTTACAACCAAGCACACAAATCAGTGGATTTTTCCTCTTTTTCGTTTTGCCGTATAATACTTAGTAAAGGCATATAACCAAAACAAAACAAAACAAAAAAAACAACAGAAGGATGCTTAGTAAAACGAATCGTTGTTGAATTGCTGGTCCAAATCCAAGTTCCTGCTGCCAACGCGCGGCTTTGTATGTACACAGGTAGAAACACCTCAGACTGGATCTTGGTCACTGTGGTTAGCAATGAAGACTCGCATAGAGGTAGTCATGTCTGCATCTGCTCGTCCAGTCGAGAGACAACTGACCCAAAAAACTTTGCTTTTCAACGTCTGTTCAATCCGTGGACCCTGATCCCTTTACTGACATTAAAGAAAGAGAAGAAGAAGAGTGATTATCTGTCTCTGCTGATTAAACCAGGCGGTCATAAA
>JAPZDY010000020.1:15185375-15196851 GCA_029783645.1 Ctenochaetus hawaiiensis | reverse complement strand
TCCATAAATTAGCCGCATCACTGTTTAAGCTGCAGGGTTCAAAGCGTGTGAAAAAAGTAGCGGCTTATAGTCCGGAAGTTACGGTAGATAAATGTCTCCCTTTAAACCCTCTCACCTTTGCCTCTTATATTCATGTGAATCCAATAAAGTAATCTTGAATAATAAGTGAATGATAACACTGATGTTGGGGCACCTGGTGGGTGGAGCGCATGAGGATGTAGTTGGTGACTTTGCCGAACGGCAGTCCCAGGTTGATGACATCATTCTCGGTGCAGCTGCCTTCGGGGAGGTTACAGATGTGGACGACTCGGCCTGCTGTGGCCTTTCTGGGTGGAAAAGGCTGGAAACAACAACAACAACAAAAATCAATGTTGAGCAGCTCTGGTCTTTGTTACAGACAAAAATCTGTGGAACATTTGAGAAAACAACTTTTGCTGCACTGAGTCACTTCATGATGGTGCATCAATATTTAAACCAAACGACCAGAATGACTGAATTTAACACCTGTATACTGTCTGTGTAACGTCAGTGCAACACTTTCACACACCATCATGTCATTTATCCTCCTTGATTCAGGCTCCTCGCTGCTTCCATTCACAGCTCAGAAACACAGCAGTGATAATAAAAGTTTTCTTGTTTGGATTCAGAGACTCGACGGCGAGCTGTTTTCTGATGTTTCTTACTGAATAAACTGTATTTATTGATTTTGTTTTGTTATTTTTAAGGCTTTCTTCAATTATTCCTTCGAGATTTCTTACTTTTTATCCCTTCTTTTCCCCAAGTTAGAATATTATTTTCAGCTACCACTTTTCCAACACACTGATGAACTATTCTTTTATCCCTCTCTCACAACTGCTACATTTCTGACCTCCACGTCTCTTCGAAGCTGACTTTAGAGAAAAGATGTGCTAAGCTAACAAAGATAATCTTATGAAACAGCAGGAACCCTTTGCATGAGAGAATACAAGTGTTGCATGTATGCACCCTCTTGAAGTAAACATTTTTTTTCACAACCGGTTCCACTTCACCAGCCACATATCACAACTTAAAAAAACCCAAAGGCAAAATTCCAGTTTGATCTGTTTACATTCATCATCAAACCAGCCGGTGGAAACACATTCGACGCCACATGTTCCTTTGCATATCACCGTTGGGAGTGCTAGTAAATTCAGCCTGTCACATCAGGGAGTCTTATTTCTGCAACTATTGTGCTGCAGCAGCAGTTTTTTTCCCGGTGCCCCTCCTCCTCTTCCTGCTGCTCCTCTGGCTGATGGACCTGACGGACAGTTCCATGTGTGGGGCTGGGGGTCCTAATTCCACCTCGCACCAGCAGCCAGAGTCTCCGTTTTTACAGGGAAGTTGTTTAGGGAGAGCCCAACACTAACATACACTTCACACCGAGTCCAACAGCCGTCAAGTGCAGAATGAATAAAGGGGAGGAGGAAAAGTTTACAATTTTACAAGTCACTTTAATATGCATGTTGAAATCTAATCAGAGGCGAGAGTATCAGTATTCAAAACATACATGAAGCTGTAATCCTGGCTGATAACTCAGGACAGAGAAGGTTCAGCGGTCAGTCAGCAAATTATTTTCTGTTAAAAAGCAGTTGTGGATAATAATAGAAGTCTTTTACAAGTTCAATCACTCCTGTTCACACATTGTGGAGGGACTTTATTACCGTTCATAAGAGCCCAATCAATAAAACGACCTGGACGTCTGATAACTGAACTTCGATGCCACAGCTTAATGGTTTCTGGCCGGCGAGCTGACATCCACAGCTTCAGATGTGAGAGTGATAATTCTATTAACAGCTCCGGTGCCACAGCCACCAGCAGAATACATAAAGGTCAATGCAGGTTGGACTCAATAAACAGATCCAGGAATAGGCTGTTTATGTCCTTGGAATATAAGAGAGAACAAGAGTCCCGCTCGCTGCACTCGCTAAAGTCCGACCTGCGAAACGTCGCCGGCGTCCGACCGCAGCATTCATATCATTGTCAAGGTTGGCTCAGGGCTTTGAACAGTAGCTGTTTTTGTTAACCGCAGACCAGAGGCACGCAATTATGTCATGTCACTGCCACCTCGCAAGGAGGCATCACACACACGCACACACACACACACACACACACACACCTCTGACGTGCAGATAAGAGTCTCCCCATGCGAAGCAAAACCAAAAAAAACACACCTTTTTTAAAACAAAGAGTCTCAGCTGAAACAACACCAAAACAAAAACTTCTTGCACCCAAGAATTGAAAATAACATTAACAGGAAGCAATCAATTATAGAAAATATTGCTGAGACTTGGTCTGTAAAACAAAGAATTTTAATGAAACTGGAATATAAACTATGATTGACATAAATTTTGTGAGATCACTTTGTGATTAAAGGTTTTAAATTGTCTTTATAAAGTCAGTTTGTATGTTTTAAAAGGCATTCTCAATGAACAATTCAGCCTTTTTCTCCCTTAAATATGTATTTTTCTTAAACGTAACAGTCAGTTTTACATCTTTTTTCCCAAAGTCGGCAGCTCTACCTGCCGCAGTGTTTTCAACCATTTGTCCTGCTGCTGCGAAACTTCACACTCTCATCGTTTGACCTTCTGAGAAAAGGGCCGAATGGTGTAAAAGATAACAACCACTTCACGCGGTGCCTTCCTGTTTCTCACTGACGGACCGCTGACGGACGCTGGCCCGGGTCTCTCCTGATGGCATGTTTGTTTATTTGTGCAAAGCAGGATCCATGTTGGAGGATCCGGAGGAGATCGTCCGGCCCGTTTCACAGTTTCTCCCCACGTTCCGAAGCAAAGCGCTCGCACGCTGATCCCTCAGATCGCTTTACCAGTCTCTCACGAGTCTGAAACTGTACACCGCTGCCTGATGGGGGGGTGGGGGTGGGTGGGGTGGGGGGGTGACCCGGGGGTCTTAAGGTCTGTGCTCCTAACAGCAGTTAGCTGTAATCCTGTGTTTATCTCCCATAGAGTTATGTTATCGCATAAAGCTACTGTGTTACTTCAAGCTGCGCTGTCTGACAACAGAACTGCTGTGTGTGTGTGTGTGTGTGTGTGTGTGTGTGTGTGTTCATGTGGGATACAAGTTCCTGCAACTGATGTTTTTTTTAATCAATTTAACTGGAATTTATGTTTAATTTGACTAAGATGGTTTGATTTCTGTAAAATGTTCCTACAAATAAAGTTAAATGTGTTTATCTATTAATCATTTATGCGTATAAACACAAATAAAACTCAACACACAGAAAATAAACTCACACAGTATTTGTGTAAGTGCTTTTTTGTTCATTACAAACAGTAAAACTCCACCTGTTCTGCTGAAGACAGGTGTGCAGGTTTGTGGTCTCTAACATTAGCTCCTTCAGCTCAGCCTGTAAATATTTTCCCACAGATTAAATAAAACTCATCGTCAACCAACGAGACGTACGACTTTCACATCAACACATTCAGGCTCCTGTTGAATGTTAAAGGCTCCACAGGCGATGAAGAGACGAACAAAAGGCAGATTTACAGACATCTGCTGGAAGGTGGAATCAGTTTTACAGTGAAAAGGATTAAATTCAAACGACACGACGCCGACGACGAGACACGTCTTTATTCTCAGATCTTAAACAGATTTTTTTTGTGTATTTTAAACGCCCTCTTCACTGAACAATCTCTTCTTTTTACTGAACCATTTACCATTTCTTAAAATTTATTATACATTATGTCATATTTGTTCATATCCTCTCTAAAAACAGTCTGTATATGTTGTTTAAATGCACTTGTTTCATGTGTTATGTCCCAAAATGTCAGACAAAAAATACATATGGCTGAATTAAAACTAAAATTCTTATTTGAAAAAAAAAAAGTTCTTATTTACTTTTTAAACATTTTCAATAATAAAGTCCAACAGTAAAAAATAGCATCATAAACTTTAATATTTACATTCATATAAGCTTGATATACTGTGGCCTTTTTAAGGAGTTGCCTCATAAACTTTCTGAAGTAAATTTCGTTGGACGTAACTTTAAATTTCATTCTGTCAGTGTGCAGGTATGTGCTGCCGCATTGTTCGGACTGTTGAAAGCTGCTCGCTGGGCACCAAATGAGGCTTTACTCCTGTTTGCCGGGGCAAATTTTCACCTCGGTCATCATCTGCCCCGAGCTCTTCAAAGGACCTGCCCCTCATGATGGACGCCTGTCAGCAGCTGCAGCTTTTCAGCTCCAGTCAACAAGTCGATAGTTTTTTAAACAGGCAGCAAGTTGAGAAATTGAACTGATTTACTTCTGATTTCTGTAAAAGCTGCATCCTAATCAAAAAGATATATTTGAGTATATTTTGTATATTAATCGGGACTTTATAAATAGTTTAATAGAATGTATATGTGTATGTAATGTAACAATATGGAGGAAACATTCTGCTCTGCTGCTTTTTATGTGGAATTTCTCTGTAATTTGTTGTTGTTTTATCACCTTCATTGTCCTATTTTTTTTTACCTATTTTTGGTTTATTGTTCACAGTAGTTTCTTTTAATCTAAATGTTTTAGCTAAAATGTTTTCATGAACTCATTGATTACTAATATATTAGTAATATATTTACTTTTTTTTGGTTATAGTAGTAGTATAAGGGGACGTAGTTTAATTTGACTATAAGTGAAAAAATAAAAATTAACCCTGAATCTTTTTAAACACTCTGTTAGCTTTGTAATTACGGTGCATGTGTTAATGTAGTTTCAGTTTAGACAGCTGAATTAGTTAAAATGAAACTGTTTGTGTCCTAAAACAAACAAATTAAAAACACAGTTACGTTGTTTTATTTTTGTTTGTACATTTTTACAGCAGGACGAATGTTAAAATGTTAAATGTGTCCCCTCAGCCTGACATGGCAGTGATGAGGTAGCAAAGCAAACAGACTAAAATGTGAATAATTTTAAATATTGTTCAGCATCTTTGTCGACACAGAAGCTTAATATTTTGTATTTGGCCAAACTGAATCCAGTGTTTGGATAATCATTAAGTGGTAAAATAAGAATGCATTAAAAAACCTCAACAATCTGTTTCGAGCCAACATTGTGACTGTCGGTCTGTCCGGTGGAGTGGAAACGAGCGTCCCCGCCCAGACGAAGCCTGCTGTTGGCCCCCAGCAGCTGTCAACAAGGGGATCTGGGTCCACCGATGACGCACAACACATATGGGGCCAATTCATTAAGCACATTATACACTTTCTCCTGCTGCTAAGCCTCGGAGTCTTTAAAGACACATGAAACAAATACAGTTTTTACTGCAGAATAAATTCAGAGTTTGATAAAAAAAAATATCATCCAGTCTGACGATCAAACTCTGCACCAAAAACACCAATAAAAACTGAGCGGGGGCCTCCCTCCTTCATTTGATTTAAATAAATTCATCATTGATCATCTCTTAACATTTTCACGAAATGAGATACAATCACGTTCGTTATCTAGAATGACAGCTGTTCCCTCAGTAGCATTTTTTAAAGCCGGTCACGAAATTCGCTTTACATGCCGACGGCAAACTTTGCTAATCCACAGAAAAAAATCCATACATTTGTCTGACCTTTGACTCTGGCTGGTGTGGGGCAAATCCTGTGTCTGACATGGGATAAGTCTTCATGGCTGCAGCTGGTATGTATGATGTGTTGGCTCCTGAGGATACATCTGTGGAAAGAATCAGAAACGTGGATTTTACATTTACTTTTACAGAAGAACAATAGTGGTGGAAAGAGTTAGCTAGTTATTGATTTGATGGATTCATTTTCAAAATATTACCTATAAACTTTATTGTTTTTTACCCCTTTTTTCAATTTTTATTAGTTTCTTTGTTGTATATTTATAAAATCTGAAACCACAAAGTTGGAAAAAAAAAACCTCACATCTGGTAAATGTGGTGATACTTTTGCTGTGATATCAAAATACAAAATAACTATATAACATTTATCCTAAAGTTATATTAAAGCATAAAAATACAATATTTTCAAAACTGAAAAAAAACAAAACAAATGTGCTGTAATAATAATAATAATAATAATAATAAATACTGCTTCATGTTGTCTTTGTCATGGCATGTGATGTTTGCTTACTAAACTGTTCCACATTTTCCCTTCTCAAGTTAAAGTTTTTGTTTGCTCAACATTTCTAAATACTGACTACAAAATATGACAGATTAACAAAATCTCAAACGTTTAACAGATTTGTTTTGGGTGAGGAAACTTTCTCTTTAACTTGTGGCTCCAACTTTTTCACATTGTCCCTTGTGAAGGTTAAGCTTGAGTCTCTTTCATGCCGTCTGCAGCCGTCCACAAGTGATTATGGATTCAGTAGGAGAGAACATAAGGGATATAAATATAGGAAGGGCAGATTCTAACGACACAATAGAGAACAGGTGCTCAGTTTGTTGTGTAGAGAAGCTTTACATATCTCCAATAATCTTTGTGGATTTGCTCTTATAATACAACCAAAGGTCACAGACTCAAAAACAAGAACAAACTTGAATTTTTTGTGAGAGTTGTGGCATAATTTGAATATCAAAACATTTAATTCTAACGGCATACATCAGTGTATCAAAATACGGTGTCAGGTCATGAGCGACTCTGCCTCATACTCTCACGTACCTCTAAAAATACTCCCTGACCTCAGTCTATCACTCTGTTTGACATATCCCGACCACCAGAAAAACATCACTCATAATATCTCCTGCAAACTGGGACACTAATGGGTCATCCTACCTTGACTCGCAGCGGAGTAAACCATGGAGTTCGTCCCCGCGGTGTTCAGAGCTCCATCAGAAGGCCTGCCGACAGCGTAGTGAACAGCTCCAGCTGATACCGCCGCGGAGCTGCAACAATCACAGACGGCTGATTTTAGCTGCCTCTCCTCCGCCTTGCTCACTCATATCTTGTGACAGAGCTCATATTCACAGAAACATTAAGACAGCTGTATATAGAACAAGGGGAAAGGAAAATAAAATGCTCTCCAACTCTCAAGAGAGACATTTGCTCTGAATAATCGATATAGTGTTAAAGCTTAAAAAAAGAAAGAGGAATCACATTCAAACACAGCTGGTGAGAGTCAAAGTCCAGAATAATGAACAAAAACACTTTTAACTTCTTGAAAAATCACCGAAAAAAAAGCTTCTGTGAGCTTTGAGAACATCTTAAACTGTCAACCAGACTTTAAATCACAAGTGCAACCTACTTCAACGTCTGAGGGATAAATTTCAAAGTTGCAAGTAACTCACCTTTCGTTTGTGTACAGCATGCGGTTCTGCAGGTGCAGTTTTCCCTTCACATGCTGGTCCCAGTCCTGCAAACACACACACACACACACACACACACACACAAACCAAACATAGACTCAGATGGCTTGGACACAGCTGAAGCTCATTGCTCGCCTTCTCATTGCTCTTTAATAGCCTGTGGTGCACATAACTACACTGGAGAAAATCACAAATGTGTCATTTTTAGTATGATATCTGAGCAGGAGGTTGTTTACATCATGTCTGAGTCTAAAAACTGAGTTTAGCTGTTTATTAGATGAACTGAACAGAACTGCGAAGGTCATTAAACATGAATTTGTGATGCTCACATGATGGAGGTTTGGACTGCTGCATGTCAACGTTTGCTGCTGTTTGGACACTCAGGTCAAACATCAATACGTACAACAGCATTTTACCAAAACCGTTTCAACTACATGCTCTACTTTTTTGTTAAATCAGCTTGAAGAGACTCCACTGTGAATAAATTACAGCCCTCACAGCGAGCAGTAACATGTTTGACAGCGTCCTGTATGTGACCTGTTCAAAGGGTAAATAAACAATAACAACACGACAGTGAATTTGTCTCTTAAGCTGCTTCTGAGCAGTGCAGCATGTGAGAGGGGGTTCTCCCCGATTATCCCATGCAAACATATGAAATAACAAAGTACAAGCCTAGTTGTCATCAGTCCTGGTGCACATTCACAGAGAAATCTGACCCCAGACCAGCTGCTGACCTGAGGGGGGAGACTACAGCGGACTGGGAGGTGCACCATCATTATCAGCCATGCACAAGCTGACTCAAATTATATTTATATCCCTGTTTGTATAAAGATTAGACGCCTGAGGAAGCCTGTGGATTGTCATTGTTCGATTCTTTACTGTTAAGCTTCAGTTGTTTTAAAGCTTGTTTCATATATGCGCCGATCGGTTCACTCACCTTGAGGTTGTAGACCTTTTTGTCACAGATGCTGCACTGGTGTGGCAGTTGAGTTGGTGTGACAGCGTGGTAATCATTGACCTGGTAAGGCTGAAGCGTCCTGGTGCCTGAAGACAGGGTTTCCTCACTTCTCTGCAGGGGCTGGTAGTCCCCAAACGCCTGTGCAGCACTTGAACCAAAAGAGGAAACTCCTCCGCAGGGATTAAACTTGGGGTCAAGGGTCGGCTCCTCCGGGTTGTACAGCTCCGTTCTGGACCGAACTGGCTGCCCAGCTGCCGTCCAAACACTGGCAGCGTTAGAAACCACGTCCACTTTCCCAGCGTGACTCAGGCCGGCCGGGCCTTTCCACTGCTCTTTATGCTGGGTGGAGTTATAAACATTCATGTTCTGCTCACCGACACCGAACCCAGTCTGTTGGCCCAGCATGTCAGACCCGTAGAAATCCCTCTGAAAACCAACACTGTTCATGTTTTTGGCCTGAGTGTTCATCACCGAGTACTGTCCGTTACCAGGGGGGGCTGATGCCGCAGACGTCGCCCCGGTTAAGTTGTACTGAAGACGCCTGTCGGTGTCGGACGGGTAAGCCGACCCTGACTTTTTTCCATACTCTGCACCCTGTTGACCCACTGCGCCCCCAACGCCAGGATGGTTCACTCTCACGTTCCCAGGGTTTTGGTTGAATCCCCCACCCACCAAGGCCCCCAGGGCTGAATTTGAAGAGGGAAAACCAAGCACCCCGGTGGGGAAGGCGCCCTGAGGGTTCCCAACCATAGTGGAAGTCCGTATCTGATTGAAGAGGGGCTGGGACATGGCGACATTGGAGAGGACCTGGTTGAGAACGGTGGCGGCGGAGGCTGTATTGCTCCCCTGAGCCAGTTTGAGGCGATGGAGGGTGAGCTGGGCCTGGAGCTGTGCGAGCTGGAGGCTGGCCGGCGTAAGAAGGAGCTGCTGGTTCTGCTGCTGGGGCCCCGCCTGCACGCCGCCTGGCAGCTGGCCCCCCACCTGGAGGCCCTTCTTTTCCCCGCTGTCCGCAGGCACCGCACCGATGCTGACGGGAAAAACAGAAACATCACAATCCTCAGAAATCCCAGAGGACAAATACACTCTGCCTCGTTAACTGTCACAATAATTCAAAAGTTAACAGCCAAAGTTTGCGTCCATGATCACGTTCCTGCTCTTTATGTGGCGTTCAGACTCGTCACCTTTAACGGGCTGCTGTGAATCAGATCCACTTCTCATTATAAACATTCCGAGTTTTCAGCCCAGAAACTGTTATCACTACGTTTGATATACAGCAGCAGTTGGATGAGTCCAGCAAACGTAAAGTGGAGAAAACACGAAGCCAGCAGAAACCAACAACAGTTTATTATAGAAAAAATGTATCCTAAAGACATTTGATTTTATTTAAAAATTTGGGTTTAACAGGATATAGAAGCGTTTCTGGTTGAATTATTGTGAAAGACAGGTTATCTGTGAGATACTTTAAACACATATGACATAAATTTCATACTTTTTAACAAGAGAGCCTTAGTGTAGGGAAGTTTTTTCTTTCAATTTGCAGCTCAGCAGTGAGAAAACTTGTATAAAGGCAAATCTGTGGTCAATATTAGAAAGAGCAAATCTATTTCAAATTGCACTTCTATCTAACAACATATTTTATCTTAAGATTCATCAAAAAAAAGGTTCTTTCACAGTTAAACTCACACTGTTACTGATAATTACTGCAATTTCATGTAACAACTGTGGACATTTTCGCATGTAATGCAGATGTGTTTGCTTATATAACTTATGCAAACAACTGAAACTGTTACTGTTACAGAACAAACAATGAACAGCATCTTTATTACATTAGCTTGTTTTGTTACCATTAAAAACTTCAGGAAAAAATTCTGCGATTATAAAGAGATGTTACTCAGTGTCCCAGTGCTTTTCTACTGCTCCCTATATTAATACAGTTGTGTTTCTCACATCCACTATTAGCAAATGGGGCAAATCTCACAAGTGATCAGCCAGCAGATGGCCAACAGTTGGTCACAGTCATCAGCTGGCTGTCAGAGCTGCCGGGTTTAGGATAAACCAAAGGAAATAATCAGCGCCAAGAAGTATTACACAGCACTTTGCTACAGATTAAGTTGTTATTTAACCCAACAATGTCTTTGTTTATGGATTTAATAACGCATTTTTTTCATTGTTGTAAAGTTGAGGAGAGTAGCTAAGAAAAATGGCGATGCAAATGCTTCCTGTTGTGACTTGCAAATGCACCCAGATTAGCTTATATTTTTTAATTTCACAGTTTCTTTACATGTGCTCTGGTGTGACTGCTGCCCATAAGTTACAGTGAGCTTCAGCTGTACAATATAAACTACAGTGACAGCGAAGAAGAAGACAATCTGTTCATGCAGGAGAAGCGGGAACACTTTTTTAAAGTACGCTAAATTTGACCTAAATTTTGAGGGCATGTTACAAAGGTTGTTGACTGAGGAAAACTAAATTTTCTAGTCTCTAGTTTACAGACAAGAAACTGACCTATATAAGCCTGTAAACTCATGGAAACAATTCATCCTTAAGTTCTCCTGTCCTGCAGGTTCGTGCAGTGGTGTCAGAGCGTCAGACCATTTGCAAATCCAAATATACGTCTCTGAGCTCCGTCATGGCAGATCAGCTGATTGTCCATCACAGCGTGGTGTGTGTTTGCATTTTACACAAGTTGACTCTGCTTCAAATATTTTCCTGCAGGGCTGCTGCAGCCTGCACGGCCTCAACAGATGGCCAGCTTAAAAAAAAAGTAAAGAGAGACACGCTGAGTTTTACTGCATTGTAATAATTTGGTCATTTGGTCCGAAAGGGGCCTCAGATCATAGAGACAGCAGACAGCAGACAGCAGCATGCCCACAGTAACTACACTGTATAACTACACTGTGTAACTACACTGGCACATTTACTATGGACAGACTCCACTATACAGTGTTTATGCTCTTCATACCTTTATGGCTGACAGTGTTACTATAACAAGTTTAAACCAGAGCTAATACATAAAAAGTAATGCAAGTATAATTTAGTGGGATATAACTTAAATGTTATGTAAAATCTTAGCTACTTTTAGTCTGTAATTTCATCACCATAACAAACTTATTACAGTTGTCCCTCACTATAACGCGGTTCACCTTTCGCGGCCTCGCTGTTTCGCGGATTTTTTTTTTTAGTGCAATTTTGCATGTTTTTTTTTTACAGCGTATGAACGCGCATTGTGTTCTGCGTCCTGATTGGCTA
>JAPZDY010000020.1:15109207-15125543 GCA_029783645.1 Ctenochaetus hawaiiensis | reverse complement strand
TGCGGGATGTAAACAGCGAGCGATACTGCCCCCAGCACTTCCTGTAGTGCACTGCAGTTACAGACGAGCATGAAGCGACGATGTGATTTCATCATGCAGCACTTTACAACAACAACACGACACATTGACGCTTAAATTTTCACGTCGACAAATTTTTGTTGTCGACGTAATCGATTACGTCAACTAATCGTTGCAGCCCTAATATAATGTGTATAAAGATGAATTTATAAAGTAAGAATCAAGAACAATAAACTTAAAGTCCTACTTCTACAAATGAAGTTGCTTTTAAACAACAAGAACATGGATATATCGAGCTTCGACTTACTTTGGATACTTCATATTCTTAAAAGGTTAAAAAGGGGATTTTGAGGACAGGAATTATAGTAAATACAAAGGGTGAGAAATGCGAAAAATATTTTTTCCTATGTAGAGCAAACCCGCTACATTCATGGTTCCAAGATTTACACAGCATTAAATAACCTTCCTCCTCCAGTTTCATTAAGCAAACACAGCTTTCACCTGAATCCCCCCAGCAGCAGGCTCACCCAGCGACTATGGATTTTGACAGATTTTTCCATGTGGGTGCTGAAGGTGGGTTGTCATCTCACAGGTATTAAAGCATCTACTTTCTCTCTCGTATGAAAGCCATTTCAAATCCGAACCATCAGCAGCCAGTGACGCAGTTCTGCTTTCCTTGCTTTTCATTTTGCTCCAGTAACTTTTGGCTGATGCTTTGCCGGCCGTCGCCAGGAGGACTTAATCCAACCAACAGCCAGCATGCAGCCTGGGACCCATCACGGCTCACACACAGACTGAGCATATAAAGCCGTTATGTATGATTATAGTCTTCATCCTCACACGTGCACACAAACACACACTGAATACAAGGCCATACGGAGGGTGATCCATGCCAGCTCCGTACACATAACCTCATGCCAGGAATGATGTATAGCGGAGTTGATGGCAGAGTCTGATGCTCAGGCTGGAGCTTCCTTCGTTTTGGTTCCCAAATTTATCCCAGAATTGGATGGGCAAACATCCTACTGAAAGAATTAGTGCTAAAACCGCCAACTCTTTACGTTTGGCCAGATTCTCATTTTAGTGAGGAAACACACTAAAACCCAGAACTATACGGACTGGTGCTTTTTCCATTTGTAGGTGAATTAATTAGATTACTTGTCGGAGAATTCAACAGCAATAAATTTGTAAATAAATCATCAGGTAAAAAAACTAGACTCGTGGTGCTGATTTGTTTTCAGAAACTGGGAGGCTTTCCTTGCCATTCTGATCCAATTTACTGCAAAACCAAAAGCACAATATGTACTTTTTCATGTTAGAGTGGACAAACAATTTAAGGAAATCACTTTGAGAGCAGTGAGAGCCTTCAACAGTTGCTATTTTTCAGAATAAGTGCAAAGTTGCACTAGTTTCTCTCTTTCAAACTAGTGACAGGGATGAGTATATTGGCTGAGCAAGAAAAAGACAACCATCCATCTCTGCATACACTGATGGTGCATGGACAGGGGGAGGGGGAGTTTTGCTGGTGCAGCATCACGTGTGGAGAGTGACGCAGATGGGAGGCTTCCGTACCCTCTGTTCGCTGTTGCCTGCCAGCTCGTCCTGCAGGTCCTTGGCCTTCAACTCGAGCTTGGTCCTCTGCTTGATTTGCTCCTGGCGCTCGGCCGATAGCTGCTCCCTCTCTTCCTTCATGGCAGAGATCTTCGACTTCAGCTCTCGCACAACACGCTCCGTCTCCTGCAGAGAGGGAGGCGAAATACGGAAACAGGCTGTGAGACTTAATTCAAAGGATGGTGAATACAACAACTTGCTTCCTCTTCCGCTATTACTCAACTGTCCATTTACTTACCACATACTGTCAAGAGATTTGGATACATTAAACCTTAATGTAGCATGTTAAATTAATATGCTGAGGCATGGAAGCCTCCTTACAATCAGACAAACAAACGAAGATCGTAAAGTGGAGGAATAAAAAGCTAATTTTAGTAAAGAGCAGTTTCTGTATTGTATTTCTGTATTTTTAGTGCTTTAAATTTTAATGGATGTAAGTCAAAGAAAATCATTTATTAAGCCCTCAGTTTAGCTGATAATGTTGCTATAACAGCAAATCTTAGATATCTGAGTGCAAGGTGGAATTTTTTACCTCTACTTTGTCTCTGGCATCTTGCTGAGCATCTCGCAGCTGTCTGGATTTGTCTCCACATGTCTCTCTCTTGGAGGACAGCTAAAAAAGAGATTGATAAAAAAAAGATTAATAGTCTGAATCATATGCATCATCATGTAATTTGCTGAGCAATGGTGACAGTATCACAAAATTAAAGCCAAATACGAATCAAAAAGAGTAAAACGTTAATAAAAGACTGGGAAGAAATAACTGAAAGAACGGAGTCTGGTACATGCAGAGTTCAGTCAGAGGATGAACTAAAAACAAACACAGACACACACCGTCAGTGCCGTTGCTCACCAGCCAATGACTAATGTGCAGTATTTTGGCTGTTTCGTACACTCTGTACAGGCCTCATCTGCTCAGTACATACATCTCTTTTTCTAAGAGTGTGTTACCTCATCGAGCTTGGCGCGAGTCTCATTCAGCTCCTGGTTGTAGATGGTGTATTCCAAGGCCCTTCTCATCTTGTCCCACTTCTGGTACTGAGCCAGTTCTTCTTTCTCATCCTCCAGGGTGTGGAGACGCTCCTCGATGTACTTCAGCAGCTCATTGATCTTCTCACGCTTCCCCTCTGAGAAAAATACACAGCAGTTTTTTATTTCTAGGGTAAAACAACAAGCTTGATTTTCTGGGATTAGCATAATAAAACATTATGTGTTACATAATTTTAAACGGCCCTTGATAGGAAAGAGGCCCCCCAGTCTTTACCTAAGGCTAATGAAACTGATATGTCCATACTGTTAAACACTATGGGACCTTTTTTAAAAACATTTTAATCAAACCGAAGCAGACACAAAACAATTTTGCAACAGAACTCCCTCACACATGAACAAAAGCATAAAATAACAACTGCGATTAAAGGAAGTTTGTGAATAATGTTAAAAAGTTTTTACCTGTCTCCTTCATGAGAGAAATACTCTCCTCCTTACGCTCATCGTACACCCGGGTCCCTGCCACTTCTCTCAGCAGCTTCAGACGCTGGGAGTCGGGCGCTGTGGCCATTTGGTTGATCTGCACAACAGAAACAAGTAACACATGAGACAGAATATCCTGCTGATAAAGACTTTCCTGCTTGAAAAACTAAAGACTGCAGATTCAGATGTCAAGTTTTAATTTTACAAGTGAACATGTATCTTTAAATCAGTGACATTTTGCATTGAACATAAGTGAAAAAGTCGTCTCATCATGGACAACCAGCATGCATTTTATGGCCTCGCTTATACTTTGCAACAATCACGCAAGATTAAAAAATAAATAGTTTATGTTTAACAGCTGTCAAGTTGAAAAGCACTACTTTCTCACCTTTCCCTGCTTGACAATGTAGTAGGGGTTACTGCGGGAGAAGCCAGCACTCTCCAGAAGGTTCATGACATCATTCTTACTGCAACAATCCCATAAGAACGAGTCATTACAAGGATTCTGAAAGCTGTTATTTCCTGCGATTACATGGACAGTCGACCATCAGCAATACTTACGTCACCATCTTTTTATCCAAGAAGTACTGGTCCTTCTTTGCACCGATGACGCGGCGAAGGGAGACTTCCTCTTTGTCGATCTGGAGAGAGAGAATTATGACTGGTCAAGAGGAGAATCACACACACAGCGGCAGAATTGGCTGATTATGTCACAGTATTACTAGGCTACATGATTACAGTTTCACACCCAGTTAAGAGCAATTTTTGGATTCGACGGTGGTGTAAACATCCGGCCTTTCTCATCAGAATAATGAGCACTGTGTGTACTGATGGCAATGTGGCCACAGTCAGTGGTCAAAGCAGTCGTCAGCAATATAGGGAGATGGCTCCATTTAAACTGGACAACATAATATAGTGAAAATGTGCCGTTCACTGGCAACCTGGACTGTAGATACTGAGGAAAGTTTATTATTTTTATAAATCTTAGAATAAATAAAGGTGCAAAATTGGTTGAGTTGCTCATCTTAAAAGCTTTGTGGACTGTGGTTTACTTTGAAGTTTAGCGCTGGACTGTTTTTTTTTAGGCTAATTTGTCACAAGTGTATAAAAAAGTGCACAGTAACACATTAAATGGCACACACAACACAATGCACATTTAAGCTTACAATTGGCCAATCCTGACAGCATAGTAATATAGAGGTGAACCTCTAGCTTTAGCTTAAAACTGCTTTAATAATCAAAACGACCAAGTATGTATCACTTCAAAGAAGCATTTACTACATGCACATGTAGAAAACAGGGAATTATTTCAGAGGCTTATTTGAAAGAAATTAACCAGTGTGTCTGTAGGAATAGTAATTGGACCAATATGAGTTTTTTGCCATTCCTACCGGTAGCCGGTTGTCAGAGTTGTCAAATATAATCTCCACAAAAGCTGAAATGACACGAGGACCAGTTCCCTCCTGTAGTGACAGAGGAAGAAATACATATTTAACACAATAATCAAATGTTTACATCTATTTTTAATGTTTCCTACTGTATAATAAGTATTTATGAATATGAACATGTAATTTAACATTGACTGTACTTACATGCAGCAGGGCCAGGCGCTGTTCAGGTCGTAGGTGACTGAATTCATCACTGAGCACAAACTGGATGGCTACAGAAAAGTGAGAAGCCACAGGTTTAGAGAACAAGGAATAAATTTATTGAAGCTTCACTGAAAGGAAAACTGTTACGATGTTATATGTTGATATTCCTCAGGGTGTACATACCATAGAAAAAGTTACTTTTTCCTGACCCATTTCTTCCAACTGTGGGAGAAAAAAACAAAACAAAATTAGGACATTGTTATCAAGTTCAGAGTCACACACAGGAAACACGTCTTTTGCACATAATATTGGTCTGTCAGTTTATGAGCTTTATGAGTACAACCCCTTATGCATTTTCCATAAAAGACAGAATGCCAGAAAAGCAGGTGCAAAAAGTTTAGGGTGCAAACATACTCACCGATGACATTATGTTTTGGACTAAACGGGTCTACCACCGTTTGGTCCCTGTAACTTCGGAACCCCTGGATAATGACCTGCACAAGCATCCAAAAGTCCAGAGTGAGCACACAACACATGATATTCCCCTATTTAAAAAATAACATTCAAGGCATAACTTTCTGTAGCGAAGTTAGGCAAAGGGACTTGATGGCAAGACAGAAACTACTCCTAAATGTAACAATTTGAATTGACTTTCACTTTATATCAGACTCAAACTGTATTCAGTGCTGACATTAAAGATGCTATTTGTAACATTTTAGCACCAATTACAGAACAATTCCTGTACAGAGGTCAGTTAAGTACTGAACCCTTTATGAAATGATGCCATGGCTGTGCTGAGGGAGGACTGTATGACAGCATAGTGAATGTTAACTGTGAGACTTAAATCTGTTTCCATACTGTGAACTTGACTTGCGTCGCCTGAGTGAAGAAAAGAAACCATAACCAATATCATTCAGGACTTTTATGTTATAACCACTGTGCTTTTTAGCCTAAACCAATATTTATGATGATTGGAATAACTTTGTGAGCAATTAGTGACTAATTTAGGTATATAGTTGTATTTGGTTTTATAAAGCTGCATACAGTACCGTAGTACCTCTCTCCACAACATCAAAACATACAAGTAATGGGTCACGCTTTTATACAGGGCCTTGACTGCCGGCTACTGTGTGCGCTAGTTTTCATTCAGTGCGTTAACACGTTAGCAGGACTTGCTAGCGGGATAAACCAAAGGTCGGACAACCACAACAGTATTTAAGCTCAAATTTGCATGTAATGAAACTGGCTACGATACAGTATTGTGCCATTTAAATAATACGGCGATACATTTGCTAATACAGCGTTAGCCTCTTAACGTTATCCTAGCATCCTGCAAAGGAGGATGGGCAATCCAATACCGCACTATTCCATATAGCCTTAGCTAGCTAGCTAGCAAGCTAGCTGTTTAACTTGCAGTTGGCCTATTTTTGGTTTTGCATAGCTCTGCGATGACATTAACGCTAGACTGGTTGTAAAAACATCGGTATTCCGGGCACAATCATTCCGTGGAATAACGAAAAGATAACCTTAATTTTCTCTAGGCGAGTGAAAGTCGGCAACATGCAACAGTCTGGAATCGCTAGCTTACCTGTTTGATGTACATGGCTGTCTAAGCAGCGCGTCTCCTTTGCTGAATTTGGAGATTAGTTCTCCTCCTCCACAAACACGGAGAAGCTGGGGTTTTTTAATGACCCAAACTTGAAAAATATATTGAAAATTGATGCATTCGAAATTGGTGAAACACTGTGAAGCAAAAGAGAATAACATGGAAAATGGCGGCGGGGGCGGGATGGAATGGACCATACCATTATGTGAAAACAGGGTTGTAACTATAAGTAAGTGATAAGTTAGATGTTTCAGTGAAATAATTTAGATAGGATTTAACTACTGGAAGGAGAACATCCTCTGCTGTCGTAACTCTACTATTCAGTCATCAAATATTTGTTCACAAACAACAAGTTTACACTTTCGCTACTTATTTACCCCCCTATATGAACAGTTGGTACGGTCTGACTGTCTGTCTTCTGGGCGCCAAAGACAGAAAAGAGGCGATGAAGCGTCACTTGAATTAAAGTAACGCAGAAACCATACTTTTAATAATCGATAAAACTGATGTCTCTTGACAAATATCTAACTACACTCTCTATAATATCTTAATATCCAGTAGCCACAATAATAATCACCATATCTTTTCATATGAATTTGAATTAAATGCTTTAATGCTCTGCCTTTGGCTGCTTTTCCCTTATCTAGTGAATAAGTTCTCATTCATAGTTTGTTGGGGTATCATAAGGTTTACTTGCACTAACTTGTTCACCTAGAATAAAAAAATTATGCAAAAGCTGAGTGCTCATTGGCTAACCGAGTCACTGCAGGTGTCACTGTTGTCCTCATTTTGTATTTAGGCATTTCCTGTCAAAACTCCAATGCGAGGTTTTTATTTTTCATTTATCTTGCTGTTTTTGTGGGAATAAACTTGTAATAACCTTATTATAAAATTCCATTTGTAACCCCGTTCAACTTAACAAAGATTACATGACAACAACTTCAATTTTTGTGGTGAAAGCATTTATTAAACACTTATTAACATCAACATCATTGGAAAAAAATCAGACAGATTGGTAATTTTCAAATAAATTAGGGTTCAAATGCCTGACTGTATTTGTGAATAGGCAAATAAATCACAATATCAACCTAAGGCATGTATATTGCAGTTTATCACTGTGCTGTGCTGTTTCCTCTCTGCAGTTCAGAAGACAGGAAAACAGCATCCACGTCTGCAGCCTGCAGACTTCATAGGCCCATTGATTGAAAACTCTTGTCTTGATGCTTCTCTGCTTTTGTTGCTGGTCTCCAGTCTACCTGCCCTGCTGGTTTCAAGACCAGGCACACAGACAGCATTATTATTATTATTATTATTTTAATTATTATTATTATTATTTTTATTATTATTATTATTATTTTCAAGTAAGACTACAAGCAGTCACAGTTCTTCTTAAGGCAGTGCAGTTATCGGGCTCAGTTTGAACTGGTGGTGGACGGGGGCCTGCAGGCAAGAGGTAGGGAGGGTGAACACGGACGGCTCAAAGTTTTTGGTGTTGAAGGTGGTTGCAAATTCGTTGGCAAAGAAAGAGGCAGACTCCGGGGCACAGGGTGTGGCTGGTTCGGGTGTGGCGGCGTGAGCGGGGGCCGTGGAGAGGACCTCGGACTCGAACTGCAGCAGCTGGCCCATGAAGCTGAAGTTGGGCGAGATGACGGCCCTGCGCTGCTTGATGATGTCGAAGGCCGCGTCCAGCCGCAGCTGCTGCGTCCTCATGATGTAGGCCATGCAGATGGTGGGCGAGCGTGAGATGCCCGCCTCGCAGTGGACCAGGACCTTTCCCCCTGATTGTTTCACGTGATCTGGAAGGAGAAGAACAAAGGGGACAAGGGAACGTTATTGATCTGTGGTGAGTTTTATCAAATTTCTCCTCCAAATCAAATATCAAATCAATTTAGACCAGGTTTTATTCTTTGTTCTGTTTGTGTGTGGTCATAAACAGTAAATAACTGCACGCTAACATTGTAATCGTTGCCTACATTTCACTCCTACTCCTACTCGCTCATTAATTTGAGGACTTTTCTGCACATCTTGTTTTTCACGCTCTCTCACGCAGACACCAGCAGCAGCCGGATGTAAACAGGAACGTCAACCTCGTCGATACACCCCGTTTGTAGGGACACGAGTGTGCACACATCCTTTGGTTGTGCACACAGAGACTCCTATGAGGCTGGTCTGAGTCACCGAGCCGAGCCGAACATGAGGCTTTCTTTCTGCTGAGCTGCTGTGGAGGCACCGGGTGCTGCGGCAGAGTTCACCGTGGCACGCCGCGGGCACTCCTACACACTTCTCTGTATGTTCTGATGCCCACACGAAATCTGCTTTCTGTCACTTGTGTAAGTGTTGCTCATGACACATCTTGAGATTTTTTTTTTGCTAATTCTTAGAACCGGTGCACACCTACGTGTCTCCGTGTCTGTCTCATTAAAGTTTGATCTACCTACAGACGCTCAGTTCCACCTACACATGGGCCTCTCTCTTTCTATTAAACTGAAACACTGAGGGGCCACTTCTGCCTGCTCCCTGAGAGCCACCGCAGAGGGAACGACAATGATTTCTGACAGCTCTGATCCTCGACAAACCGCATGAATGAATCATGAACTTCCCATCTGGAGTGGAGGATGCAACAAGAGAGGGAAGAGGGGTGAGAGAAGAGGCGGTGGGCGTCGTAATGAGCATCCTCCAGTGATGCGCCCTCGTCGGCTGGAGATGTCATGACACGCTTCGACAACTGCTGTCATCCAAGAGGTCAGTGATATTTACCTCCTCCTCCCTGACTAAACATCAGCCACCAGGTCAGACAGGTTTTCTGTTTTTTGATTGGTGATTGATTTCCGTTCCGTTCGGGGACCGGCTGCGGCACACAGGGAGGATTTGTGTGCACTACATTTTCTAATCGCTTGGCATGGTCGATGAGTTTTGGAGGCCCGCTGACTGAATGTAGGCTAAACCTACCCCCCCCGGAACACTTTTTCAGCCTTATGTAATAACAGATGAGCTTACACAAAGACACCCTAAATGCAGGCTCCCCAAACAATGCACAATACCACCCGATACCGGACAGCCAAGCCGCTCCCGGTGAGCTTTGTCCTTGCTCATGCCTGACTAAAAATAGCCACCAGCACATTTTGTACATCTTTTGCTGCTGCAGCTATTATCCAGATCCCCTCTCTCTCTCTCTCTCTGTAACACATTAGCCCTGCTGCTGCTGCCCCCCCCAGGTCCATCAGCGATCCCCCCCACCTGCATGCAAGCAACCGACGGCTGTGCTTTCTCATTGTGTGTCAGTCAGCAGGCTTTCATCCTCCACCCAAACATCATAAACAACAGTGTTTGCGTGTCAGTCAGCCCCCCCAGCCTCCTCCTCCTCCACCTCCACCCAGCCATTACTAAACATGTACAGCTCACCCGCTTGTCACACTGACTGGATGGACCCGGCAGAGTAAGCCACCGAGATTAGGCCCGGGAGGCGATGACGACATGGGAGCGTCTTTTTTTAAGCCAAGACGGGGGGGAGGGAGGGACGGAGGGAGGTCGGAAGGGCACGGGGGAAGTGAGCAAATCCTGAATGAAAGCAGACTGACTGGATCAGTCGGTGGGGGCCTGGGGAGGAGGCGATCAAGTTAAACTGATTACAGCTGGGTTTCTTATAGCCCTTTATTTGTGAATGGTAGCAGGTGAGCGGCGGCAGCGGCGGCGGAGGGGGACGCAGAAATAAACACATCTATGTTTAGGAGATTTTCAACTGTTAAGACTTCTCGAAGTGATGCTGCGCTATAAATATACGGACGCTGAGGTTTATGTTGTTCCAGGAAAAAGACTCTATCTTGGTGGTGGTGGTGTATTTATTTACCGCCGCAGTTTAGGTGTTTGGTCTCCATCGCAGTGGCTATTTAGATTTCCAATTCAGACACAAACCTTTAAATGCAACTCCCTGTAAATAAGGAAATAAAGAGCAAGTTTCCTTCGACTCACCAATAAACTCAATGGCCTCCTGGAAGTGGGAGCTGATGTCGGCCATGTGGCTGTCCTCCACTGGGATCCACTTGTAGTCGTAGTGGCCCTTGGCCGGCTGCAGGTCCCTGCGCGACACATTGAGCAAGGCCGTGATGTGAAGGTCGCTGAGATAGTCCTGTCTGGAGGCGTGGTAGGCACTACCGAGGTAGAGGAAAGGCAGGATCTCCACAGGTTTACCCTGAAAGGTGGGAGAAGAGGGAGGGGGGGGTGAGTTTAATGCAAACAAAGACTTGAATATACAAAACCGTGTGACAAGACAAAGCACCGGACCCCAACCTTGATACATCTGCTTCAACACCCCCACCCCTGAGACTACGCACAAACCGGTCCAAGCCATAATATCCAAACACCTGCCGGCCCAACGAGCCGCAGAGCAGAACATTATGTTCCTGTGCAGACATAATGCACACGGATTCACACAGCTGCAGAAAATGGATTTCCCCTAATATGGAAACCATTGAGTGAAATAACCCCCCAGTCAACAGACACAATAGAGAGTTCTTTGGAAAGTGAAGCAGCCGCTTGTTTTCTGTTCTGAGAAGGTCAGAGATGAAAAAGGTGTCCTGATGTGAGCTGGACAGCATCGAGTGGTCTTTCCCCTTTTGTGAGCCACATATGAGAGATGGCCGGGGGGGCAGTGAAGGTCACAGAATATCATGTGTATGTTGAGAAAATGTTTTGATGCCAAATATAAATCCCACTGATGTCAGGAGCAGTTTTTTCTCTCTGTGTGAAGGAGTGGGAAATGTGGTGTTGTGAAGGGTGTTTCTGTACCTGATCATAATCTGGTTTGTGGTGAGGAAGCTTCTCCATGTGGCTGCTGACTCTCTTTTCAGTTTCAGTTCCGATCTGGTCGACGGTTTTCACCTCAGTGCAAAGTTCAGGGTATTGGGAGTGGAAGTTCTCATATCCTCCTGTGAGAAACGGGGGGGAAACCCGTGAGCACGCACTGTGATAAATACGCTCAGAATAATTCTCTGAAACACACACACAAACGAATCTTGCGAAATCGCAGTGTTTATGAAACAGTCTTAGCACCGGATTAGAACCTTTATAACCTGATTATAAGCGCGTAATTAATTACAGGAGCCCGCAGTTGAAAGACCGGTAATCCTTTTAGTGCAACATCCTGAGGGCGCAGAGGTGACAGACGGAAATGGATGTGTTTCCACACATTAAAACAACCTCAACTTATCTATTTAACAAAAAGAAATAGTTTTAAAAGAATTTAATTAATCTTTTTTTTTGTTTTAAAGCGATGGAAGTCATTGCGGCAGTCATTTGCCGTTTGCGTTTCTCCCGCACTGACTCATCCGCTCCGTTGACGCACGGAGCTCCAAAAAGTGAGAGAAAAATGCTCTCGACACTGGCGAGAAGGATCATGAGAGAAAGATGACTCGGCCTTAATGGCATCTTTCTAATAAATGAAAAAAATAAAATAAGATCTTAAAACGGGCCTGTGTGTTGGTCCTTAAATACAGGCGACGCTCACTTCTTTACAATAAAAGCGCAGTTCACATTAAAGGTGTTAATCTTCTATTAAACTACATGGCTGACATATATTTTTAATTTGTGGGACAAAATTCAGTTGACTGTTTAATTAAAAGACATTATCATTAAAAAAAAGTTAAATAAATATAGAAAGTGTACTTTGCCCTGTTCGCTCGCTTATAATTTGTTTTCAAAGCGGACATTAATTAATTTTATGAAACAACAATCAGAAAAACCGAGAAAATATCTTAATTGTCTTGATGAAAACATTAAAATTTTCTTAAAACTCTCACCTTTCAGGAAACAGATGCTCGCCCCGCTCGCTAGATGTGACAGAGTGTTTATTACTATTTGTGCTACACTGTCCTTCTTCAGCTTCTGCCAGTGGGACGTCCGGTCGTCCAGAGCCACGATGGCCGATATGCTCCCCTCCCGAAGCCGGAACAGGGCTTTCTCATCCGGGATGACAAACTGCAGAGGCACCGGCCCTCCTCGAGACCTCCGGACCACCACCGAGTTGAGGTTGACATTGACAGAGCCTCTGATGTTTGAGTTCGTGAATGAGAAATAAGGTCGGCAATCCACAATAAGGCAGCTCCCGCACTCCTTCCTGATGATTTTCCTCAGACGCCGGCAGTCGATGCTGGAAACTTTCATTTTTGACGTCTAGGAGTTTTTATTATTGCCTGAAGAAGAAACTGGATGACTCCCGGACGGCGGAGACGGGCGAGTAAAGGAGTCCCGTGCGTGTCTGTGCCTTCATGTCCTCCAAGGGGATTCCGGCCGATCAGTTTTATGTGAATGGGACCTCCGGTTCCTGACGTCACGAACCATATATGGACACCGACGAGGTGTGATCGCAGCAGAGAAACTCCGCCCACATCCAAATGACCGAGCGTGACTCCGCCCACCGCGCTGGTAAATAAAAAAACCCCACTACGTGTTCTTGATTCAAGAATTACTCACCGTGCGTCCTCAGCAGCGTGTCCTTTCAGTTTCAGGTGCACTTTGTGTTCAGAGGACAGGGTTTCAGGATTTCCAGAGCAACAACTGTACACCACTGTTCATGCTGTGGAACAAAACATATGCAGTTTTTTTTAGGCAAAACTGCAAATCTCAGGGGGAAAAAAGCTCATTTTAATGCCTGAGAGACAAACACGACCACGCAGATCAGAAATAGAACAGGGATGCAGCCATGTCATGAAATATGGGCCGCAGATGATGATTAATGTGAAGATAAAACGAGATAACAAATCAAAATATGGGTTAGTTCTCAGAAATAGTGCCAGATGAGGAGAATTTTATCTTCAGAGGCTCCCACACTGACGGCAGTTTGCATTAATATGTGATTATTATTCTACTAAACTACAAAAGTGACCTACATTTTAAGTTAAATAAAGCAAAATAACATTAGATAAATGATGACAAACACACAGCTCTATTCAAAAGGGTGGAACACACGACAGAGTTATAATATGTGCTACATGGTTATCTGTATTCATCAATATGAGTAATGTTTTATTTATATTAGAATTTTCATTAAGTCTGAGGAGTGATTAATTTTAACTCATATAAAGCCGAGAAAAGCCGCAAATCCACCAATTAAAGGCTTGGAACAAAGAAAAGTTTGGCACTTTTTCAATAAATGGATCCCAACAAAAGTTTCTGGTTAGTTTTCAGTGAACTGCTTCATTGCTCAACTAATCTCATAAGACCTAATTCAATAAAGGTGGGTGTGGCCAGAAACTATACACACATAACTGTTTCCACATACTAACACACAAACACACACACACACACACACACGAGGAAACATGACACACAGGCACTAAAGTGATAATGTAGTAAATAAATAACAGAAAATGAGTCACTATGACTTTAAATGTCTTTCCAAGTTATCACTTACAGGGATTAAACAGCGAATATAACAAACCAAACTCACTTCACTTCCTCAAAATAATCCCTGAAATGTGATTATTTATTTATTAATTTGTTTGTTCGTTAAAACCATCGTGAATTTTTTCCATGCAGTCTGCAGTAATAAGGGGGGATTTCAAAACTCTTCACTTATATTTCACTACATATTTAGTTTTTTTCTTTGTTTAGGGAGTTTTTCCTTGTCAGAAATAAGAGTCAAATGACAGGAAGTGTCTTAATCTTTACAGATTATAAAGCCCCTTGAGGCAAACTTTAATAATTTGTGATCTCTTGCTATGCAAATAAAACTGACTTGAAGCTCAGCTGCTTCACAACAAGAAGCTGACGAGATGAATTCGACCTCTAACTTCCGCCTGGTCCCATGTTTAGTCCGCTGAACCTGCCTTATATCCCAAAGCATAATCCTAATCCCTCAAATGAATTAACAGGTTTAAACGTCACACTGCGTGCGCTCACATGACATGCAGTCGATCCTGACGAGGCATTCAGGGCTCTGTTTGAGTTTTGTTTTCATGCATGTGTTTATGTGTACGTTCATTCAAATATGTGGAGCTTTTAATCCGAGTGGTGCCATGAAATGTGAGTTTCCAGGATAAAAAGCCTCAGAGAGGAACGTCACACAAAAACAACACCAGGCCATTCTGTTATGTACACAGCTGCTGTTATTAAAGGAACATTCAGACATTTTAACAAATATTCTTATTTCTCAGGGGATTGATTCCACTCTCATGTCCATAAATATGACACTGTTAGCTTAGCTTAGCATAAAGACTGGAATCAGGGGGAAACAGCTAGCCTGGCTCTGTAAAAACGGGAAAACTAACCAAATAATATTTTATATCTAATTTGTAGAGAACTGAAATGTGAAAATGGCAGTTTGTTACTTTATGGGGACTCTTTGTAGAAGTTAATCAAGTAATCAAGTATTACAGGTGTTAACTGGCAGATCTTGTTACCTTTGGTGAGAGCGAGGCTAACTGTTTAGCTAATGCTACTTAAAGCCTGCTGTACACACCTGAGAGTCGCATCAATCTGCTCATTGAACCTTCAGTAAGAAAGTGAATTTTTGCATTTCACAAAACACCGAACAACTGATGTGATAGATTTAATTGCAAATGGTTACCTGCCAGACTTCTTTTTTAAAATGATAACAACCATTAATTGCTATTTGTACCAGTAGCTAATTGGCTAATTTGTCTGCAAACCTGAATCTCTGACCTGTAACAAACTGTCTGTGTTTAAAAAAATATTTGTTTAATAGTCAGAGTTTCTCATCAAAACGCCTGCAAAATAATGAGCACTTCTCCAAACCAACTGCACAAACAGCACAACACAGTGATTTCCATGTAAAAGCCTGTTTAAAGCACTTTACCTCTTTAAAGTATGTATGTATGTCCGTGAACAAGTCAGTGTCAAAGCCCGGTGTTTACAAAATGCTGTCAATGGAACCTTGAATGTGAGTTTTTTCTGATTTAAAACGCAGCCGTACATAATGTGAACTGGAGGAACTGAAAGCCTCTTTGGTCAAACGAATCCAGAAAATGTGCGTTACATCATGTTGTGTCTACTGCATGAATGCGTGGGAATAATAACCGGATCAAAACACACACAGAAAGAGAGAAAAAAATGCGACGCAGAAAATGCAGAGGAGAGACAGCGACACACACACACACACACACACACACACTCAGGTGGATGGACTAAAAACAAAACAATAATAAACAAATATTAGTTAAAAACGAAGCCGTCTCATCAGCAGTGCAGAGAGGACTGTGGCATCCTGCCAGGTGAGCTGGCTGCCTGTGATTGGCTGGATTGAATGGATGGATGAATGAATGAGTGAGTGAGTGGTAGACTGCCTCACAGATAGCTGGACAGACAGACAGATGACAGATAGACGTATGGATGATGGATTGATTAATAAATGTAGCATGAGCTGAGCTGGGGGGCCTCGGCCGGGCGGAGCCGTGCCTGGATGGCGGCTGAGGATTAGAGGGACAGCAGGCAGCGTGCCATATGGTCCAGTCTAATCTGGGCCCTGTGACATCACGGCTGATGAGCGGGGAGGCCCGCCATCCGTTTTCCGAGCTCTCATTTCATTACAGGGTTCGTTAGTGTCGGCTGTAAATAACGACAGTAAAATGAGACGAGCAAGAGAAACGTTCGTCTTTTATGTCTGATTTTCCTCTTTATTCTTTCTCTCTGTGCGTCTCCTCTGCTGTCACATCAGAGGTTTGTTTTCAGTGCACATCCCTCTAACAGGATTGCCTCAGTACATCAGTGACTCTGAACTGTAGCTAATACATTTAGGAAGCAGGCAGTCGTTTTTGTAAGCCGGCCACAATCCTGCAGTCAGTCAGCTGTTTGGCCGTCAGGACTCCGTTTCATTGACTGAAGCCGAGCTCGACACATCTGTGCGCTGATGTCATCGAGTGCAACGGGTCAATTTGAATTCATTTTAATGTTCGAGGTTCAGTTTTTTTATCTGTAAAAGCTGCCTGTCCCATTAATGAGTCCCTCCAGGATTTTGCGGTCGTTTTTCAAGATTGTTGCGGCCTAAAATGCCTGAATTCGTGGCAGCTTTTCTAAAAAATTGCGA
>JAPZDY010000020.1:15083747-15094137 GCA_029783645.1 Ctenochaetus hawaiiensis | reverse complement strand
GTTTTTAGTGTGATTTTAGCGTCTGAGGAGGAGGAGGAGGAGGAGGAGGAGGAGGAGCTGTGTGAGAACATGGTGACAGATGTACGAGATGGAGGAGGTTTAAGTTCTTCACCTCTGATTTGACGCCTTCGTCTCCACATGATCTTGTGCTCAAATTAAACCTGAGATAAAAACTTTGACGGAAACTGAAACTCAAAATGTCTCCGTGTGACGAACGCTGGACGAAAACATGTTTTTAAAGTTTCTCCTGTTGTTTCTGTCGCTTTTAAAGTTCCTCTGTGATGTTTGAAAGGCTTCAGTGTGTGTTTGGGGTTCGCTTCACCTTGTTTTATTCATGTTTTTCTTTTAAATTTGACTTGTTTGAGGGTTTAAATGATGTTTTTAAATGTCATTTTAATACTAAAAACATCCAGTTCTCTAGTTGAGTTTGGTTGATTTTTATTAAACATTCTAACTTGCTTTTAACGTGCAAAAAAATGTTTCATGTTCAGATGACTGTTGGGTAATGAAACCACTTAAAAAATGGCCCTTTTTCACTTCCATGAGGTGGATTTGGGAAAAAATGGAACAAATTAATGCAAATGAGGTAAAAATATTAAAATTTTGAGAGACGAGAATGAGTCAAAATTCAAAATATTGGACTTCAAACTTGTTATTATTCAAACACAGCTGGTTTTTCTTACATCTTTTAAACTTCACACCTCCAGTTTGTGACACAAAACTCTTACTGAAAATTACGGGCTGAGGTAATTTGTGATGACATCACTCTGACATCATCAGAGATTTCACAAATATGATGATGTTCATGTCAAAAACTGCAGTCGGTAAAACATTTAATGCTGTCAGTTAAGTTTCTGTGACGAGATCTGAAAATTTCCTCTATTAAAAAACGTCAGTGAGCCAGAAACTTAAGACATCTTGTCTGTAAATGAATTAATGAGCATATAAAGATAAAAAATACAGAAAAAATTAATTATTTAGCATTTAAATTTTGGCTTCGAGCTTGATTCCTCACCGATGCTTCACGACTTTAAAGTATTTGGTACTTTTTGTTTTTCACTGAGGTAATGGAATCCACCATGACACAAAGAAAACACATTTTTTTCACTTTCTGTATCTAAATTTGTGGTTTCTGAACTTCCCTTGTGAAATAAGGCGTGGTTTCCTTTCTGAAGCTGAATTCCCCTAAAGATAAAACAGATACGACATCAACATCACTTGTTAAAAAAGGAACAAAAGGAGCGAAACATGATGAGGCTCATTAAAGGTCAACGAAGTGGACAAGAGAAGCTCTGAATAAATCAGCAGCAAACACATCTGTCCACATCTGGCCACACCTTTCATTCTAGCATCTAATAAAAGTAAAAACAGTTATATGAAAAAAACCTGCGAGCTCCTGAAAAACAACATGATTTTAAAAAACTCCTCCTCTGACGTCCACAAACACTTTGAGATGAGTTGTAGGTGAACACGTGGTTAGCTAGCTAACGTTAGCTTTGTTAAATTTTCATGTGTGACAATAATCCTTGAGTATAATGATCGCATTAATTTATATTGTAGCTTTGGTGCTTTTAGGCTTTTAAGAATAAAAAAAACAATGAATAATGAAAATTAATAAATTAATAGTGAAATGGAAAGTAACTTGTACTCTGAGTAACTTAATAACCAGGTACTTTTTAACTTTTTCGTAAGAAGTTTCGTCAAATTTTTAAATTTTGATTTGATTTTTAACTTCAGAGTTTCTGTCTTCTCTCCGTCACTGATGGTTGTTATTATGTAATTACATGAAAACTCCGTACTCATGAGTTCGGATCACATCCATCTCTGAACTCTGTATTTACACTGATCTCAGCTGACCTTCTTGTGTTGCCAACATCAGTCCAAGTTATGTTTCCATCATTCTATGAAAACAATAAAAAGCGATCTGAGCTGCGAGGACAGGAAGTGAGACGATCTGCACGCGTGCACACCGTCACCGTCCTGCATAAACTTTGGTTTTAAACAAAAACAACAAAAACAGGATCGACGGGTTCAGGACTCACCAGGTGTGAAACCAAAGTGTGGATTCAGCAGCAACGGCTCAGATTAGAAAGGTCGTCCAAACATCGGTGTGTTCGACATGCGGGGGAGGACAGTTTCCTGTTGGCCATCGTGCTCTTCCTGTCCACCACTCATGCAAGTGTCACACAACCCGTCATGTACTTCCTGTACAACAGGAAACGCATCAGCTTTTGTTGGGAAGACTGAGGACGGGCCTTTTGCCAAATGCAGTGTTTATTTTTTAGAAACAAGACTTACTGCCTTTTTTCTTCAAGTTTACAGAAGATTTTCACTTTAAAGAAACGTTGAACATTTCTGCACTATAAATGAATTAAATCCACCTGCTGTCTGGAAGCTGGATGTTAAAACATCGACTCAGTAGCAAATATTTGATGCTCATCCATCACTTTACTTCTTCTGATCATCTGCCAGGTTTCTTCCTTTCCAGCCTTTTTTAACATTTCAGCTGCACAATTCATCAAAAATAAAATCTAAACTTTTCATCTCCAAGGCTTCAAATTTGAGAAAATGAAAACAGATGCACTTTGTAAAAGTGTGTACAGCCGATTAAAGGCTGAAAACACAAACTAACAGGAGATGAAGTGAAAAGTAATCAAGTATTTTGAGGAAGCGACACAGGAGATGCAGTGTGTGTTTTGGTGGATGTGGTCGGTGGTAACTTGGCTGCAATCAGCAGATGAATCTCACCACCACACGGTGCGTCTGAGTCATCAGGGCCCGACAACGTGGACGCTGTTTGCAAAGAGGAAAGCAAACGCTGAAACTGGTGACAGCCACAAAAAAACTCCTGTCAGTGACTTTACATACGTGTGTGTGTGCATGTGTGTGTGTTCTTGTACTTGTGACACAGTGAGGACCATAGCAATTGTTTACCAACCGAGTGGGGACGTTATCGGACTGTGGGGACATTTTGAAAGTGTAGACTTGGTTTTTAGGGCCAGGTTCAGGTTTTGCTTCCATTTGTTTCAGACCAAAACAGGCATCAATCACAGCAGGTTTGAGCGTCGGTTTACAAGTTTTACCCCCTTATGCAAATGCAAGTTAAAGCCACATTTTGTAGGAGTTCATTTCTGTGTTTTTTAGCACTCTTGAAACATAACGTGTTTTTCCTCATGTGTCAAAGTTTGAACAAACTCTGCACAAAACTCAAAACAGCAAACAGCGTAGCATGCTAAGCTAACACAACCTTAACTAGAGAGACACCTGTTACAGCCAAACTTCTGTCAAAACAGAAAGATTTGGCTTCAAAAACTAGTCGTTTCTGACAACCAAACATCCAGCAAGAGCCACAGCACATGAAACGAAACTGAGCAAGCAGCTACTTTCTGTTCAACAGCAATAAATCCAGTTTTGTGTCTGTCCATAACCTTTTCTTTAGCGTAGCTGTCGTCAACAACTGCACGGTAGTCTGAGAAAACTCAGAGAAAGGCAACACTGGTGCATAACGTAGCTGCAGCTACGAGGCCTTGATGCTTTCAGGAACCTCTGTGAATCACAGAATTGAGACAGAGCAGTCATAGGACATCAGAGGGGACATCAGAGGGCATTTTTCTCCATAAAATATGACCTGGTTTCATCAAAATGACTGTTTAGTGAGACAAAGTAACATGCATCATTGAGTTTCGGTTTAAAAACTGCAGCTCAAAGTTTCGTGTTGCAGTAACAAGCTACAGGAGGGCCGAGTGTCTGAGGCAAAGAGTCCAGTCGACCTGTTTCACCGTACTCTGACATTAAAATGATTTTGAAAAATGTTTTATGGTGGAAAAGTTACAAGTTAATGTCACTTCAAGTCTTTGTCATCCCTCTTTGTGTTGTTTACTGGTCTGATCAGCTGATTGTCCATCGTAGATTGATGTTGGGTTGCGTTCCTCCAAAGCCTCTGCAGCCGCTGCACCTTCAGCACCTTCAGCACCAATGTGACCAATCAGACACAAAAAAGGTGAATGGGAGAAGTTGTGTTTCGCCACAAAACCTGATTTGTTTTGAATGAGACGTCCGGATCAGGGTTTGGCTCAAACATTGAGTGTGATGTTTAAAGTTAGCGTAACGGTCTGGTGAATGCATTTTGTCAATAAGGGTTGACAGAATTACAGATGATGATACAAGATTGTGTGCCTAAGTTTGATTTCACGATTAGGAAATAAGTGAGAAGTTTTGCGTAACTGTGTCCGTGTTGCACATGTAAGCTGGTTGCCTCATGAGGCCTGAATGTGTCAGTCTGAGCTCCTCAGCAGGATTTACACCCACATTTCTGACTCTCAGCGAAAGACAAACATGTCATTGTTGATCTACGATGAGGAAGGGCTGCAGTTTCCTGAGGCAGATCCTGTTTCTCTGGAAGAGGTGTCACTTCCTATTGTACACTTGTTTAGTCAAAGTAGTCTGTTAAAATCATTTTAATATGCAAATTCTAACAGTTTGGATCAGAAAGTCCCACGAATCCCTGTGAGAGTTTCTGCAGGAGTCTGAACAAAGATCACCTGATCCGAGCTGAGCAGCCTGACAGTCACTTGTTTTTGCTAAGTTTTTCCATTTTTAAGCTTTTAACACCTAAAAATGGGTTTTATGACGAAAATAAATAGATAGCAAACACGGTTTCATAATGCAAACACAGTGTTTATGAAGCCAAATTTTAAATTATGCAGATTTGATCCGTAATTGTTTAATTCTTAATAATGAATTAATACTAAAAATCAACATTACACATGAGGAAACAGTTGGTGTGGATGTTGGGCGACCAAGAAAACAAAACAACAGAAATCAGTGGTTTTATTAGATTAAAGTGACACTTTGGTTTCGTGTTTAGTTCAACATTTTGGGACATGTGATCGTTTTTTGCAGGAAGTTCAAAATATCCCCAAAATGTCTTTTGTGTTACTTGAAAGTTTGGAAACTTCTTACTTTTAAATATAGAGAATAAAAAATTCACCCGGTCTTTTCTTATTGTCTCGTTTAATAAACAGCAAAACTGAAACCAAGTTATTATCCGACCATCAAAAAACTCCAAAGAAGTCGTGTTAAACTCATTTCCAGCTTTTGAATCCAGTGACTCAGTTTGAGAAGCTTCACATGATTCACAGCTCTAAAAATGTTTTGTTTTTTTTATATATACAAAGATGGATGAAATGACATCCTCAAAAGTGAAGCCAAAACATATTTTTGCCTTTTTGACACATGAATGTAGACTTTTTGTAGCTTGTAGACGTTTGAATGTGTCCAATATTGTTTAATAATTGTACAAGTGCAGCAACTCTCCCCCTCAGCTCTTACATTGGTTGTATTTCTGACTTGTTCTTACTTCCTGTCACATGGTGCTCTCTCTCCCCCGTCAAATCGTCTGTATCCTGGGGGGGAAGGAAACAGACGTGCCGAGGGTATCTGGCCCAAACACTCGAGGCCTCTAATTCTCCCTGTTTACCCACCAACATCCTGCACAAACAGAGTCAGACAACAGTCGGTAATCTCGTCCAATCTGTTCCTCCACATTTCTCGGGCTTCTGCTTCTTCCCAGCAGGCCTCAGCTCACCGAGCCAAGAGCCCATCATGGTGTCACGCAGAGCCGCCGGGCGGGAGGACGGCGTGCTGTGTGCACATGCAGCCGGGCTGTTAAAGGAGGTGTGAACTGGGAGGACGACGCTAACAAGGACCAGAGTCGGTGAGGATGAGGATGACGAGGCTGATGTACAGCAGCAAACGGGAAGTGCAGACAAGAGTCAGAGTTTTGGTTTTGCAGAGTGACCGACATTAATGTGGTTATGCTGTGAGAGCTGACAGGTGTGATCTGAAATGAGCTAAATATCAATAATTCAAAGCATGTGTTATCTGCTCAGGAAGGTGAGAGAAATACATGTGATGTTTTAGTTTGAAAGTGAAACATGAAGTGAAAAACACTTTGAAAATCCTTTTTTCCTCCAACAATTTCCCACTTTTTCAGGTTTCTTTTTCTGCTACAGGAGAAACTTTTCAACCAAACTTTAAAGTCTAGCAGGTTTAACTGATGCAAAGAAATTTAATTATGTGATCGATGTTTTAATAAACTGTGTTTTTCATCCAGTCATTACAATAGTTTCACTCTAATCTTATAGAAATTAAACATTTTGAATAGGATGATTGATTTCTTGCGTTCTTATTTGTTTCCTATGGTGCACCCAGCAGCTTAGCTAGCTTAGCTTAACTTAGCATAGCGCTTCTACACAAGTAGGCTTAAACTCTACAGTGAAATGTCAATCTGCAGCTTTTACACTTTGGTTTTTGTTTGAATTAAACAGTAAAATGAGACAATGAAAAGCTTTAGAGGTGCAGTCTGTTAGATTAGCCAGGCTAAGCTAGTTCTCTGTTTTCAGTCTGGTGCTAAGCTAAACGTTTCCAGCTTCTTTTCTGCTCATTTCCCAAAACTCAGTTGGACTCTGTTAGTTGAGATAACACCGGAAACAAGGAAGGGTGTGTCCAGGAAAAAACAACCCTTGTTAAATAAGGACTGAAGTGTGTGTTTGGTTTAGTTTCACATGAGACGCTTACTTTCATGGCCTGCAGGCAGCAGCGATGACACCGACGTTAGCAGCTCAGGGAGTGTTGCTCAGAGGCGAGGCAGCGATCGGTGACTCAGCCATGACAGCTCGCCGCCATTAACAGGACTCCTACAAGTCGCCTCGCTCTGCTCATGACTGTTCAGACAAGCTTCTCTTTACTATTTACTTCTCAACGTCTCCTGGTAAACTTGTCCTACTGCTGCTATTTACAGTAACACTGCACCGACAAGTCATTCATGCTGTAAAACCAAACCTGCTTGAAAATATTTATAGGACGGGAGAGAAACTTTATTTATCCTTTACAGGAAGTTACAGAACAAAACACCACAACATCCAACACAATGAGCACAACTGCTGTGTGAACTTTTATAAGAGCCAGAGAACACAAAATAAATATGTTAATTCAAAAAACTATCGAATAAAAACTATAAAAATATGTTAAATTTGTTTAATAACTTGTGTGTTAAGTTGTGTTTGAGTCACGAGGCGTTTTTCACATCAGTCTGAGTGAACGTGTGTCAGTTTTTCATGTGTCACACGTGAACCGAACACACAAACAGCAGGTCCTCAGCTCACACACACACCAACACAAGGTGTGTGTGTGTGTGTGTCCATGAAACACACACGCCCTCAGAGCTGTGTGTGAACATGCCTTCTATGTGACTCACCTGTGTTTGTGTGTTTTTTTTTTTTAGTAGACTTGATTGGTTGTGGGTCATATGACTCCGCCCCCTCCCCCGCCCCCCCGCCTCAGTCGTCTCAGGATCATGTGATCCAGTGTTGACATGTCGGTCTCATTGTATGTTTTCTGTCGTCAGACAGCTCCCGTCGACAGGAGTTTCACTCCATCAGTCGTTTAAACGATCAATAAGACTTTAAATATCAATAACTCTCAGTCTGATTGGATGCATTTTTAATGAGGTGCTTTTTACGGCATCAATCAGATACATTTTTAATAACATAATTTGTCATTTTAATTTTTATTAACCCTTATTGTTTATTTATTACTCATTTATTATTACTTATTATGTATTACTAACCTTTGTTTTATGTTATTTTATCAGATTAACATTTAAATGAATGCTTTGTGCTCTTATTGTGAAATTATCTGCTGGGAAACTGCTTTAAATGTCCCCAATTTTTGGATTTGAGACAATTTTATACAAAAATAACTTGGTATAAATGCCAAAAAATTTTATTTTACTACTCAGGAAAACATTATGAGTCTCTTTGGAACTTAATTTAACCCCAACGTCCCCAGTTTGAGCTCCTCTGAGGACCCTCCATGTCTTCCCATGTTTTCCGTCCTCCTGTCTCTGCACCATCTAAAAAGCCCAGAAATAATCTAAATTATCTTTTTTTTTTCAGGGGGTGTTTTTATGACATTTTCTTTTGTTCGCCTCTTCAGGCTCAGATTTAAAAAAAAAAAAAAAAAAACAGCACTCCATGAGAGCCAAACAAACACCTCTCGTCATGGCTGTTGTGATGTCTATAAAAAGTCATGATTGTGACTCTGCTCGACCGAAAACACCGAGTCACCGTGTGTCACACAAACACCCTCAGATTTCAGTGTCATTCTCATTCAGCGGCGTCTTTGACGACCTGCTCCGACTCCCGAAGGCATCATCCTTCTCCCTCAGGCCTCCTGATGACTCAAACCTGCAGACACTCGTCTCCACATAGGGAGGTTTTTGTTATCTCAGCCTCTCCTGGGAGCTGGCTGGTTAAGGCCACAATAATCACCCCCACTGCTCTGCAACCTCCCATGAGCTCACGGGGCGGTGGCGGCGGCGGCGGGGGGGCAGACATTTAAAGAAACTTGGGTCTCGCAGCAGGAGATGAAGGGCAGGCTGTTATTTTAAGCCTCTTGCTTGCGTATGGAGGTGTATCATCACGTAAAGCAGCGTTTAGTCGAGCCGGACAAAGAAAAAGTAGGAGTGCTGTTTTCACATTCGCTGCTCTCTGACGGCTGATTCATTTACCGCCACATATTCCCACCCTGCACATATGGTTTCCACTGCTCTGCATGCGAGTGTGTGCGTAATGCATGAAAATATGCATGAAAGAGATACTGAGGGATGAGAGGGAGGGTGTGTGTGTGTGTGTGTGTGTTTGTGTGTGCACATGTGGGTGTGATTCCTGCTCCTCTGTCAATACATGAACCGCGTGAGTCTTCAAAACGCTGTCGGATGACGCACATCACAACAGGCGGCGCTCGGTTCAGGAGCAGAATCTTCAGGAATGATCATTTACAAACTGTTGAAGAAATGAACATGTTGAAAGGCTGAAACTTGTGTTGTGCACAAGCAGAGAAAACAGCCGTCTTCATGTTAGTTTCTTAACAAAGAGTGTGAGCCAGTTCAGCAGGTTTAAAGAGTCTCGTCTGCCAGCAGATCCTGGTTTCGATCTGTCTTTGTTTGAAGCTACAATCCTTCAGATTTTTGATCCCAGTTTTGCTCTTTTTTTTTGCCAGAAGGCTGCAAAACCTCTGATTTCTCAGCAATGAAAGCGAACTGCAGTGAGAAAAATCCTCACAGGTGTGAACGAAGCTGCAACAGCTACCTTTAAACAATGTGAATTTCTTTTTACTGCACATAAACAAGTTATTCTTCTGTTGTATCATTGATTATGTGACTCTTGGAGGAGTGTTTGCTGTCGCATTAAGCTGCAGTTTAAACTCTGTGACTGTAAATAAGTGTGTCACCACTTGAAAGATGGTCTTTGAATAAATCTTTGCTGTGAAAGACCCAAAAGCTTTTTTGAAATCGTTCATTTTCACATATTATCACCACCGAAATGATACAAAAGCAGCTGAAAACCAGCAAAGTTTCCCTCTGAGTGTTTGGTTTATTTAAAGAAAGAAAGAATCCAAACTTGGCTTGTCGTTTGTCACAGTTCGTCTGTTATGCAAAGTGCAAATTATTCATTCACAAGCTGCGTTACGTAATCACAAAAACAATTGCACAAAGGTTGTGCAATTTCATAGTAAAAGAATGACAAAGTAATGTCGTGGATAAACAAACAAAGAACAACTGTGTCGAAACATTCACACCGACTTCAGACACCTGAAGCCGAGTGATTTCTTAGAAAGTACAACAGAACAAAACTAAAAACTACAAATTCAGACACTGAGCTGCCGTCTTGATTTAGTTTGATTTCTATAACTTGTATTTCGTTCGTGTTTGCCAGCTTCTGTTATTTTTCCCGCTCTTATTTCTGTTGGTTGACGGATTCAGTCGCCTCTAAACTTGAGGCGATTTAAAAATCAACGAGAAGCAGAACTTTGGACGCCAGTGAACCAACACGAGCACCGAAGGAAACCAAAGGCCGATCTCCGAAAAAAATAAATCTTGGTTCACAGATCTTCATCAGGTTAGAAGTCGAGCTCAGTTCAGGTTTATTTAAATTAGCCTGATCAAGTTTGTGTATCATGATGTTAATAAATGCTCTCAGGAATCATAATTCTGATACTATGTTTTTTAAAAACACATTTAAAGGTTCGGCGAAATGCATTTGCAGCAAATATTCTTCTGTTTCGTCATTTTCTTGATCATTAATAATCTACCCAATTTATTTCTGGAACCCTGCTGCTTTCACACCAATAACCGGAACACTGTGTGCATGTAAATGTAATAATTAGTGTGCTGTTGTTACACACATTAAACTTTTTGTTTCATTTACTTCCATCTCTCTCATTTATATGTATTTGTGTTTATATGCATAAGTCAGTCCCTCCAGGATTTCGCGGGCGTTTTTCAAGATTGTTGCGGCCTAAAATGCCTGAATTCGCAGCAGCTTTT
>JAPZDY010000020.1:14949967-14960081 GCA_029783645.1 Ctenochaetus hawaiiensis | reverse complement strand
TCCTCCCCCCCTCTGTGCGACTGTACTAAAGGTCAGTGTTTATGAGTTTGTCTGGCGGCGGTGAAACTACGGCCAAACAGCCGGCGTGGCCTTCAAAGCCCCTCGCGGTCGATGTTTCATGACTCTGTGTGAGCTGAAAACACCGAACGTCACTCTGAAAAAAGGCAGAAAACGCCGTCAATAATACGATTTTAATTAAAAATGTTCACACTTAAACGACTCTGGAGGTCAAAGGTTAGTTTAAAGCCACTTAAAGCGAAACTGAATCACAAACCCGACCTCTTAACCCTCCAATCATGTTTCTGTTGAAATGATCCTCATCAACCACTGATCAGTGTACATGTTGGTTTTTACAGTAAATTCCAAACTAACTCCTCCTCGTTAAACCTGGATAACATGTTATAAAGGAAATACTTCCTAGTTTTGACTCAAATGATCTCTGGCTGCTCTGCCTCGACTCTCTGTGATTTACAGAGTTTCCTGAAGTAATCTGTAATTGGTAGTTACTGTACCTGCTAGTTAGCTCCGTTAGCTGTGCAGCTATATTTGACTCAGCTCGGGAGTGTTGGTGTTTACATCACAACCAAAACCAGTCGCCTCCATGGACGTCATGACAGACTGGAGGGACAGAAGAGGATGTCAACAGGACGAGAGGACGGGACGGGCGTTAACGTCTGGCTTTTCGTCGTTGGTAAAAACTTCGCAAAAACAGAAAGGTTGCAAGACAGACACGCTGAGGTGAACTTCTTGCTGCGCGATCAGTGAGTAAAAGAGCTGAACTGCAAAGTTTTATCTTGTGTTGCTGCACTCGTTTGACTGTTTTTAGCAAAGTTGTTGATTTTGGCAGAGTTTCAGCTGGTAACATGTGTTAGCTACATAACGTCTCTGCTTCAGGCTACGTTAGCATGCCGCGCTACAAAAAAACACCCTAATGTTTACATTAAGAGAGGATTTTTTAGGATTTTACACTGTTTTCCAGTTAAAAGACATAAGATTTGACAAAGTTGTTGCAAAATCCTGGAATTTGTATTTAATTCAGTGGTGTTGCACTTACAAACTGTGGGGGGCGCCAAATTGCACAAAAGACCAACTGCCGCATTATGCTGCTTTGAAGTTAATATTTAAGTTGTGGTGAAAACTGATTGATAGGCTGGAAAATTACATGTAAAGGTCAAAAAGAGACACGTTTGGAGTTCGTGCTTCAGGATGCACAGAGAGGACGAGGGAGTTTCTTCTTCTGTTGATCTTGCAAAGCAGGAAATGAACTTCAGTTGCAAAACAAAGCCCCAAATATGAACCCACCCATCAGAGGAGCCGAGCCGCAGATGACCAAACCGCCCGTGTTGGAACAGTTCACAGGTTGTACATGCAGAAGAAAAACTAAACAATCGAAGCAGCCGGTCGGACATCAACGACCTTTCAGCCGAGTCGTGACTGATGCTGTTTGATTTCCACTCCGTTATTCTTCAGCTGTGTAAATTTACACACTGATCTCTTATGTTACACTCGTTCAGATTGTTTTTGAATTTAATACTTAAAAGAGAATTTACACTCACGGATCAAAAGCTGCAGCACAAACTGACTCTCATGACCTGACAAGTTTTTTTTTTATCGCTGCCAGAAACTGTGACAACACCGAGGCGACAGACGCCAAACCAGACCGATCTGATGACCTGCCAACTGAAAAAAACGACACAACTCTCGCTTTGTTTTGTAAAGTTAAACCTGATCTTCTTCCTCTTAACAGTGAAAAAAACACCATCCATGCTGTTCAATTATGTTTTCATGCTGTGATAAACTGGGATTTGAACGAGTCGCCTCCTTGAATCAGTTAAGCAGAAGTGAAAACGCATGTCTGTGCAGACTCATAATAAATGTTTTTGAAGACTTAGGAGGAATTTAATCTAAGGTAACGATGTATTTTTTGGCAAAACAAATTAGCCTTACATGTGATTTGCTGGTGTCTGGGAATGTACAGAATGTGTGTGTGAGCCGACAGATTCAATGAGAGCAACCGTGTGATTGACAGCTTGTAACACTGAGCAACTATGTCGACTGTATGCTGTTTGAAACCACAGCTGGCTGCCATGATGCTGAAAAAACTACTCAGCAGTTTTAATGATTTGAACATAAACTGATCTGTTGTGTTAAAAATACTGTTTTATTTTATATTAAGAGTTTTAAAGTTTGTGTTTTTTGGTTATTCTTCAAAAAACTTGTCTTCTTCTTGTGTCTAAAAACAGATAAAAACATTATATTAACCAATTATGATACAATAATAACTACTTTAATGACAATATTAGTCAAAATATATTCGATTCTTTGTTGTTTTTCTATTTTATTATATTAGGAGCCATTGCAACATTGCCCATTATTCCCCCAAGGCATTTAAATCACATTCTTCACTGCAATGACTCTTTTTTATGATTAATAAATAACTTTTTATTTAAGATCTTGCATATTTTTTTAGGGCTCAGTTAAACATTGATGCTGAGACTTTTTCTTGTATTTGGTACAATACGAAGTTTCACCGTGCTGCCCGGCTCTGCGCTCTCATCCGCAGTGCAGTCAAGTTTATGTGCCAAGTGCAGACTGGCATAGAAATGAGCCTGATCTCCGTCCACCAACACCCCTCCGTCTGGATGCAGGTGCATCTCTCAGCACTATACGCACCCCCTCACACACACACACACACACACACACACACAGAAACGGCCCAGCTGTGACTGCCAGCCTGACTCAGGAAAACTGAGCTCAACACACACAAACACACACATCACCGTCACTGCTAAACACAGGTTGCTGTATAAAGACACGACATTACATTATAACACTGGCATGTTTTGTGACAACAGCTGTTCATGTTTCTGTAGAGTCATCAAAGCCTGTGATTGGATGAGAGGATTATCCTACAACCAATCATTTCATCCTACACAACCAGTGTAAAATATAACGTCTGGACTGTATTTCATGCACGATATCTGCAATGACAAAGCTCAGTGAGCGTCATTTCTCAGGAATTTACATTAACGTCAAAGCTGGAACACAAAACTATCTAATAAAAAATGAACTGCATCTTTGTTTTGCACAGATGGCCGAAACAAAGGGAGCTCATCAATCCCAGGACGGCGTCCAGGCAGCTATCGGCGTCTGACTGCTCGATAACAGCAGGCTTGTCTCGTGTCTCTTGGCGTTAGCTAACCACGACCCTGCGCAGGCACAAATTACTGTTATTGCTTTAGGTTGACTCATGGGACACATTACAGACGAGGCGGCCCGACGTTTGCCTGATACTCCGCCGTCTCCACACGGCTGCTGTCAGGTCTGATGGTTAATGAGTCCTTTGCACACCACAAAGCTCTGAAGTAATCCAGTATTTCGGTTGAAGTCATCTCCGTCCGTGGCCGCTGCGATAAGCTGTGGACGAAAACAACACTGGACAGAGGCGGAAGAGCTGGACGCTAAAGTTCTCTGGTGTCCGTTTCTACCCGAAGCCTGGCAGTAACAGGAGAGGAGACGGGGGCACGTTCACCGATGCTAACTGTTCAGGAATTTACAAACACTTGAACTCATCGTTGGGACCTCTGAGAACAGAAAAAATGGCCGACTGATGCCGGAGACCGCATGGTGGGAAAGATGTGGAGACGCTTAAGAAAATACAACTCTTTCTGTAAATGGAGAGAAGCTTTTTTTCCCCCACAAAGTTTGTTTGACTGCTTTTACTTTAAATGTTTTTTGCCCACATGGCAGGTCAGGTTGATTCCTGGAGGACGGAGAGAGCTCGGACAGCTTGTCAGTTCACATAAAACGTCATGTTTCCATCAGGAGTCGAGCTGAAGGAAAGATTCAGGACAAGAAAGTCTTCAGAAGAGATGAAGACATCTTCTAAAAATAGACGTCAACTGCACATGCAGGTTTTCACTCATGTTAGAGGACATTCAGAAAGTAAAAATCACTGTGTTAACCAGTAAAAAACAACAGGATTGTTACTGCTCTGTCTGATTTAGCTGAAACAGGCAGAAATCATGGCTATGAGGAAGAAAAATGTTACTACAATAATCCTTTTGTTGCTAAAAGTTGCAACAGTGGACACTCAGGACAAACCTTTCTACAGCCACCTCACAGTGCAGTTTTGCAACTTTCCTCCTGATCATTTTTTAACCCTGCAGGGCTGAAAAAAGTCCAGTATTGCATCACTTGTGCACACACACACACACACACAGAGAGAAAAAACCTGTATGGCTGTCAGTCCTCTGTTTATCCGGCTCTTAGCAGCCTGTCTCGTTTAACGCTGGTATGGGAGTGATCCTAAGTAGCCTCTAATCCATGTTTGAGGGGTAAAGAGGCATTTAGAGGGCAGCTAATGTTTAACGCACTGAGACGCGTTCGCATTCACTTCCTGGAGCGCTCGCCGGGAACAATGCTGTCACTGTCTGAGCAGCTGTGTTACTTAGCAAGGAGAGAAAACGCACACACACACACATTCACACACAAACACACACACTCCATTACAGGGATGTACTCGAGCGTGACCAGGGAAGTCGGCCTCCGCCTCGAGGTTCAGGTAGAGAGATAACACACTTCTACAGAGAGGGAAGAGAGCGAGCGAGCGAGTGAGGAAGCTTGTGTGTATTTTTTTAAGGAGTCGTTGTTAGTTCTTTGTTTCCTTCTCTGATGGGGATGAAACGAGGCCTGGAAGTGACAGTGGGAAGTCGCCGCCCGGTCGTCGGCTCGGTCAAATGTGCTTTTTCAGGTCAAGTTGCACGAAAAGGCTCCTCAGAGACAAATTACTTAGGAAACACAATGTTTGCCTGCAGGAAATTTAGAGAATAAATATAAACTTTTAGTGCTCATGGATGATAATTTAGGACTCCAAGTTAACTCAGACTCATCTGTAAAGGCCCATATTTAAAACTAAGATAAGGAGCTCATTATAATTGCCAGTTGATTTCTACCCATCCTCTCTTGTCTTGGTCACATATGTGGATTCATACCTTCAGGTCGGCTGTGGACAACACTTCCCAACATGCATCTCCTCCAGTAACTAATAAAGCTCATTGTTCACTGTTTTCTCTACAAAAGAAGCAGTTATTATATTTCCTAAGAGATGGAATCGCCAGAGACACCATGATAGTATATTATCCTGATATAGACGATATAATCATGATATTCCGATATGCTGCTTATTGCTCTATGAGATACTGTAATATATTACGACTTTGTAATATTTAATATTTGTTATATTTATTTTACAGCAGAAAATAATGCCAGACAGTCAGCATTTAACACCAGCCAGTGGACTGAATCTTCAATTAATTTTTTAATACTAGTGGACAAAAATCTAAGTTTATATTTGCAACAGAAATTAAGAATTTCTGTGATAAAGTATCGATATTTGGTGTTTACGAATCGATTTAATATCGCCACACAAAATATTGCGATATTTCACTATGTACATTTTTTCGCACCCCTGATATTTCAAGCAAACGGACAGTTGAAGAATTCGGCGAATGTGTTTTGCAGAAAAATGGCTTCCGGTGAATAACACAGCATCAGTCAACATGTCTGAATGGAAAGCAGGTTGAAACTGTCTTGTTTCTAGAACATAAAATATCTTGCAAACTATAATAGAAGACTAAAAAAAAGCCAGAGATTTATGATGTCGGGGTTTGTTGACGGAGCCTGCTGTAAAGCCCAGGAGCCGCCCAACAGAAGGGGCTCATTCAGGTTTTTATCTGTGCTGTTTGTCACATTTAGAGGCCCTCGACCCTTCTGAACAGAGAACTGCAGTCACTCCCACAGCAATCACAGCATATCAGATAACCTCATACAAATACACACACCTTTTCCAATCCCTATTGGCAGGAGGATGTCATACACACCTTGAGTCAACAGAGAAGGACAAATGTTTGCAGGGACATTGTAAAATGCAGGTTTTCATTGTGTTATTGTTCAGTAGGTTTTCATGCAGCCACTCAGTCTGTTCATATTCATTTTCATAATGAAAAAAAACATGTACAAAGGAGCGCAGAAAGTGGGAAAGAAAAAGAAAAATAAGTCCAAAATGGCCACATTCACTAAAAAGTAGAAGCTGAGTTCAAAGCAGACATTAAATGTGAAGCTCATGAGAACAAAGTCATTCACAAAGCCTCCACTCAGCAGCCAGCTGCACGGCTCTTCAATGAAACTGTGACATGAAAGCCAAAGAACTGCGACACAAACAAACTTTCAAGACACAAAATGATGCTTTGTAGCTTTGCCTCCCACAGACAAGCTTCTGCGAATTAAAGCCGTGAAAGAGGATCGCCCACTTTTATCTACAGCACTGAAAATCATCTGCATGTAGCACGAAAAGAGCCAGTGATTTCAAACCTGGAGAACTTGTTTGTGTACAAATGTATGCATGCATGCATATGCTAAACCTAAAGTCATTGATCAGCTCTGATCAATACTCTGTAGCAGTGAGAAGTTATTTTTAGACGTCATTAATTAGCCAAAAGAAACGCATGTGATGGTGTGTTTTTTAAATGGTTGTAAAAAGTTAGATTACGAATGCAACTCTTGTAAAATCCTCCGAGATCAGTAAAAACCTTAAAACTAAAACTTAGAAGATTTCTCCATCAAAGGTTTTTAGGTGGAAAGGTAATGAAGACATCTGTCAAAATACAGTTTAATTTTCTTCTTGTACCACAAACAAAGGCTAAATTTATATCACAGTATTAATAGGAAGGTTCCCAATGTGAATACATATAACCATATAGAAACATTTACATGAGAAATTGCATTACAAACCAATAACTGCAATGTATTTTAACACACAAAAATCTGCATGTTAAATTTCTTTACAGCCTTTTTCGGACTTTTTATTTCTTACTACCTTGGAAATCACTTTCTTGGGAAACAGAATTTTATAAAAAAAACATCTTTCAGCACAAAAGCAAAATAATATTCCACTGAATTCAATATTTATTGAGAACTGTTATCCAACCGAGAACAAGCAGTGAGTGAATTCACTCTCTCGCTGGGAGTTAGATGAGAAAATCGACACCACTCAAACTTCGCTTAGCTTAGCATTTATATGGAAAACAGCTAGCTCGTTTCTGTCCAAAGGTAACAAAAGTGACAAATTATTGCCAAACTAAACTTCTAATTATTATTCCATATGTGTTTTATGCTACTGTATGTGGGCGGAGGATCAGGTTTTAACAACCTCATAAACTAAATCACTGAGGAAAAACAGTGAGTGAAAAATCAGCTGCACGTTAACTGAACACTGGATATTTATTGTTGTTTTATTTAACTTAATTGGACTTTGACGCTGATGTTAAAGTAATTATGATAATTTAAAGAGGTTACGCAAACAAACCTGAGTGAATATAGAAATAAATTCACACACACAGACACACACACACATTTACACAAACACTGCTGGCCGCTAATCACCCTGTAATTACAGCTGCTAATGACAGAGCTATAGACCCGGTTTAACAGAGACCCTGTTGCTTTAACCACACAAACAAAAACAATCCTTCGCTTGGTGTCGCGGCTGCTAAGTGCTACCGTATGTCCTCACCGCCAGACGCCGGCTTCAGCGTCCTAACACGCCAAATTAGCTTCGGTGTGAATAACTTGACATTTTCTCAAAGCTCTTCCTGGCATCGGTGTCTGACTGAGAAACTGACCTGGATTCTTTGGTAGTCGACTCCTCTGTTTTGTTTAGTTTTTTTTTTCTTTAATTACCCTCTGATGGTTTCTACAAACAGAAAGGACTCGAGGAAGGTTTTCATGGAGCCTGGTTAAGATTCAAATCACAGGCTTGGGCTCGGCGAGTCCCTCCATCACTCAGACACACAGACTCAGCAGTGATAAACACACTTTGCTCAAAGGAACAGCAGCGTTCAGTATAACAGAGTTACAGCTGGATTTACCAACTCAATATGAGTTCTATAAAATTATATTTTAGCCTGCACACACATATAAACTGTTCAAGTATTGGACATGTGGCCATTACTCTTATCTGGGGCTAAAGGTATGATATGCAGGATTTTTTGAATAAAACAACGTATAGACTAAACAGTAATCTTTAATTTATCTTTGAGACCCACTTAAAGTGTGTAATGGTGTGTTTTTCTGCAGAGACGCTGCTCTCTGCCTGCATTTCTCAGTTTCTTGTTGTTTTGCTGTGTTTGGGGTTTTTTTTTTGGGTGGCAACCTTTGGGTAGAGAGGTGCAGCCCCCCCGGCCAATGGCAGCACAAATGTATCGTTCCTACCTAGTTTACGTAGCACACTACGTAGCCTACGTAACACACACACACATACTCCAAGTTCTACTTTCTACTAATAATTTTCATTTTGACAAAAAAAACACAAGACATGGAGATCAGTAGTGCTGATTAGCTTTGAATCATTTTTTGTCAGAAGCTGAAAGTTGATTGTCTGAGACTAAATTTACACTCCTCCGTAGGTTCCGTAGGATGCTGAATATTCTGCCTTTAAACACTGGTTACAAGAAAACACAAACAAAAACAAAGAACTACGGTTTCTATGATGCGTTGGGGGATGCTAACAGGAAGGATGGTGTTTCTTTGAATTTAGTGGGTTAAGCTGTGGTCTACAACTTCAGCCCATTTCATCCTACTTCTTTTTACTTTCCATCCTGCAGCAGCTTCAAGATTCCCTGCAGTAGAGGACAAAAATACACTTCTGTCCTGGATTATTATGGGTAATTGAGTTATTTTGCGGCACTCTCAGGGGCGAGAGCTGCAGAATGAAGCACTGAAAAAAGGACAGTGTGTCACCACGGTAGACATAACAGATATTTCATAGTTTCATAAATATTTGGGGTTATTAATATGTGGAATGCACCAAATAATGACAGGAAATTTGCCTTTAATGCACCTCAAAAGACAACTGAAAACAAACCACAGCAGCTTGAGGGAAACAACGCTGTGGCGCCGTAAAGCTTAGCAGTTCATTTCCAAGGCAAATAGTTTGTGTGTCACTCCCTCCGCACCAATCTGAGCCCTGTCTGCACCAGGTGTGCATACATTTTACCTGAACCAACATGTGGGAACAGATAGGCAAATTATCCACGCGGCATCATGGGAGCTTTAGGGGGGATTTTTGTGCCAAGTTTCTTCAGTGATGAAAGATGGTTTATGGCTTCTTGCAAAAAAAAAGCGTCAGACCGAACTGGTTTGACAACTCATCGAGTCTAATCAATTATTAAAAAACGTGTGTAATCTGAAATCACACTTGTGTTGATGTATTCATTAGGATCAGGAGTCCTGCGTATCTGAATGCTACTGATTTGTTTTTTGAAGTCATGCAGAGGTGATAAAATCAAAAAGGAAGCCAAACTGACGGCAGCAGCAATGATCCGTCAGCATTAGCATGAATTACGGCGGTGTCTCCGAATTTGACCTTTTTACAGTGAATGCAGCCTTCTTGTGGAACACCACAGTCACATGGTGGATCAATAATGAGGCCTTTAATAACTGCGTACATTTCTGCTTTAGGGGGAAATAGATCCTCCAGAAATCTTTGTGCACTGAAGCGGAACTTTTCCCCCTCAGAAAAACGCGGCATTCTTTTCCACACGGAAAAGATTTCTTACCACCAAACTCAACTCTTCAGCTCTAATAAACGGGCTTCAACAGCTGGACTGCGTTCCACGTTTTCAGCCAATCGGAGACGAGCAGCTGAGGAACGTCTGGCGTCTGACCTCAGGTGATAAGGTGGGGGGCGGGGGAGGTACTGCGACAACATGAAACACTAGAATACAGCAAATACAGTTGATGAAGATCCCTAAAGTACGAGGGTTCATTGTGAGTTCATGAACTTTTTTCCCCCCTTTTTCTCTAAAGAGACGTCTGATGCAGAACTCCGGTCGAATAAATCTAATTCCCCGTTTCATATGAAATCAGATTATCCAGCTATCGCAGCTTCATTCCTGTTGTCAAATTAGATGTACCGAAATAAAAGATGGCTCCATGATTCAGCTGTGGTCAAGCAACGAGGCACAACACTGAGGGGGCGTCGGCCATGGAGCTGGTGTGTGTGTGTGTGTGTGTGTGTGTGTGTGTTTTAGGGGACTATCCATTACACAGTCCG
>JAPZDY010000020.1:14918148-14928765 GCA_029783645.1 Ctenochaetus hawaiiensis | reverse complement strand
GCGGCCTATATATGTACAAAATCTTTTTTCTTTTTAAATTTAGTGGGTGCGGCTTGTATTCAGGTGCGCTCAATAGTCCGGAAATTACAGTACTTATTATTATTAATGTTGTTGTTAGTTTTATATTGTTATTATTTATTTTTTAACAAAAAGGTCATGTATAATGATGCTAAACATATTTTTAAGAAGTTAGTACTTTGTTTTGAAGAAATTAGCATTCTGAGTACCTTTATGTAGTCATATTAGTACGAAATTGGCGTACAATGTGCATAGAAAGGGTCTTTTTTCAGTCCAGCACAAAAATTACTTTATCAGTTGCACATATTGGAAATGAGTTATTTTTTTTCTGCTTTAAAATCACTATCGGGCTTAAAAATCCCATATGAGTCAGGCCCTGGTTTGTATTAATTAATGAGTTGGTGATGAAAACCCCATCAGGAGTCAAAATGTTTTATATTTCATGGCTGCAGATGTTGAAAATCTCACATTTAATGAATAATTTGTGGATGTTTGTCATATTTTATAATAACTAAATCTGACAAAACGGCCCCGAGCGATCATCATCTTTGTTAATCATCCAGATTTCATTTTCCTTGTTTATTCTCAGAGTCCTGAGGCGACCCCTCCTCACAGCGGGGGTTTTTTTGGGGGGGTTCTGGGGACTCTTGGTGTGTTTGCATTGGGGGGGGGTTCCTCCTTTAAAGCCCCACGTTGACTGTAACGCCATGTGACAGAGGTAAACACAGCGTTTCAGCTAACGAGTCCACGTCTGGCTGGAGGTCAGGAGGCGCTCATTACAGTAAAAAACACACACTGTGACGGGGATTTAAACGCCGGCATGTGATGGTTGGAACATGTTCGCAGAGTTAACTTGTCTTCAGGGTTAAAATCAAATAATCCAATTCTCTTAAATTGGCGATGAAGGCTCGATGCTAAAAATGGACTTTGCATCAGTGGGACACCTTTTCCGTCCCATCACGCTCATGTCGGTCGTTAGGAGTCATCTACCTAAAATAGACTGGAAAAATTGGAAAATTCAACCTAATCGGTGCTGTCAAAGGGGAGGGGGGGCTGTTAGGACATGGAGTAAATCTCACACATATCCGAGGATGTGTGTGTGTGTGTGTGTGTGTAGGGGGGGGTGTTTAAGTCTTCCTGGCTCCGGTGGAGACGGAGAGGGACGAATCCAGGCAAACACAGCTCGCTGCCAAAGCATCGTTACGTTCACTCCCTCCACTCGACAGCACATTTCCACTGCCGCTTCCCAGATTCAGTAATAATGATATCAGATTAAAAAAAACTCTCCCCTTTCAGAATAAATAAAAAAAAACTCTCCTGCAAAGCAAATGAAATTACTTCAAAAATCTGTTTTTATGTGTTTTTATGTGGCAGGATGACTGCAGAGTGTGAGTATTCTTGGATAATTGTGTGGCTGGTTTGTGAATAATGACGTGTAATGGCGACTGTCAGCTTTTTTTAAATGTGCAGCCAATAAAAATATTTCTTTTTGTGCACTTTTATGATGTTTATAACGAGCCTGGTCATGAAATTCTACATCTGCTAAGATCCTGAGGCGGTTATTAGAAACGTGTCTTTGTGCTGTGTCAACTTAACTCTCACAATCTAATTACTGCTTGATATGACGAGGAGATTTATGAATTATGGATTTAATTAACAGTAGATATACACATTCTGAGTAATTATTTCAGGATTAATCAGTGATGATCAGCTGTGGTAAGGAGGAGGAGGTGAGACTGAGCTTTGGTTACTTCAGGAAACATATAAAACAGGGATGAGCAAAGTCATCGACCTCATGTTTGACTCTAAATCTTTGTGATTTAAACTGTCCAGCATGTGAGCGAAGAAGAAGTGAGTCCCGTAAAGACGAAAAAACGAGGCCACGACAGCAGTTTTACAGGTTAAAGTGTGATCGGAAACCTCGTTAAGTCGAGTCAAGTGACGAGGAAACTCATCGTAACCACACAAATACATATAAGCTTCACTGAACCAAAGCTGCTGATGCAACGCACAACACGACACACAAAAGTCAAGTATTTTAAGGTGGACTTTTCCTTTAAGGCTGACCCGACCACTGTCAGGTCACGTCAGACTTCAGAGTGCTGAGCCGTAACACTCCTCGTCTCCTCGTCCTCCCTTTACTGCAAGTCCATTTTCTCCTCTGGTGTCATGAGGAGGCTCTAATGAATCAGCCTATTGAGCCGAGCAGAACTGTGCACAGGCTCCGACGCTGCCAAAGTGTGTGTGTTATAGTGTGTGTGTGTGTGTTAGTGTGTGTGTTGTGGTCCAACATTCCCAGCCTCCCTGAACACAAAGCTGCCGTTTGTGGCCTCTCAGCACTACAAAAAGCCCCACAGGCCACCAGAACTGTGAGTGTGTGTCTCTTTATGGCTGCATGTATACGGCTGAGTGTGTTACCACCAAAAGAATCAGCTGCAGCTTTTTTATATATTTCCCTTTTTTTTTTTTATTACATGTGTGCATGTGGTGAAGATGTGGCCACAAACAGCCGGTCTGCATTTCACCGGGATGCAACTTAACGATCACAAGACACATCACGCAGCCCGAAAACTAAACAAAACAAAAAAACACTCGACCACAAAACTTTGGCGCACAAACAGGCGGAAGTTTAACCGAAGATACGCGACGGCTGCAGAGACAGAGGCATCGTATCGAAGACGGCTGTAAAAAAAACAAACCACGTACAGTAAACTCGCAATCAGGCTCAGACACAAACACAACACGGATCAAGCTCCGCCTCCAGCTGCTGTCACGACCCGTGAGTCGCCGAGGAGACAGCTGTTATTTATCAGGGAAACACCCAGTCTCATAATGAAAATAGTTTGTAGCACAAATCAGTGTGGCAGCTCGTGGAAAGGCCCCTTTTGATTAACATAGCTGTTCGTGTGTGTGTGTGTGTGTGTGCATACGAGATTACGAACCTTTTTCCGGATTTATCTCCACATAACTTTGCTGTCATCTTCCCCAAAATGAACATCTTAACTTATAACAGTTACATTCATTTTTAACGCTGTAATTTAAACACATTATCTTAAAGTCCATAAATCTGACACAACGGACAGGATTAACGAGAAAACACTCGTAAAAAAAAACTCGACCACGCTGACGCTGGAGGGTTGGGCTGAACATCATTATAGGATCATCCATGTCAGATGTGCCCGAGCCTTTTATAAATTAAACCAGAGCCGGCACGCCTTTTACTGTTTTCACCATAAAATCCATCACTTCGGACGGAGACCTTCAAGTTCTGTTCAGTTTCTGTTTCACAGCCCGAAACCACCGACAGAAAAACATGTAGAGACCAAAAACCTCTTTTGTGCTGCAGACTTCAGGTAGAATTTTAAAAATCCCTCAGAACAAAATCATTTTTGTTCAAACTAGACTTCAATTAAGTTTCAACTACACTGCAGCAATGCAACTATAAATTAAATTAATAAAAGATGTATTGATTTATAAGCATGTTTCTTATATCGGCCTATATATGATTTAACTTCTAATGAGCCGAATACTGCTCCCTGCGGAACAACCTCAACCAGATTTTGTCATATTAGCAAAGAATATAAAATGAAATATGAAAAGGTTTAATTGAGAACAACATACCAGACATGTTTGTTTGTCTGAAAAAACGTCACAATTTTTGTTATATTTTTAAAAATCAGGTTAATTTCAGTCCACATGTGGATCAGTTTCATCTCCCGTCAAACCAAACTAGAGCATCATCGACTGAAAATCAAGGTTCTTTCAGCTGTTAAAGGAATTTCCACCATCTCTGATCCCTGATGGCTTTTTTTTCCAAGCTCTGCTGCATGTGTGTGTGTGTACACAGATCTGTGGGCGGCCTGTGGGTTTGCGGTTTGGACCAGCGTGGAGATAAGAGTCGCTGTGATGTCGTCCAGATGACCTCAGAGAAGACGGTGAAGGAAAAGAGCATCTGAGATCACAGAGCTGATGAGGTTTTTAACATGTGAGAGTTATCTGAAGGGACAGAAAGATGCTTTTCTGACTGAACAATAGCAGGTCGGAGTCTCCAGAGCAGCCGGGGCATCTGGGTAACGGAGATAAAGGAGCAGGGATATATTTTCTGAGGTTCCCTTTTTAGGTAAATGACACAACTGCTCAGTAGGCAGTGATGTTTAATCCAAACAGCTTCACTTTAACAACATTTTTTATCCTTTCTTGTGTATTTAACGGCTTTGTTTTACTTGATGCTCCCTAATTTTACTCGTTTCCAAACTGTTGAAGGCCAAAAACAGAATTTATTTTTAAACTTTTCGGTTCACAAAATGAGAGCAGATTCCAACGAGCCTCCCATCTCATATTCCGTCTGCAGAAACTCGCCATGAATGACATTACAATCAGGTGGATGACATCACAGGGCGACGCGGCCAGGACTCGGCCGCATGCTGGAGCGTTTAAACGAAGTCTGAAAAAACGAGGGCGAAGGGAGACGGTGACGTCTCTTTACTGCCCTGCTGAGCAGAAATCAGCTGCTCTTACTGAAGGAAATATAAAAGAAAAAGAGAGACGGGGAGAGAAATGAAGGATAATAGATGACAAACAGACACTGACAGAAAAACTGGACAGAAAAATAAGAGCAGAGAAGAAGAGAAAAGTCGAATGAACCACTTTCAGAGACAGAAAGTGAGCAGTGGAAAGTTTTGACCTCAGCGTTTCTGCAGCGGTGAACGTTTTAGCAGTCGTGTGCTTTTATATCTCTTTTCTCTTCCTTTGTATTTTCTGCCCACAAATTGTTTTTTTGATTCTGCAGACACTTTCCAAACCCTCAGGAATGTGCAGCTCCTTGTTTCATCTGCAGCTTTCATCGAGTTTTTGTTACCTGGTGACACGAGCGACACCTTTGACTCCTGCATGAGACGACGGTTTCGCTTTCAATCTCTCCGGACGACATTTATCAGAAACGACTGACTGACTGTAACTGAAGAGAAAGAGAAAGAAAAGGACTCACATTTCAGTTTCATTAAGTCGGCCGGCCAAAAGGTCAACATGGCTAATATCTGGTTCGGCGGTGTGTGTTTCTACTGAACTCTGCTATCAGTGCAGGATAAACCAAATCACAGAAAGCACCATGAAACTCATTAAGGGATTACATCAGCAGCTCTTAATCCACTTTCTATTGTTTTGTAATTTATAAAATGGAGCTTTAGGAGCTTAGCCAGATGGCTTAAGCTGTCGTTTGCACTCTAAATGGCAAAACATGTCCAAATCACAAAGCTGTCGGCTCCACTTTGAATCCTGCAGCGGTTTGTTTCCTGGCTGATAATCACACTGGACCGACTGGGACGTTTTTCTAAAAACAACATCAGATTCGGTCAGAAAGTCTCCACACGCTCACTGAATCAATTTGATGTTACAACTCTAATGATGACAGACATGAAGTTTTTAGGTTCAGGTCTGATCAGGTTTAAAACATTCAGACCTTCACTGAGAAAAAGTCTTGTCACTGTCCAAAAAAAACACTGATTTCTGCAGAAAAAAAGTGTGTTTTTGTTCTTGATGATAAGAGAACGAGGCAGTTCATAACATGGTGTTTTCTACTTTGCTTAGTGTGCGTTTAACTTTGAGAAAACTATTTTAATTTTGGAACAAATATCCATTTTAGGCTTTGTTTTAGTTGACAGGTTTGCTTAAAGCAGAAACTTTTTTCTTTAAATTAAAAAAAATTTCCTTAAAGAGTTTAAACAAACAAGAAGCTGATGGTGAAAACAGACACAGATCATTTTGACTGAGTGGACATTTTGCTGGAGGAGCTTCAATAAACTTAGCAAAGTCTGCAGCATACAGAAATTATGATGTTTCATTTGTGCACATGGCTTTCAGGCTGAAAAAATGATAATCGAGCTTGAAATGAGGTGTTGCTGCCACATTTTCACAAGAATTTCACATTTCCAGTTTGCACAGCGACAGTTTTCTGGCCCCCAAAAATGCTGCTGTCATGTGAACAAAAGGCCAAACTGCAAAAAATTCAAACTTTCTTTGAAAAAAGCTTCTTCACCTCTTCAAAGAGTGTTGTTACCTCTGTGTCCAGTTAAAACATTTACATGCAAGCGGATCAGAAAGATGTGCAAAAAATCAAGTTCCGGCTCAAATATCAATCTAAATATAAAGCACAGTATCATCGGTTAGCATGAGCTGCAGCAGCAACCAGAGCACAAACAAACCAGTCAGCAGCGGAAACCTGGTGAGATTTATCTTAAGGGCCCAGACTTTGTGTAAACTGTTACATAACTCAGTCAACAAACGAGTTTCTGACACATTATGAGTCAGAAACCAAAGCTGAGCTGTTTATTTCATCGCCGACCTCATGAGTCCTGGACCTGGAAGGTCTGTTAAACTGAGACTGAGAGGACAACAGAGATGCTCTGAAAGGATCTGATGGATAAAGAGACAGAGAAGAGACAGAAATGTGTCCTTTGTGACACATTTTACAATAATATCTATAACAAAGATGAAGTTCCTTTTACATGTCAGCTGAGGATGAATCAGACTGAGGTTTCAGGAATCAAACCAGGTCAAAAAACTGATGTATGAACAGCTACAGATCTTTGTGCTCGTTCATCAGTCCTAGTCTCCTGATAAGTTCAGTAACAAACTTCTGCATGAAGAAACAAAAAGTCATCAGGCTTTCTCAGTTATGGTTCATATTAGTTTTCAGTAGATCTTTAAATACATTTGTAACAGGAATCTGCAGAAAAGTCTGTGACTTGTATCCATTATCGATCTGTGGCAGATATTTCTATGCACAAGATGATAAAAGCTTTTGTTTCCTAACAATCAGATGATTTAAATGTGATTTGGCTTCAGATGAAAAGTATCTGCACCACTTATGACTCCTGTTTCTCCTTCTGGCTGCATGTCTGATGAAGTTATCGTCATCTGAAGTGTTTCAAAAAACTGACAGCGTCTTTAATTTTGTCTTTGCAGTTCGCTCCACACTGAAGTCTGAAGTTTCCCTGCACACAAAACATATTTATCTTCTGACACATTTTAAAAGTCGTTTTTCTTGACAGTTTCAAGTGAACAAACTGAACTGCAGAGACTCAGAACGAATAAAAGGAAAACAGGACAGAAAGTGGAGACAGGAAGGAATTACGGAGGAAAAGGAGACTAAAAATATGAACCACAAACAGAGAAAATGGAAGTCAGAAAGTTCAATGCGATGATAAATACAAAACAACTCTTTGAGGGACGTCAGAAAAATGAGATTATGTCAGTAGGTCTGAAAAAGTGAGCTTGTTTCAGCAGCTGCACATGCACATCCCTTTAAAGGTTATTAAATTCTCAAATCCTGAAAGACTCAGTGAAATAAACAGGGGTTCTCCTAAGAACAGATGAAAGATGGAGACAAATTAAAGTTTCAGTCAGAAGAAATGTGAATGTGAAAGTTATAAGCATTCAGAGGTTTTTTTCTTCAACCAGCCAAAGTCTTGGTAAAGTGTTTTTAAAAAGCCGAACGCTTTTCAGGAGCCACAGCTGCCACATCCATCAGGACGTGTTTCAGTTTAGTGGCACTTGACATGTTCTGCCTTCAATAAGCAAATCTGTCCAAACTGTCCTTGTTAAATAAAGTGGTTAACATTCTTATTCTCTTTCTGAGCCACCGACTGATGGAAAAAACCTCTTAATGAACGACTGCCAGACAGTTTTGACAATCCCAGAAAAATATTTGAATGGCTTTTTATTGAACAAGACTGGCCGAGCGAGCCGAGACAGGAAAGGGATAAATTACTGCAGAGATGCCAAAGACTCTACTCAGCTTTCTTGACAACATGTGGGCAAAGGAGGGAGATATAAGTACATACTGAATAAATACAGAGTAGGCATGCAAGATAAGGATTTTTCAAATTACTAATAATTACCTGCTTCGCCTGGAAAATATCAATAAGATATAACCAATAATGTTTTGTCATTAAAAAGAGTTCGTAACCTGTAGTTTACGTACGTCCAAGGGTCAGAAAGTCAAGATGTAGAGAGCAAATATGGACGATTTATGTCCCAAAAGCTCTGAATTAAACAAATTAAAGTGGCATTCTTCTTCTCTGTTTATTGGCAGACTTTAAAGGTGCATATCGCCACCTTCTGTGTCAGAATGTGAAGATGTTGTACAGTAAATAAAGTTTGGTCTCATATTTTCGGCTCATTTAAAACGGATTAATATCTTAAAATCTAAATCTCCCATTGAGGGCCGACCGTTAATCCTGATTCCACATGTCTTATAGAGAGAAAAGAGCCTGCCATTATTTCTCCACTTTCTCAAGACGACTTCCAGCGCAGTAAAACATCTGGCCAGAAGCAGTTTGTAAGCTCACGGCTGACCAGAGCAAAGCCGTTTATTCCAGGATCGTGTATAAGGCTCCGTTTACCTTCAGCGTCCTTGACAAAACCAACGAGGAGGGTGGAGGCGTTCGGGCCGCCGACCAAGTGCTTCAGTCAGCAGCACATTTTTCTGACTTCTCCTCCTTTTTTATTTCCCATCAACTGCGAGCGTCACGGTGTAAAAGAACACTCAGAACAGAGATCTGCTGCTGATGCAAACAACAGGTGCTTTAAAAAAAGGTTAAGCAGCAGCTGAAATGGAGCGTGTTGAAGTTCTTACCTCCGAGGGGACGACAGGTGTCAACAAACGTCTCGCCAACTAGGACAAAAACAGACACAAACACATCGTTACTCTCTGCGTCCAAGTCTTCTGTCGCAGCTGAAGCTCTCCACGAGAAAACTCAGAGGTATCAGCAAGTCAGACACATTCATTTCATGTTTCAAATGTTATTTACTTATCGCCAGCCAGGACATAAAAACTCAAATTCCTCAGGAGGGAGAGAAATAAAAACCTGAAATTAAAGGAAAGCAGCTCCCACGATAAAGCAGCTTCATGGCCTGAAGCCCGACATCCTTTTCATTATCCTTGAAAACCTTGTTTGCTCTGTAATTTAGCGCATTTTACACATTTAAAAAAAAAAAAATCAAATCAAGAAAGTGGAATGTCAGCAAACAGCTGTAATCTGTCTCCTCCATCAGCTGGCAGAACATTATACTGCTGCTTTCACATCTCCTGTCATTTTAAGAACCTGGGGTCGGCACCAACTGGTCTGAAGTCTGGTTCTTTGCCAAGACTGGTTGTAACTTGGCGTTCTAGCAAAAACATTAGACACCTCTAGCTAAAACTGTTAATGATGGTGGATCTAATTAACAGATTACAGCCTCAAATAAACTGAGAACTTGGATTGGAGAGAGTAATGAGGAAGCATCTTCTGAACATAAACAGAGATGAGGAGCTAACTGAGATGTTTAGATTCTGCAGGAGAGACACGTCTGAACTTTGAAGAGCTGCCACGGGACCTGCAACAACCAGCTTTGTCACCCAGCTGCTGCTACTGATAGCACTTTGTCTTAATACAACCAACACAGCCCATAAACTGCTAAACGCCTTCTTAATAGCATTTTATATGTTGCCTAATTTTCTAATGTCTATGTCCATGAAACATGATTTCAGACCCAGTGGAGCTCCAGTGGGTTGTTGGTTAAAGTGAATTTATGTGGTGATAACAGCATTGTCTTGAATTCTGACTGGTTGAAGATTGCCGACATCAGCAAACTTCTCTCAAAGTCCCGCCCACTTTAAACTGCTTTGTAAAAAAATGATGAAATGGACCAAAAAGTTCAAATAAAGATAGGAATTAAAATGCAGTCTACATATTTTCAACATATTTCTAAGGAAATCACAGAAAAACCTTTGCACTTTGAGAACCAGGGGCCTTATTTTACAAAAAAACAGCAGTTCAACCAACTTCTTCTCACAGGAAATGTTGAAACGTTTCTTCTCCTACAGAACGAATCATTTCCAGGAGGAAAGACAGGAACCTCTGCGTCTCTGGTTGGGACTAAATTACTGCCTACCTATGTGTGTTTGTACTGGTGGATTCTCCTGTGGGTGTGTGTCGGCCTCAATGTGTGTGTTCTCGGTCACAGCGGTCAGCAGTTTCCACAGTGGAGACTGGGCCGTGCCTCTGTACTGTACCGGCGGTTAAAACAGAGCGTCAGGCGGCCCGAGGGACTCGGTCTGCCCTCGATGGTCATCAGTGTCATCTGCACAAACATCAACTGTGTCAACACCGCGTGGATCGGCCCACCGTCGGAGAACAGAGGTGTGTTATTGCTGAGGGTGCCGCATCTGCATTCCATTATAATGAAATCTGGCAACTGGGAATGTCGCGGTTGGTTGGCCCAAAATAACACATCAAAAAATATTCCAAACCTCTGGATGAAGGGATTACGGAACAATGCGTGAAGGGAACAAACTGTGAAACCTGGAATCATGAGGTGATCGACCTCGTGTGGATATCATGTTTCTCCCAGATGAACTAAACACCTTCTATGCACAACGACACACCAAACAACTGCATGAGTTTCATTCACCACTATATTTGAAACTTTTAAACCATTGCACTTGTTTTTTCATTACGTGTTTATATCCTTTTTCACTGTTTACAACCAGTTTCAATTATAGAGGTAATTTGTTTCATTCTGTGTGCAGATCCAATCCTTAACACCAGTGACATCAGC
>JAPZDY010000020.1:14860185-14870689 GCA_029783645.1 Ctenochaetus hawaiiensis | reverse complement strand
ACTAAGACCTGGAATTCCCTGTTCGGATCAACAGGAAAAGTGTCCTCTCCGTCCTCTGAGACAGCTAAAAGCCTGTCTATTTTACAGAGGGGGGGTGGGTTTGTTGGGTGAGGGGGTGGGGGGGTCTCATAAACCTGTCGGACCCGTCGGTGTCCTTTTACCTACCAAGCTTCGGCCTCGGCTCATCACATTCCCGGACGCTCTTAAAATGGCGGTTTATGGGTAACCTGTGAGCCCCGGGATCATCAGGGGTTTATGGGGGGAGGGACCAATAAAAACGCTGCTGTGGTTCGGAAGCTCTCTAACTCATCTCCCCCCCACCTCCACACCCGCCTCACTTCCTCCTGTCTTCAAAGGTTAGAGGAGACCCCAATAAACTTACCACCTTTATACCCCTCCACTCCTCCATTTGCCCCCCTTGTTCGCCCCCCCGAGTGATCGAAGTCCAGATTAGATTTTACGGTGACGACTCTGTTTTATGTCTCAGATAAGCTGTAACAATAAACACTGCTGATTAAGTGATAATCTGAAGCTCATTTGGCCCATAAAAGCTAAATTTATTCTAATTACTTCATTTTTTCCAGAATTTCTTTGACTTTTTTAGAAACAAACTTCCAAAAATCAGCTTTAAAGGTCCTGATATGCATATTTTACCACTTTTAGACAGAGACAGGCTAACTGTTTCCCTCTGTTTCCATTCTTTATGCTAAGCTAAGCTAACAGACAGCTGGCTTTACTGTGCAGACACAAGAAACAAAGAGTCTGTCTTCAAAATTCACATTTAAATCACTTTTTTCTGGCTCTGCTGCTTTATTTCTGTCTCTTTCTGTGTGTTTTTCTCTCAGAGCTCTGAATGATGTCCGACATGGAGTCCATACATAACACACACACACAAAGAAAGAGCACAGAAAAAGAAAAAGACATTTCCCAGAGTTTAAATTTAACAGTTGAGTATCTGTTTTTTATTCCGGAGGTCGACTTGGCCGATGAGAGAATTCAGAAGCTCCAAACATTCGCAGAGAAAACGAGTCGCACAACATCCAAACAATGTCTGAAGTGTGTGAGAGCGGCTGGGAAAAAAAAACTCAGCCATGTTTCTAATGAATGACTCGCCGTCCAGAAAACATCCATCACCAGGAGAGATGGTGTGTGTTGTGTGGAGCTCGTTCAGTGTGAGAGACGAAGTTTGACCGGTTTGTTAAAGAATTTAATGTGTAAATTTAAAGTATAAATGTGAGGGATTTCTCTTTTCTTTCTCTCACTAATGTCACTGTTTCACATGTTAAATCGCTTTGATGTGTCTTTAGATGGTTCATGGTCCTTCGAAGCAAACACACTCCGCTGATTTCTTACCTGCACACACACACACACTCGTCTTGGACGTGATGGTTTCAGCTGAGTCGGTGTTTGTTCGGGTTCATGTGATGATCGCTGGTTGTTTTAACGTGACAGATGGTGGAGTTACAGTCAAACCAACATGCAGAGAGGCAGCGAGGATCCATCATCTCACACTTTCTGCCTCTTTATCTGCTTTTTACTCGAGTCTTTTGTGCATGTTTGGACATCTGAAACCATAATTTACTCAAAATTTATCATCATATACTTACAGTTCTCATTTCTACGGCAGCTGTTTTGAAGTATTAGTTCTTATTTTACAAAATTTTTTACTTTATTTTGTCTAGTTTCACTTTCAATCAGTGTAAAAACAGAAAATATTTAAGGTTTTTTAGATGTAATTTTTAAAGATATTCAAAGAAGCAGGTCATGAAACTGTCACAGACTATAATCAAATATATAGAATATATCATTAGGATTAAGTTTAAATTGGCATAAATTGTTTATTGTATTCATGACAGTTAGCAAAAACCTCCAAATGTCTTCAACTGTCTGCTTTTTTTTTGTTATATTTAATAAGACATCTATTTGGTTTTGTGTTGAAGCATCAGTTCTGCATATTTTTCACTTAACACTGATGCAAATTCAAGTAAAAATTACATGTTTATGACTTTTAGTTTTAAGAAAAAAATGTAATTATTAGCAGTGAATAAAAAATAAAATAAAGTGATGCTAACAGGCTTCCTGTGTATGAATGGAAGATCATCAGAATAAACGTTGGCTCGGTGTGAGGCCTGAGATGATTGATCGATCCCCAGTTGGTGCTGAAAAAGGAAGTAACTTCACCTGTTTTCTTTGCATTACAGAACAACTTAATTCCTCCACCCTGAGCAGAAAAAAGTCCCTGTTTTCAGGCCTTTCAGCACAGCGGTGATTTAATGTTTTAATGAAGTTATTCCACTCGTGCACGTTCGCTCGGTCTCTGTGCAGCTGTAAAAATAAGTATTAGCCTCCACTCAGGGACTATTTGTTTCAGACCACATTCATCCTCTGCTGCAGAAACAGAGCCGAATATGAAGAGATGCAACGGTGTGTGGCGAGAGGAGACTCGCATGCATTTATGCAACAAACCTTCTGTTTATTTTGCATGTGAGACACTCAGTGATGGAGTCATAAACATTCGAGTCTGAAGTGGATTTAAACTGTCTCTCTGAAATGTTGAGGGACTCAAAGATGTTCTTCTTCTCTTCTCTCCTCTTCTTCTCCTGTGTGTGTGATGAACATCATGTCCAGATGTTTGCAGCAGCCGAACCTCACAGATGTCGTCTGTTTGTGAACATCTTCACGTCATGTCTGTTTATCAATGAGTCGGACTCACTCGCCATCCCTCCATTAAAGAGGCGAGAGACGAATTCTGCGCAATCAAGTTGTTTTACAGTAATTTACTGTTGATGGACCCAGTTTATTTTTCAGATAAGCCAGCATCTAATCCAAAGTTAACCTAAACCTTCATAATCTGTAAATATGTCATCAAACAGTTACAACAATTATCAGTTATTACCAGCATCTCAAGTTACACACATCCATTAATTCACCATCTAAACGCAGAGTCGAATACGACACAAAGAGGCCAGAATGAGGATGAAAATCTGTGAAATGCAGCTTTTTAACAAATCGTTTCAAAGTTTTATCACAAAACAAAATCAAACAAACATTTTATTACATTAAAAAGTGAAGTTTTACATATTAAAGTTACTTTGTGTAACATTTTTTTCAAAAGTTACAGCAGAATTCAACAAACACTGAGGCCATAAAAAAGCTGTAAAAATCTGCTTCATTTGATTTAATCTTAATTGGTGCGTCGCAGTAAAAAGTACAGTATTTATAATGTAAAATGTTTACAATGTGGTTCGGTGGTTCAGTGGTTTGGATTCCTGGTTTTTACCCAGAAGGCTCGGTTCCTTCTGCAGGAACAGTTTCTTGTCTTCCTGTCCTTATTAATTATGGTGCAATGAACATTAAATGTGCACATAAACTGAGTTCTGTTTAGAAAAAAATGTGTAATTAATTCTAAAAAGTTCCATATATCGCCTTTAAACGACACAAAAACATTAATGCAGAAGAAATTACAAGAGAAAACAATAAAACTTAGAAGTTTTCAGATCTTATCTTCCATTCTTTGTTATTTCTGTGTTTTTAATGATATATTACTCTGTTTTAACAGCACAGAATCCAACTTCTTTTACACTTCAAACATGCAAATGAACTCCACATATGTGAGAAACGTTTTTTCAAATAAATGTCCATAAATGTTGTCAGTTTTTTATCTCAGAGGTGAAAAGCTGTAAAACTGTCTGCAGGTTGTGGGTGCAGCGACTCAGCCGTCAAGAGTCAAACGAACGTCCATCTTTAAAGCAACACGTCATTTTGGACACTTCAGTGTGTCTTCAGGACTTCAGGACGTCTGATTTTTGTCTTTCAACGCGATGCACATGTTCAGGTTTGTTTGCCTGCTTGTGGAGTGCAGCTGCCTCTGGTACCGCAGCACCTCGGCCGGGCGAACGTAATCCCATCATCCATTAGCTAAATCCCTGATAAACACATGCCAAGCCCATAGCAACACTTTCTCTAAATGCTTGTGTGTGTGGATCACAGCTCTGACCCTTTGCTCCCTCTAAGTGGACCATAACTCTCATCCAAGAGTCATCTGGTCTGCTTTAAAGCCTGCTGGAGGTCAGAGGATGGAGATGCTGGTAACTCCATCACCGCAGACAACGATCAGAGCTGCTGTAACACTTATCACCGACCTGGATTAGTGCTGAGATGTGAGAGAGACGAAGCAAGTCGGACGGAAAGAAAAAGGGCGAGATGGTGAAATGAGAATATTTATGGACAGAAATTAAACATTAAATGTGGCAAAAAGTTCCTGAATAATTGAGCTCAAACAGCAGAAAACTTAAACAAGATATAATGTGGCTGTTTTGTGTCAAATAGCAACAAAAAAGGCCTTTGTTGAGAAATTGCAATAAATTAAGACTTTTGTTTTTTGTAAGGTTTTTTTAACCTGAAAAAGTGATGCAATTAAATAGAAGGGATTGTGTGAAACAAATGGTCAAAAAATGTTGAAAAATGAACAAAAATTATCAGAAAAAACATTAAAAAAGTAAGTCAGTTACATCTTTGTGCTGCAGGGATTTCAACTGAAGTTAGCATGCTAACCAGCTAGCCCTGTTTAATCACCTTGTTAACTCATAAAAATTATTAAAAAATGGGTTCAAAAGTGACGAAAACAAAAGAAAATAATAATAATAAGATAATAATAATAAAATAAAATAAAGGTTCATTTTTCCACAGTTCACGCAAACATCAGAAAACTTAAACAAGTCATAATGTGGCTGTTTTGTGTCAAATAGCAACAAAAAAGACTTTTGTTGAAAAATAGCAATAGATGAAGACTTTTTTAAATCTGAAGTTTTCTGGTAAAACTTAAACATTTTAGAAACCGTTTTGTTTTATTGTTTCTAAAGAGAAAGAAACAAGAGAGCAGTTGTGACTTCATGAATCACAGTTTGTTATCTGACAGAATCTGACAGATGGACTGAAAACAAAGCTGAGAGAGAAGCCAAAGCATGAACAGAGGGATAAAAAACTTGGAAATAAAGAGAGAGAGAAAAAAGATATTTAGAGACAAATGGAGTGAAATAGACAGCAGTGAGGAAACGAGAGAAAAAGTGAAATATTATTTGACAGCGAAACCAAAAGGTGTTCTGTTTAAAACATGAGGTGATGAAATGATGGTTTGCTTAAACTGTCTATAAATCTCTTTCACAATAAAAGATTTGATTTAAAGTCGGTCAGTTTTGGTCCAAAGCAGATGGAGGGAAGTTGAGACGAAGTCAAGGTGAAGTTCAGAACAATCGAGTCCAATTCAAGTTTCTTTAGACTGGAAATTCTTTTTTTCACTTGTAAAAACACACAGACTGAGTCAAATCAAGTTGATTTCTTCCAAAAAACCTCAATTACAGCAGTTACAAGGTTACAAAAGAGAGAATCAAATAAACACAGAGAAACTTTATACTTAAATTAGTGTTGAACTCATTCCTGTGAATAACACAACAGTGTTTTAAGTCAAATCAAGTGTTATCACAGTGCATTTCCTGCTTTTTTTTATCATTATTTAACACATCTGCAAAACTCATTTCAGGTTATCAAGAAAAAATGTCAGGAGATTCAGTTTAAAGAACAAAAAAGTTGAACAAAATCACACTTTCACCTGAGAAACCAGTGTTTGTGTGAAACCATAAGTCAGCGTGGGCTTTTTTAATTAACATATTTTTATTTATGTTAATGTTTTTAACTTATGTAACATGCATGAACTTATTTTAACTGAAACCAACTTTTAATAAACCGAAACAGTAAGTTTTGCTCCTAAACTAAACCAAGTAGTTTTGATGCATTTCATATTAAATATGTGTTTATTATTGTTACCACAAAGATGGCGGTCGGGACTATGACGCCAAACGATGAAGGTCACCTGACCTCATCCATTTTCTGCATGTTTTTAACTTTAATAAAATGCAAACTGCATCAAATGAGCCTCAAAGAAATGTTGAATTGTTTAACTCCATCATGCAAACAAGAACTAACATGACAAAAAGCCCAAATCTAAGTGACATTATTACATTTTTAACATTAAAAACTGTTAAAAAGAGACAAAAAATATTGTTTAAACTTGATTAAATGTGATGCACATTTCAGTCTGAACATGCAGAAACATTTTTTCCTGCATAAAGATTTAAAGTGTAGTTTCCAGACTTTATCCAGATGTGACAAAAATATCTCTAATGAACGTGTCATAACTTATTTGTTAAATTTGCATCACAGCAGATTTAGTTTGAGAAACAACCACCGGTCAGTTTTCCCTCTTAATGTGAAAAATGTGAGTAAAACATGAAGTTTTGCTGTTTCTCCGTAACTTAGGGAGTACAGAGTTTCCTCAGTGGATAAATGTGAAGGGCCTGGAGCGAGAAAACACAACTTCTGTGGATTCTGTGTGAAACATCGGCTCTTCGCTCGCAAAGTAAATGAAAGACTAGAAGCAGAAAGACTTAGTTAAATCCCACTGCTTTGCAGAAACAGCAGGCTTTCACGCCTGTAAAGGTTTTTTACGGAGATGCTCTTTGCCTTTTTTTGCTGCTCAGCTCCGAGGACGTAACGGTGACGGTGTCCTTGAATGCTGCACCATGTGTTTAAGATCTCGTATCTTTTAACTGAATCCACACTTTGTGGATTTTTTACTGCAGCACCAAACTCACTGTAATCTTTCACGTTTACCTATTTACGGAGGGAAAAAGGTCACAAAATGACATCTGTACATCGAAGGCGCAGTCATTAGAGTGTTTTAACAAAACCGAGCGTCAGACTGAGTTACTTTGATTCTGATTCATGTTTTTAAGGTGTGAAAACAAAAAGAGGTTGGTGATTAAGATTATGATCATTATGGAGTGAATAAATGTGGCCTTCACTGGCCTTTTGCACCAGACATTTTTTTAAACGCCATTCATGAAAACCTCCGAGTGTCACCAAAGGCTCATTCACAGTCCGGTGCTCAAAGGTCCGGTCCGACCGTGGACTCCGACACATGAAAACTCTCCCTCTTTGCTGGTTTTCTTTTCTTCTTCTTCTTCTTCTTCTTCTTCTCCCTCCTTCAATGGCAGCTTCTCAGCCTTTGTGGCTCGACCACTGGAACGAGATGGGTTTTGAATGATGGCTGTCCGTTTGTGTGGAGTGAAAACGTGGGCTGAAAAGGAGGGCAAAGGACGACTCTGTTTGCGTTTTTTTTTTTTTTTTCCCGGAGACTTCACAAAACTAACATCCTACGGAGAGGTTTCTATGGAGGCCGGTGTTTTTGTGTGTGGGAGTCACGGGGTTAATGCTATTCTGGAGGAACCTGGGTTCCTGTCGCTTCTTCTGTGTGCTAAAGTGCTCCTTGTTGACTCTGTGTGTGTGTTTGGTGTGTGTGTGTGTGTGTGTGAGCAGACATCTTGGCAGTCAATCAACATGTATGTTCATTTGTGTTAGTAAAAGATTAAGGAAACATGATCCTTTAACAGGCTCAGTTCGTGAGATGAAAACTAAAAAACACTGATTTATTTTGTGAGTTTTTAAGGTTTTTTAACCTAAAAAAACGATGCAATTAATTACCGTACTTTTCGGACTATAAGCCACACCCACTAAATTTAACAACTAAAACCACTAAAGCTGTCTTCTTCAGTGTCACGAAATAACAGCCTCAGAATTACTTCGTCACACCCTCTCCCTTGTTTTTCGTCCATAAATTAGCCACATCGTAGTTTAAGCCGCAGGGTTCAAAGCGTTGGAAAAAAGTAGCGGCTTATGGTCCAGAAATTACAGTAAAAGGGATTGTGTGAAACAAATGGTCAGAATTTATATTCAAAAAATGTTGAAAAATGAACTAAAATTATCTAAAAAAAATGAAAAGAAGTAGGTTAGTTACGTCTTTGTGCTGAAGTTAGCATGCTAACCAGCTAGCCCTGTTTAATCACCTTGTCACATTAATAACAATAAAAAACTGGTTTCAAAGTTGAATAAAACTCAAAAAATAAAATTCACATAAATTTTTATCAATTCATTTTTCCACAGTTACACCTTCACTGACTCTTTTTTTGTTCAAATGAACCTTTATTTTCTGAGAAAGACGCAAAAATGCCTGCTGGTGAATCTTGTCCACCTTCTTTCTCCTCTTCATCTTCTTGTCTCCTGAGTCTTTGTGGTCTTAAGAGTCACAGTCCTGCTCAAAACCACCATAAGTTACTTTAGTACTCTAGTTACTGTCCTCAGTTATTTTTGGAGGGTACTTTCAGTCCTGTAGCCATGTTCACTTGGAGAACACAGATCCTGGTTCTCCAAAGTCTAATTGACATTAAGATCATTTTACAAAATCTGTCATGTCCTTGTTACACCGACACACTCTGCTTCCTTCCTTCTTTTCAAAGCTTCATTTTCAAATTTCTTCTTACTTTCTTAAACTCCACAAACCCTCACGTAACAAAACATAGTTCAACATATTTTATTTCGTTTTTTCCCCATAAATGTTGACTTTTTGGGTCTCAGTTTTTCCTCTTTCCTGGGTCTCTTGAGTCATCAGACGCTGGCAGCGACGTGGTTGACCCTGGATATCGGAGGCTCCTGATGGGGGATTTCAGCTCCGAGCAAACTGGCCTTTATTGAGGAGTTTAAAAAAAAAAAAGGAGAGTATAGACGACTATAGGAGGGCCGAGCCTGTTTGCCAGCTGACCCTTTAATCCTCAGACATGAAGGCATGACAGGACTCCCAACGCTCCGACTCTCAGACAGATTGACACGAAGATTGAGACGTTTAAGTTTGGTTTTGTTTGGGTTCCAGTCTTTTTTTTCCCCCATGCTGGTGCTTATGAGCTGTTTTGGGTGTAAATGCTGTGTTTAAGTGAGAGTTCACTTCCAAAACACTGGATCCCCCCTTTTTAAAACACACACAGTTTCTTATTTTATGTCTTGAAAACAAAAAACCCCATCTGCTACCATTTTTACACCAAGAAAACATCAGTCTTTAAAAACACAGTGTTATTTTTCATCATTTAGTGTCCGTGTTTCATTTTTGCGTCCCTGTTCTTCCTTTTAGCAGCAGTGTAAAAACCCCTTTTGTTGATGTTTCAAATGATCCTTAAACCAACTCGGACAAGTCGGAGACGCAGCTGAGTGTTTTCACTGAAAGCCGATCGCTGACAAATATCTGGCACGACGTTAACATTAAATAAATCATTTCAGACGCATTAAAAAATCCACACTGACTGTACGTTTTCGATCGTGATGGACTCGATCCACCTCAGAAACGCAGCTGCTGCATAAATCTAACAATCCCAAAGCAGCTTTTTAATGCTGACCATCGAAACTCTGCGCTGATTAGAACAAACATGAGACGAAGAGGGAAATCTACTGTTTATAATGTAGGAAGTTTCATGTTCATCTGAGCTGAATCGTTTATGTTCGGCTGAATTAAACAGACGTCAGACTACATTTTGTAAAAAAAAACAGGGGAATGTCGTCAGTTCAGACATTTGTAGGAGCTCTCGGGTGTTTATGCTTCCATTTAGTATTATTCCAAAAGCCAGGTGGTCGATTTAAAAACTCCTGTCTCGAGGACAAACTGATGAAATGTACGTTTGCTGTGATTAATCACCACACGTCTGAGATTTTGTATGAAGGAAACAGAGAGATGTTTTCTCTGATTACTGCAAAAGAAGCAGGGCTTTGTGTTTATTTTTGGATGAAAGGAGGAAGTGAAGAGGACGTGATGAAGGAGAGTTCGGTGCTGAGTGGATTGACCCCTAACTCATGATTAAGGCCATAAAGAGGCTCCTGGTCTGAGGTTCTTAGAGGATTATAAAGGGCTCTGAAGGCTTGTAAAGGACGAAGATTAAACAGCAGCGACGCTCAAATAACACCAGAACACTTAACACACCGTTTAGCAGACGCACAAACAACCATCACGGCCTTGTTGTTTAAAGTATAACTTGAGACGAGGGTGTAATAATCTGTTTGTGGCTCCTCCAACATGTTCGACATGAAGGTAAAAAAGCAACAGTGTTTCTATTAAAAGACCAAAGGATGTTTTCATTGATCGGATCAGTTCTGTGTCTTTTAAGCCCCGTTCACATCTGGTTATTAAAATTCGTCCTGAGTGATCTGATCACAGGTGGACAAGTGGGAATGCACTCAAGACGCATTTGAGTTCGGATCAGTCGAACCACATTCGGAGGTGGTCTGAGCCGCATGTAGCCACATTGAAGGACCGCCCACTCACCTGACGTCTTCTGTGTAAGCGGAAGCAGTCACTCGGGTGACAGCGGCGTCATAAAAGTGCGAGACAACAACCGATAACAACTCTGCAAGCCTCATTGAGAGAATTTCGTAGAGCCCACGGAGATTTAAAACGAACACCTAAAACATCTTTGTCACCTGTGTTGTTTTAATTTGCCCACTAAGTTCTTCTTCTGCTTTTAAAATCCTGCAGACAGGAAGAGTGTTCTTCTTTTTTTCAAGGTCAGCTAGGTGTGGTTTAGTGCATTGCTGCCTCCTGCAGGTAAAAACAACAACACAGTTAGTCTCT
>JAPZDY010000020.1:14715948-14727030 GCA_029783645.1 Ctenochaetus hawaiiensis | reverse complement strand
TCGGCAAATATCATATCGTTGTCCAAAGAATCGATATAGTATCGTATCGTCATGAAACTGGTGATTTACACCCCTACAATTAATGTATATTTCCTTTTCATTGAAACAAAAAAAATGGAATTTTAAAACAAATTCCACATAAAATAACTAAGTGAACAATGCAAATTAGGAGAATCTCTTCAAATGAACAAACTAAGGGTTTGTTTTTTTGTTTTCTTGTAAAGTGCAGGCATGGCATTCTGGCTTAATTGCTGCCATGACAGGATGCAGCATTTCAGCTTCAATGTGTTAACCATGGACCAAAATCCCGCATTTTCAACCACAAAAAATGGCCTTGTATCTTTTGCCATGAAAACAACGGACCTTGTAATCTCTTTGGCTCTTGTGGCAGGGTTGCAAACCCGCTTGTCAGCGTGGTTTGACCTTTCAGAAATCTTTTCGGAGCAATGCTGGGCGTAGGTGAGGCTGACAGGTGCTTGCCGGCTCACATGCTGCATCTTGTTGGTTGTTCTTCTATTTTTGTATTTCAACACCCCTTTATAATATCTGAAGACTGTTTTTGTCTTGCCTGTAACCCTCCCACCTTTATTATTTCTCTTTAAAAAGGAAACCAAAATAGTGCCACGCCTCCCTTTTTACACTGGAAGGAGGATCCTCTGTTTTAATATTGCCTGCAGCCGCTGCCATGGCGTCTTTACGTTGCCGAGCTCGGATGGGCTGTTTCTGTACAGGTGATCTTTTATCTATTTTAACTGTCTTACGATGCAACGTTACATTCCTAATAATTTGACTGACCAACATTTTCGTCTCGGTCAGTTGAGAATCAAAGGAGGAACAGGAGCCAAAGCACAGACGCACAAAAACTCATCACCAACTTAGCTTAGCGGGACACCACACCCCCTCCTTCAAATGTTCACATTCATGTGTTAACAATGGTTTCCACTCCCCCATCATCCCCACGCTCTATGAATGACAAATTATTCTGCGTGAATAATGAATTAAAGCCAGTGACATGACATTTTTACATGTGCTAAGAGTATATTTAAAAGACTGGTTCCAGGAAACGGCTGTATGACTCACCTTGTTCATGTTGCTTGCTTGCTGGGCGGCACTGAGGGTCGCATGAGCCCCCATTTGTTGCCCTCCCTGGGTGAGTGTTTCTGCCAGCGCGCTCCCTGCTCCTCCTGGACCCGCTGCAGTCCCCTGCATTGTCGGTCCTTGGTACTGCATGCCTGCCATTCCTGCTCCCCGTCCTCTCCCGGTTTCAGGTCCAAGACTGCCATTCATCACCTGCCCAGGTTGGGGCTGCCCCCCCTGGGCCAGCAGCCCTCCATGGCCCTGGCTATTGTTAATCATAGCTTGGTTGAAGCCTGTTGTGTTCAAGCCCATTGTTGCAGTATTATTGTTGTTGTTCTGTCCTGCTACTCCAGTTGGTGTTCCTGCTTTTTGGGCCTGGGGGGATGGGTGGTTGTTGGGTGAGCCCTGGCCAAGGGGGCTCTTTCCCAGAGGTGTGCCCAGCTGAGGCCCCATACTACCTGGCTGAGGGCTAGCCGAGTTCAGCCCCACGCCTGTCATACTGGAGGTGCTACCTGCTCGAAGAAGCTCTGAAAGCTGCTTGTGCTTGGCCGCAGCATCTGGGACACCCCCACCGCCGCCAAGGCCTGCTGGTGTGCCACCTGGACCGCCAGCTCCGGGCGCTGCTCCACCATTTGAAGGCATCCCACCCATCAGGCTCAAATCACCTCCATTTGGGATCAACTCATCCGGGAGGTCATTCTCCAAATCATCCCAGGATAACGACCCCAGATCTGGATCAGGAAAAGGAAAGAAAAATGAGATTTATTTGATCAGATTTCCAAAAGGTTTGACAATTTCAAGTGTGCTGCAAATATCTAAAGCTGTTGCACAGAATCACTTTAACAGTGTGTGTCAGAAATGTTCATTCACTCTCCACAGCTTTTGTGGTCCACCGTATAAGCCTGTTCAAAAATTATTTGGTTCAAAGTGCTTTTATATGCAAGGATCCATGTAACTGAGTGCTGCGTCAGAATCAAGAGTCAGTGTTCTGAAAGCAGCCTTAAACTGATTGGCTCAGCCTAGATATTATGTTTCTATTGGCATAGCATGAATCTGAAATACTTCCAAACAAGCTCTTTTTTTCTCACTTTGACACCAAATCCTAAACCATCCACCTTTCTTACTCTCTACAGGTGAACTTTAACACCACTAACACCACTAGTCAGTCAACAAATTAAGTTTTTTATGATTTCACGATATACCTGGTATATCTTGTGCTGCACTACGGCCATGTCCCTACAGCAAAGGACAAGAACTAAGACGCAGGGTGATAGTGAGAGCATCACTGCTGACGGACGAACACAGTGCCAAGAGAGAATCCAGCAGCACTCAGGGTTTCCTGTTGGGTTGCGGGGGAACATTTGTGTCACACCATCCAGAGGTGTGAGCATAATGCTGACAGTCCAGGGAGTCCTGATTTGTCTGAGATGAAGCGACTATGACAGGAGGAGAAGATGTGCTGTATGTGTGTGTCAATTAGTTGGACACAAAAAACTTGCGTGATTGCAAGCTGAAAGATGTCAATGTTTGTGACTGGTGTGCAAGAATACACTAGTTTAATTTCCTTGGCACTGGCTCGGCTGTTGGTTACTTCTTACCATCTGAGTCGGTGTATTTTATGTAGTAAGTACATTACGGGTGGAGGGCATACAGTCACCTGGTACGTTTCTTTGGAGTGCTTCTGTTACCTCAACAACAGAACTGCACTGTGCACTGCAGATATTTACGAACACACCCTGTGGGGTATGTGAGACACTCAATATGATGAAAAAACCTTAATGAAAGCTGCTACCAACGATTCTTTCATTAACACGACAAAAATCTAGGAAGTCTCACTCTAATAAGCACATGTCATCTGTAGCTTTTTATCCAACTAGACCACAAGTGGCTGTTTCCGATTATAATCCACTACAAAGAGGTTTTTCTTTTTCATTGCCTTATAGTAAACCAACAGTACAATCTTTTTAGTGAGCAACTGTACCCCCACTGAAACTGTGGGGGTATTTTACATGTGAAGGACACACAGGAAGAAACAATTAAACTTAACAGGCTAATTGATTTTTTATTGAGAAGATTTGAAAAAAAAAGTTTATGTCCATAAATTAAACCTAATGTCTTCAGCTCTACGTGAAATCAGTGCAGCCATATCATTCACTGAAGCAGCAGTGCCAACACACACAATGCAACATCAAAAAAATGAAAAAAATTAAAACTTGCTCTACATTTTACTGGATCACGGCGGCCAACTGAATATGTGCAACTGCACATTTCTGGTGTCATTTAGAGTCGAGTGTTTCTGCTGTTTTCCTCTCGACTGTCGCAAAGCAAAAAAATCCTGTCCGGGAGTCTGTAAACCACACTATGGATCTCCTTCTTCAGCTTGACTTCGCTGATTGTATTTCATGTGCAATGTACAGCTGGATCAGCTAGCTTCAACAATAAGCCATTTTGGGTCTAATTGTCCACCATAAGTGACATCTGGAGCCCTAGCAAACCTATCTGAACATGGTTTTACTGAGCTAAACTTATTGTCTTAATGCATGTCCAGCCAGTTCACTTCTAAACAGGAAGTGACAGATAGATTTGTTAATTTTTGACAAAGTTATCACATTATGTAAGCAACTGGTAGCACCATGGCTAACAGAGACAGCAATTTGCAGTGGCTACACAACTGAAGGTGCTTAGAGCTAAAGCATGTCACTTTTCCTAAGACACATCCAAATCAAATCAGGCTTATCAGTTATTAAGATGCAATAGACAGGACTTAAAGCTACAGGACAGAAGAGGACAAAACACAGCAGTCAAAGTAAGGCAGTCACTCTCCCATCAGCTACTGCTGCTGGATGTCTTCATTGAGATTCAGTCAGAATCCAGGCCTTTAATGAAGGCACTTGGCTTTCGTGCTTCCCTGAGTAAACACAGCCTTCCAGATCTGCCGCGCGAGCCCCCTGTCTGTCCCTGGCATCAGAAAAGCAGGTGTTCGATGTGGAGGAAGCTTGTTTAAGGTTGAAGGACCATCCGTCTTTCCCTCGCTCCTCTCAGCCCCTCCTCCCTCACCAGCAGCCACATGGACGGTCTCAGAGCAGCAGCATTTAATTCAGCCACATGCGCTCAGGACTGGCCCTGCATTCATTTCTGAATGGGGACATAGACACACACACGCACACACACACACACTGTGCAACCTCGCCCCCAGGGCTTCTTGGCTGGAGACCAAAAATGCAAAGCAATGTTTTGGTTAGGTAGCTCCACATGCAGTCAGGGGAGCCCCAACCATCGGAGGGGGCGGGAAGACAGATTTGGAGTACTACTCTTCTCCTCTTACAGCCACCTTTTTTCACTTTCCTGGCGTCCATTTTTCTCATTTCTCCTTCTCTCTAATGCTCTTTCACCCAATTATCCCCCTTCTTTAACTGACTGATCGCCACACTGTTCTCAGCTTCTCTCTTTTTTTTCCCCAAATATTCCCCATGGCTCACGTCTGTGAGCTGGTGGCTATAATTAACTGCAAAGAGTGGAGATGTCTGTCATCTTGCTCTAGGGCCGAGCATCTGGCCCAAGAGGGAAAGGGGCAGCATGGCGGCCTGGTCTTTCACTTGCTGGCAAGTATCACGGCGGGGAGAGAAAGAGAGCCACTTAGTCCTGAGCAAGTAATTTATCCTCTGCTTTTTTTTCCCCAACAAACCTTTAAGGGTCATTAAAGTGAGGACTAACATCAGAAGCAGACAGGAGGTGTGGGGAAAAGACAGAGGGATGGCGAATGTCTCAAAATTTAGAAATCTAAAATCTATGTAATTATGGGTCCACTTAAAATTTGTTAACACTACCTGCATACTCTGTCTTCGAACTCCAGATTTACACATATTACACAAATCAGTCTCAGGTGACACATGCAGGACTTTAGCAAAACGTTTTAAACCACATAAGCTTTAAATGGTTAAAACATCACATTTTTTTTTATAGTACACTGACTTGTAATAGGTTGGATGATGTCTTTGTCTCAGTCATTTAGTCCCCTGCTCACCAGTCGCTATGCTGTCATGGCTTGTGTGAAGGGGAGTACGATTACTGTGCATAACGCTTTACAACTCTCTGTCTCACACACCAACAACAACAACTCATTCAGTATTATTATGCCGTCTGCTTTTGCCTCAGATTTTCTCCAGCTGCTCTTTCTCAAGTCTTACTGATCCACTAAGTTTTCTGATGAAAAGATAGCTCTACTTGTTGCTACAGTAACCTGAAACTGCTAGTTAGCTCTGTTAGACGTGCAGCTAGCTGACTGCGCTCTAAAATCACAGCAGCTCTGAAAACACACAACTGGATCTCGCTATCATTTACAATACAGAACATACTTATGGATTACGCAATGACAAAGGCACAAAAAGCACATTGAAAGAAGGGCAATAGAACATGTAGCTGTATACGTATCAAATAAAGTCAAGTAGTTAAATGTGACAGCTGAAGAGAGACAGTAATTAGGGGAGAGAGAAAGGGGGAATGACACTCAGCAAAGGGCTGCCAGGTGGAATCAAAACAGGGACATATAGCCTCTGTACATGGGATGCCCGCTGCACTGACTGAGCCATACAGCACCCCAAACAGCTGATTTTCAGAATCAAAGTGACATGGTCTTAAGCATTAAGTTTATCAACTGCACAGTCCAACTTTCAATGATAGTTTGCTTTTTGCCTTCATTTCCTTCTTTACAAAGAGTGGTGAAGAAAACCAGATGCAAATGCCAGGAGCTGAGTTTTCATCAAAACAATGTATGACCGCTGTGTTACATGTATGCCAAATTATTAGAGCACACAAGGCCATGCTGCCTCCAGTTACTATGAGACTGGTTGAAGAAAAGCAGCGTTTCACTGAAAACGCTCCTTCAAAACAGAGCCGAATGCAGTGCTCACTCTGAATGATACGCACCAGAGTCACAATACTCCATCACTTTAGCAAATTTCATGAAAAACAACATCGGTTTTAGGAAAATTCTTTGGTCCAGCTCAGCTAAAATTACAAAAACATCAAATTTGTCAGCACATTAGCATGTCGATCAATACTGAGTCAACAATACTTCTACCCACAGCATTATCTTAACTCCATCTGTCCGTCCCCTGCTGAGCACGGAGTTCAACTAGTCATATGGTCTTGCTTCTGTCCTCCCTACGACAGTGAAGTCCACTAATATTACTCCATTAAAATACCTTGTTTTTAACTCAATGACTATTCTGGTACAAACCCACAAACTGTGGCAGACAGCTTTGAGTCTTAATGTTACTCGCCCAACAGAAAACCTTCTAGCATTATTGTCCATTGGCGGCTCTTTGTTTCAAACCCTGATAACATAAATGGAGAACGCACTGTGTATTATAAATGTCAATTTAAACTGTAAAATCTATGTCACTTAAAATTGGCAAGTGAGATCTACTTTTTTCAGTTCTCCAGTAAAACATCTTATTTTCTGCCCAGTTTGATCCTCTGACTGGGTAAAAAAGGCTTCACTCATGCTGTCATCTGATGGTCATGACTTTGCAAGAGACTTGCATTTTATAACAGCGGCAGGCCACGACTTTAAGATATATTTAACGGAAACACTGTAACATATGGCCTGAATAGAAAAGGGGGCCCATGTTTGCAGTCTGCCACCGCAATAAAACGAAACCTCCCTGAATGCACACAAAATTTAAATGCATAAAAACATCACAAGTACATAGACACTGCAAGCATATATGCTCCGTCCCACATTTACAATTATGCAAACACTCCCCATGGGCCAAATTTCATCCAAAAAAAAGGGAATTACTGCAAATGGCAAAGGCCAAATGTCAGTGCAGAGGGGTGCTGCTAACAAAGCTCCAGACATGACAGTCATTTAAGAAGGAAAGCCTGCTCTTTGTTTGCAGTAGTTTACAGCTGATAATAGTGTCGCCCATTGCTGTCCCAAGGGGTCTGTTAGGTCCCAATTGTAACTCATGAAACCTGAAAAGAGTAGGCAGGGCAGGTTTAATGATTAATCACTGCAGACATTTGGTGCCTCTGCCATGTGTGATGGGCGTTGTAATTCATTGTTCTTGTGACAGCTGCTTTTGCTGAAAAGGCTGTCCAACTTATTTTTCTTTACGACTAAACATAATCAAACCCTAGGAAAATCATAGGCCATTTCAGAGACATGATACTCTTTTAAAAACCGTATCTGTTTTATTTTGAAACCTGTCTGGATAGTGAAGATCTTATTATATTTGCAGTCTATAACCTCTTGTATTTACAAAAGCAGACAAAGTAAGTGCACTTGCGTTCCAGAGTCACATTGAAGCTGCATTAAACATGCTTTATCCAGTAGGGATCACACCAAGTAGACCAATAGACAGCCGTTACATATTGCTGGACAAAATTAATTTTTATGGTAAATATTTTAGAAAGCAAAGGAGAGCTTACAGATCAAGCTACATAATCATTTATTTGGATTCATGTTAGTTCTTTAGCACTCTTTTAGTTCCCCCCAATTCCTGAAAAAACTTCCCTCACAAGCCACTTTTGGTAAGTTTGCCAGTTGTTCAAAGATGTGCACAGTGAGTATTACCAACTTTATCTTTTGAAGACAACCGTCTGCGGTCTTTAATGATACCAGTTTAAACTAATTTGCTTATAATCAATGTACAGCTCCAAAAAGAGAGTGACGCCTGCAATACCTTATGATTACAATCTGTTTTTACACCAAAAACACTGATTGATGATGATTTAACGGAGTGTTGTAACATGGGCTAATTATGGGCTTAAATTTGCTTCACGAGCAGGTTTCTACCAAGAAGTTACTTACACCCATGTCTGCTGTTAAAAAAACATTCCCAAGAGTGTCTAGTAAACCCAGTTTAGCCCACAAGTGGGTCTGCCAGCTAATGTTACATGTTTTGCTGCTGCTGAGGAAATTAATTACTTTCACCTCTTTACTTCACAAATGGATCATAAAGTCATCTGTCAAGCAACCAAAAAAAACATTATCATAGTATATTGTTTTTTTTAGAAAATTACTAAGCTGAAGAGACTTTTAAAGTGTCTGAAAAAAGTTCACGGAATTCCCCCCCCCCACTTCTGAAATCAACTGCTTCCAAAAGCATGACAGAAGGTTGCTAAAAACCATAAGGTTTCTGCTGTTTACTAAACAAGCAACTCTTATTGGATTTTTTCATTCTTCTCTATTCATATAAATGAAACAATAAATTTAAAAGGTATTTATTAAATTACGATATGCTAAGCTGTTTTAGTGTTGATTTACCTTCAAACTGTATTAATGCAGAAACAGGCGTTCAGAAACAGGGTTGGTAGTGATCCAATCAGGCTCACCAGATTTCTGAAGTCAGACAGTTTTAACTGCAGTATCTCTCAGTAAGCAGCAGTAAAACTACTGTGGTCGAGATAAACAGACAGCCGTTTCCTACTCCTAATCACTTTCAAAGTACAAATACAGATTTCTATTATGTGCTGCATTACACATGTCGGTGTGTTCGGCACATGAGAACCTCACACAAGGTGTAACACAAATACCGTAAAACACCATACAATCAAAGACAGTCCCGTCACATCCAGTTTAGTGTGTAGATTCAAATTCATTCCCCAAGGACAAAACTGTGTTTATGTCTCTGCTAATTAATGTGCTTTATACTTGGTAGCACCAGTTTAAAAAACTGGTTGTCGGTCACTCTTTTATTCCTCACTGACATGCCTCATTATTGTACAATACAGACCTAAACACTGAAGGCAAGAAATAAGATGAAATCTCTCTTCAAATGAATAGAACTGCTTTAGAAGGCTCATCCTGCAAATGTGATTAGCTCTATTACATTAACTTCTGACTGACTGTAAGCCACAAATCCAATGGCATTTTGAAAATAGGCATGTGCGTTTTAAGTGAACTCTGCACTACGTAAGACAATCTAGGTGCAAGATGTTATAGTGTCCATATTGTGCCATCACATTTTTTGCTGGAAAAAAATCTTTCAACCATCACAACTTTCTGAAATGTTAACTGCTACATGCAAATGCTCCATGCTGACATACATATGTTCAGTGTCCAGTGTGCTACACCCAGTTAGTCCAATGCAACAACACTGCAAGGCATCCAACTCTGCTGTGTTCAACTATGTTAATTTTTACTTTACATGGTTTTGAGACTTCGCTTTACAACTGTGGTCATTTTGGAGACTGAGATGTTTCTTGTAAGAGTAAACCCATTTAAGACCATGACTATGACTGCATCTGCACAAGGCAAGTGTACCTGATAAACTGGCATGTAAGTATACAGAGTAGGCCCGTCCAATTACACGCTCACCACAGAACTTAACCACAACACTGCAGCGCATGCAGTAAAACCACAGTAACTACGACCAGCAAATATCTCAGCACACCTTGCTGACTTAATGTGCACTATATGGCTGCTCAATAAACGTAATTAGCAACATCACACGGGGATGAAAGTAACATTGGATCTTTATGATAATGGTGTTTACATATGAAGACAGTATTGAGGCCTGTACCTGGTCCATCAGACGCTGACAGGGCAGGTGAATTCAGCTTCGGCCGCTTTGAGTTGGGAGGTCCGACGTCCAGCAGGTTTTCAGCCATAGTTCTTGTCTGGTCCGGCTGGTTACTGAAGTTGTTAATTTTGATTACCTTATGACAGGGAAGTTGTTCTGTTAGCCCGAAGCTTCCCGGTTAGCACATTAGCAAGCTTGTAGCCTGCTAACGTTAGCTAACTGGCTAATAGCTAGCTAATTGCCGCTACCAGCTAAGTTAACTGTTAGCGTTAGCTACTCCTTGCTGTGTGAGTCAATGTCTTTCAAAAGAGATGCAATAGCGCCCCGCTTCGCCACCGCCATTCACCCCATGATAATCCAACACCCAACACCCACATTATCATCGTTAAATAACCCAAAATAAAATATTACCCATGTAAAAATCAAACTTCAGAATGACAATCCAATAAAATCAGTCGGACTGCAGCATTCCGGGGGAAAGGTCGTAATTACTAGATGTTCGAAGTACCCATTTTGCGTGACGTCAAATTTCTTCATGCAACAATCACGCGAAGCTCCGCAAAAATGCACGATTGCATTTAAAATCTTTTATTTTTGCAGATCACCTCGAAAGTCACGATCTGGTCTCCAGTTGCCTACGGTAAACAATACTGCTCCCGAACGGCGACAGGGGCTGAATCGCCGCACTCTGAAGGGGAAATCAGATGTACGGAGCTTTTTTGCCCGACGACCACCAATCCAATTCCCGTTTTTTCGCACAAAATGTCTCCGAGACGATGTTAAGATGTCGTTTTCGGGAGAAGGACGCTGTCATATCGCGGTTAGGATGATCGATTTCTACGTAAAAACCAGTGTTGTACCGAAATCCTAATTCCGAGCCACGACAAGATGGCGGCTGTTGATTCCTTCGATACAAAAAAGTTTTTTTTTTCTTTTCCAGATCGGCTATGGAGGGGGAGGGGCCGCGCAATCACGCCCTACGTGAAAACACCGCTCCCGTCAGCCACTGGGGGCGCTACGACACCGCCAGAGATACATGCGAGCATTTTTAAAGTCAGTTCTTTCATTAATTATGCATTTTTTTACTGTTGCATTACTTTCAAATCGTGTATGAAATATATTATAACATATCGACGTTAGCTTATTCTAGTTTAATTAAGTTTTAAACAAATAATTCTGCACATTAATTATAGACCTGCGTCACATTTTTCTGTTATTTTCAGAAGAAAAAACTACTTAAATTCTCAGTTTTTAACATGACTTAGAAAAAATAAATTCACTACAATTATTAAGGTAGAAAATTATTACCTAGGTAGAGTGGTGGTATGGTTACCTATCCTTTTAACGTAAAGTAAACATTTAAAATATCACATGGAATCACTTTGTGTATTCTTAAGTTTCAGTATGATGAAAGAAAAGCAAACGTTTCTGCATGGTAGTCATCAATACAGATGAGCACAGCTACAACTACAAA
>JAPZDY010000020.1:14625075-14637885 GCA_029783645.1 Ctenochaetus hawaiiensis | reverse complement strand
AAAACGTAAAAAGATTTAATCCACAGCTTCATTGATCACTGACAGCAGCAAACAGTCGGAAACCGTCACGGTTCAAATGTGTGTGTGTGGATCTGAAGGATGTTTTACTGTAATCTCGTCAATCTGATCCTTCTCTCTGAATCTGCAGATGTGAACGAGTGCATCGACAGCCTTACAGTTTGTGGGAACAACTCAAAGTGCTTCAACACAGTCGGGAGCTTTTACTGCAAGTGTCAGACTGGGTACTACAACATCAGAGGGAAAGAAAACTTCACGGCGCTGGACGGACAGTGTCAAGGTGAGCTCAAGGTGTGGAGGTGTGTGTGGCCTTCGTCTCTCTGTTGTCTCTCTCACAGACTGACTCATCTTCCTTGGTTCTTCTGTCAGATTACAACGAGTGCGAAAAAGACGTCAACATCTGCGGTCAAGGTGGAAATTGTTCCAACCTGCACGGCAGCTACAAGTGCACCTGTCAGCCTGGTTACACCAACATCAGCAGCGAGCAGGGACGCTGCAGAGGTGAGTGGACGTGTGTGTGTGGGGTTAAATGTGGCCTGTAAACACACACACAGTCCTGAAACGTCAGGCTTGTGTGTGTGTGTGTGTGTGTGCAGGCTCTTGGAAGATCATCTCCAAAAAATTGCAGGTCGTTTGTGGCTTTTTCTGATAGTTTTTCCACATTTTTTAAAAGAGCAGATCAGACAAGCGAACCCGCTGCAAACCAGATGTGTGGAGGTGATAAAATAATCAGAGTCTGAGCAGAATCAACAACAGAAACACACAAAAAACAACGAGTTTTTGGACAATGAAAATTTGGCAGGTAGCAGGATGAAGCCAGAAAAAGGCCACGACAGCGACTCTGCAGTTCAGTTAGTTAGTTAGTTAGTTAGTCAGTTAGTAGGTTCTCCTGCACTTTCCACAGCATTATAACATCTGTATAAACACGCTGGTGTCACTTTGTATGATTCAGTTTGATTTAACAGATAAAAACAATGTGGTGCAAAAAACACAAGAAGAAAAAAGTCACACAGTCATTTTGCAAACTGGTTTAGGATTTTATGCCATGCAGCGTTTCGTAGTAAAGCTTCATCCTTTTTAACCTAAACAAATAAATGAAATGTATTTGTTTACGTGTGTTTGCAGTGTGTGTAGCCTGATATTTCGTGTGCACACACACACTCATGACTGTTTGCCAGCCTCACAGATTGTTTTGATACTCTTTTGCTGACTGCTGTGTTTCACCGCCGACTCCTCTGAAACGGCTGCAACCCTTTAAAACACGTCCTCAGTTTGTTTTCCTGCTTCCTTTAAGTGAACTCTACGTTTGGGTCACGTTAGTTCTTTTGTTGGTGTTTTTTGTTTTGAAATTACAGGTGAAATTTGTGACATTTAAGCTTAAATTACAGCACAACTCCTCAAAACTCCGATGACTTTGAGTAAACGTGGTCAAATCTGCTTTATGTTGTCTCACTAATCAAATCCCTTTTGATGGATTAAGTTTAAAGGTTTTCAGTCTGAGAGCAGGTTCATGTCTGCTAGTTAACATCCATCATCCTGCTTTCACAGCTCAGTAAACTGCACGTCACCCTGCACAGCGATATGACCTTTTTTAATGAAACTCTGCTGTAATTGAAGCTGAAATGTCACTTTTTGCACTTTGGTGTTTTGGAAACTGCATGTTGTCTTTTTTTTGTCCATTGCTGTCATGCAAACACACAGGACACACACACACACAAACACACACTTCCTGCACTTTGATCTGCACCCACACGGCCCCAGACCCACCGCAGGGCATGATGTGCACTCACACCCTGCAGATTGCACATTTCCACTTGCACTCGCTTTAAAAACGTCACTTTTCCTTTGTCGGAGGAGGTTGTGGTTTTAAACTGAACAGACCAGAGATCGCAGCGATAATGTCATCTTTTGAGAAAATCCCGGAGCTGCTCGGTGGAGAACAGAAACAAGCAGTGATTTTAAAGGGATGTGGACACATTTCTTCAATTCAAATAAAGCTCTGTGTCACTGTGAGAGGAACAGGGAACTAAAAGTTTACGTTTTTCTGATGACAATTCAGTTCATTTTTCCATTTATGGCATTGAAGCACTGCTCATATCCAGAATGGATTACAATGAAAACAGCAGTAGAAGGATTTTTTTTTCTTTAAATCACATTGATTTTAGCAAACCAGCAAAAAAGAGCAATGGTTCAACAGCAGAGTGCATAAAAAAACCCATAAAAAGATTTAATCCACAGCTTCATTGTGAGCAAACAGTCAGAAACCGTCACGGTTCAAACGTGTGTGTGTAGATCTGAAGGATGTTTTACTGTAATCTCGTCAATCTGATCCTTCTCTCTGAATCTGCAGATGTAAACGAGTGCATCAACAGCCTTACAGTTTGTGGGAACAACTCAGAGTGCTTCAACACAAACGGGAGCTTTTACTGCAAGTGTCTGTCCGGGTTCTACAACATCAGAGGGAAAGAAACCTTCACTGAGGGACGGTGTCAAGGTGAGCTGGTGTGGAGGAGTGTGACCTTCGTCTCTCTGTTGTCTCTCTCACAGTATGACTCATCTTCACTGGTTCTTCTGTAGCTTAACCTAAGAACATTTACAAACTTTAAAAAGAGCCGCTCACGATCTCTAAAAGGGTCGTACATGTTTTTATTACGTCATTATTTCTCTATAATAACTCCCTGACTTAAACCACGGAGCCTCTCCTGCCTCCCACCACCTTAAATTACAGCTTTTCTCAAACTTTTGGCCAGAAAACAAGTCACGGCACTGGTTTGCTGGGAAAGTTCTGAACTAACTCGAAGAAGAAAAACTCACACGACCTGGTTTTTCATTGCAGAGATGTTTGTTTCATTTGCAGAACCTGCTGCTTTCAGATCTTATGAACTTATTGTGTCTCTGTTCCGTCTTCTTCCACAGACATTAATGAATGCAGTGAGGCTGAAAATAAGAGAGAAAACATCTGTGGAACAGAAGGAACCTGTAAAAACCTTGATGGGAGCTACCGGTGCAGGTGTAATCCAGGATTCACCAACTATGGCCGTGAAAGGACCCGATGCTCGAGTGAGTGTGTGAGCTGTTCCTCTCATCACCATCACTTGTTTTTTATTAAATGTGCAGCTCATGGCTGACGTTTCCTCACAAAAAGACTCACTTCCTGATGTAAAAGTCCTTGTTTTAGCTGCAGTTAAATGGCATGGAAGTTGTTTCAGCTTCCTTATGTTCTTAATGTTGAATGTTTCTGCAGTTAAAGTCCGATAATGTTTAGGAACAAAACACACACTTACTTAGGATTTGCGAAAGATCACGTTTTGGTTTTATGTGTCTGGAAAACAGACGTCTCGTGCTAAAACACCCAGTTTTTGGTCTCCACAAAAATAGGTCTCTGTAATTAGAGTTTGAATCTTCGACCTTGATGTGGTCTCACGTTGCAAACCGGGCGGCTGCAGCTCAGGAGGCAGAGCGGGTCGTCTGCTGATCAGAAGGTCGGTGGTTTGATCCCCGACTCCTCCTGCATCTTATTGGGTTGCACACTGAACCCCAAATGGCCTCTGATGGCTCCTCCATCAGTGTTTAGTGTGTGTGAGTGTGTGTGTGGTGAGCAGGTTGCCGCTTATAGAAGCTCCTGCCATCAGTGTGTGAATGTGAGCATGAATGAGTGAATGAATGCTGAATTGTGTCACAAAGCTTCACATCAGTGCAGTTCATTTCCATCTTGACCTGCTGGTTGGCAGCCGTCTCTCCACCGCCTCCGTCGCCTCCAACCGAGTGTGATCAGCCGGACGTCACGTTTGGTATGAACGGTTGAAACTGTTGTGAAATGTACAAATTTGTAGTTTTGTACAACTGAAACTGTAAACATCGTTTCGTGGCTCACACACTTCACTGCATTCTCACCCACAAACATGTCGATGCAGGGGGATGAAAACGTGTGTGAAATGAAAACGTGTGTGAAATGAAAACGTGTGTGAAATGAAAACGTGTGAAATGAAAACATGTGTGAAATGAAAAGGTGTGTGAGATGAAAACGTATGATCTACTACCTCTTTGTCGACAGAATCTCATGATGTGCGGTGAAGCTTTCTGTATCATTTGGACTCCATTTTCTCACCCTCCTCTTCTTCTTCCCCTTTTTTTTCTTTGCTCCACTCTCTGTGTCGCCTCATTTGATAATCTGTGGTTGTTGGTTCACCAAAATGATGTGGATGTGTTTCTGTTCAGTGCTGCTCTGCTCTTGTTTATTTCTTGTTTATTTCACATATGTTAACATACGTCTGCTGTGTTGCTCTGTTCCATTTAGAGCTGGACTGCAGTGGTTTCAGTGGTGAAGGAAGACCTGCAACGGTAAGCTGCATGTTTAGATCATCATTTATTTGTTATTTATCACAGTTCTGCACTCTGCAACAATCAGAAAAAAGCTCAAAAAGGAGGTTGATTTCTGCACTTATCTCTGACTCTGAAAAGCTTACAGTGCAGCGTCCTGTTGAGGAACAATGAAGCTCATTTCCTTTATTTGCTGACCAACTTGTGGCCCTTTAGGGTTTATGTGAATTTGAACAAACTGAATAGTCTCATTATTCCTTCTCTCTTTGTGACGTTGTCTCTCAGTCCCCTGAAGGTCTGGCAGACATCTTGTTCTTGATGAGAAACAGCTGCTTGGCTCTGTCTAACCCCAGCGCTGGAGGGGAAATGAAAGCTGATGGAGAGGCGCTACTGGAGGTCAGACCAGAAAATTACAAAAAAATACACACCAAACACTCACACAAACACACAAACACACACACACACAGAGTATTCTCTTACATGTCTCTTGTGTTCTGCATCTTCGACAGAAACTCTTCACAGCGACTGACACTATCCTGTCCCCCGGTCGCCTGGACACCGGTGACGATGTGAGCGGGCTGCTGGTAACGGTGGAGAAAGCCGTTATGCTCATCGGTCCACAGCTGAAAGGCAACCGCACCAAGATGGAGACCGGAGAGACAGGTGACCGCGTCCATGAGCTCAGCTGCTGTTCGCATGTTACGTGTGAAAAAATAATAATCTTATTGGATCGTGCATTTAGAGCTATTTTAAAATAAATAATCTGCCCAAGCAGAGGCTGAGATTGCAGTGCAGAGAGGACAGGCTCCGCCCACTGGACCAATTCATCTGACCAATGACAACGCTGCGCTCCACACTGATTGGGAAACAGCAACTGGGACAGGGCCATACCCTGGTGAACCTCTTTCCTTTTTCTTTACAACAGAAAGGTCACAGTGCTTATGAATATCAAAATCAATCATTATTCTTTGTCATTATGTCCTTTCACAGGTTTTGCTCTGGCCGCGTTGTTGAGTTACAAGAACCTTGAGACCTCCGTCAACAAATCCTTCGAGAAGCTCACAGGACATGTAAAAAATGGCGTGAAACCCTCCTTTCAGATCTCCTCCGGAGTTGTTTCTGTTGTGGTCTCCAACCCTTCCACCAAGAAACTGAGCCGCCACGTCAACATCACCCTCAAACATCTGCAGGTGGTCCCACATGTCCAACAGTCTGTCCGTGTGGTTCTGCCTCCACCAGTGTGTCATCTGTTTCGATCATTAGAACCAAAAGTTTTACAGGATTACTGGAAGACAACCATAAGAAAGACACATTCAGGGCCTGATTGACTACAAGATTGAAAGATTGCGCAACTGTTGCGGCCGTTGAACGAACCTAAAACAGTGATTGCGCATCCGTCTAATTCACAAATGCCCACGCAAATAGTGATGTACACCTCAGACTGTGCTGCCATAAGAACTGCATCTGTTTGCCCACATTCAAATGAGGCTTTAGGCATTAACAGCCCATGACTATTTAAATTAATGCCGGGGCAAAAAGATCCAATTCTCAAAGATCATTAGACAGCGGAAAATATTTAGCGTCGCCCCAGAGTTGGTGGTAATTGTGCAACATTCAAAATCTGCATCACCTTAAGACCACACTTACATAAGATTATGGCATCCGTGATTGGTGCGAGAAGAAGGCATCATAACGTTTTCCTGAGTGTAGATTCAGAACATGAATATCACTGTTTGATTCACAATTTTGATCTATTATTTTGCTGCCATGACAAAGCAATCTGACGCAACAAGGTCGCAAATTGCTCAAGGCTGCTATCCTTGATGGGCATGTTTGCGCCGCCATGTAATAAAGCCGTGTGCAATGTTAATCAGACGCTGAGACGGAGCAAATAGTGGGGGCAAATGATGCGCTATATTTGGCGTAAAAAAGCGGGCGCAATTCAGTCTTAGTGAATCAGACCGTCAGTCTGCCTGTGACTCAAAGGTTTTGATTTGTTCTCAGGAAAAAAACGAGTCTCGTGAGATGAGCTACGTCTGTGCGTACTGGACTGAGAAGGGAACCTGGTCCACGGATGGCTGTCAAAAGCACTCAAACGCCACACACACTGTGTGTGAGTGTGATCACCTGAGCAGCTTTGCTGTGCTCATGGCACTTTACCCGATGAAGGCAAGAAACACACACAATCTAACTTTAACAAATGAAAAATATAAAAAGATAATATGATAATATATCTGGTAGATAATATATCTATATATCTCTATATTTTGTTTACCGCTTTACAAGCAAATAAAGATGCATTTGCTTCTCTCTTTCCCTTCCCTCCGTACTCACCTGTCAGTGTAGACACCTGCTGTAAATAACGAACCAATAATTCCAATCACACACCTCAGAACTTGTCGTATCTTCTCCGTTAGCACACCTTTGGGCTCCAGCTGGTGACCAAAATAGGGCTGACCATCTCCCTGCTGTGTCTCATCCTCTGCATCCTGACGTTCAAGTTCTGCCACTCCATCCAAGGGACCCGCACCACCATCCACCTCCACCTCTGCATCTGCCTCTTCATGGCTGACCTCATCTTTCTGGCTGGAATCTCACAAACTAAACCAGAGGTACGTTCGTGCGAGCAGAAGGCCTCTGACTTCAAATAACCGGACTGACATGTTTACAATAGCTCGTACTGTTCAAACTCAGAGCTCAGAAAAAAAGTGAAATGCTCCACTTACGTTCACTTTTCTGAAATATTACCAAACCTCATCTTCCTGCCACAGTGGAGTGCAGTTATCCTGAGCCACTTTACTTTTTTATAGACGCCTTATTATAGGTTTGGATTTGGGCAAACCCTGATTCCTGAAAAGTGGGAGGCTTTGCGAAACATAAATAAAAGAGAATGTGGTTATTTGCAGATGCTTTTTGAGGTCTGTCCAACTGAAAACATTACAAAAACAATATATTTTAATGCTTTACCTCATCAACTTGTATGAAGGTTATTTCTACATGGACTTGGGAAAACTTCTAATAACTCCTGGTACTTAATCATTTGCAAATGATGTTTTTTTTACATTACTTCAGCATTTTAACATTTATGGAAAAAAGGTTTTACTACATCTAAAAACTAAAGGACCAAACAGTGAATAAAGGAGTTAAATTCAGCTCTAAATTGACCTGCTGCATTGTTATATTCTAATTATTCTAATTGAAATCAAATAAGACCAATGTGATCATCAGAAAATGGTGCGTTTGTGGACATTTTTAACTCAAAGTATAATTTTTAATCACATTAACTGTTAAATATGTGGTGAGATTTTTCCCTCTGCTCCTTCGTCTCTGATCTTTTCTATCTTCTTGTTGTCGTTTGCGTTGCAGGGCGGCTGCAGGTTCGTTGCAGCGATGCTCCATCTCTTCTTCCTCGGAGTGTTCACCTGGATGCTGCTGGAGGGGGTGCAGCTGTACCGCATGGTGGTCCTGGTGTTCAACGCCACCATCCGGCCTCTCTACCTGTTCGTCTTTGGCTATGGGACGCCCCTCGTGATCGTCATCATGTCTGCCATCATCAGGCCAAACGGATACGGCACCGACGAGTAGTGAGTGTTGCAGAATGTGTTTGTTTGCATACCTGACGAGTGACGGCGGTTACGTCAGTGGATTACACAAACTGGCCGTTATCTGTCTGGCTGATGTCAGTAATTCACATGTGTTTCCTTTTTCCTTACCAGCTGCTGGCTGTCCTTAGAAGACGGCCTCATCTGGAGTTTCTTCGGCCCCGTGTGCCTCATCATCTTCCTCAACGTCTTCTTCTTCATCGTCACCGTCTGGAAACTCGCACAGAAGTTCACCAGCCTCAACCCGGACCTCTCCAAACTCCACAAAATTAAGTCAGTGCCTTTGTTTGTTTCCTTGTGGCTGATTGTGTGTCTGCTCTTTGCTGCTGTAATGTGACCCGAAGCTTTTCCGCCGCAAAAGCAAACACTGAGTTAATGCACAAGTTGGTCAACTGGGCCTCAAGGGAAACTGAGAGACGAGTGGAAAGAACATGAGGGTTTTTTGAGGGAAAGAATGTTTTCATAATGCAGATTTTGCTCTGCGATGAGATGCTGCCGAGGGACTCTTAACCCCAAACTCCAGCCATGCCCGCTCATTTCTTCCTCCACTCAGTTGCATTTGTATTCAGCATTGTATCGATGCTGTGTAACTGCACAACATCTTATCTGTAATGAAAAGTAAACCCAGCCTTTGGTGCGATGACTCATCAGGTAGTCACATTCAATTCAGTCCAGAGAATCCGAAACTCATGATGCTAAAAATGAGGCAGCAGCTTTTCTGGTAAATTTAAAAGCTCTAAACAAAAGGTCTCTTTTGCTGGTTAAATGTTATTCAGTCCACATTTCTTATGGATTTCTTCTTATCTGATTGATTAATTGTTGTTTAAGTTAAAGAATACTGAAAATAACACTTAAATTTTGAGAGACTGAAATCAAAAATAGGTCTTCATCAGAGTTTAAGATTGTTGAACATTTATTAAATGGGATTATTTTGCTATGTATTCATGGTAATAACTCTTGAAACAGGGATTCCCTGCAATGACATTTTCTTTTTAATGTTAAACAGTTGCTTTAGGCTTTTGGCTCTGTTTTCATACAGACAGTAACATGATGAGAGAAAGCCCCTGTTGTGAAGCTGCTGACTGATGACTCGTCCTCTTCGTCTCTTTCATTTCTGCTCTTTGGGGGGTTTCCACATTCTGCAGTACGACTGAGTCATCTGTGTGTTTGGGTTCATGTTAATCTTTCCTTTTATTCTCTATCTGTTGCCCTTTTTCCCCTGATCCCCTCCATCCCCTGTCCTCTTTTTTTCTTTTTCCACTGCAGAGCTTTCACAGTGACAGCCATCGCCCAGATGTGTATACTGGGTCTCATGTGGGTGTTTGGGGCTTTCCTGTTTGAAAAGGACTCCACAGCGGTCGCATATATCTTTACCATCCTGAACAGTCTGCAGGGAGCGCTGGTCTTCATCATGCACTGTCTGCTGTCTAAACAGGTCTGATAAAGAACAGTCGTGTCAGTGTGTGTGTGTGTGTTCTCGCACTTGCAGGTCAGTGAGGACCAGAACCAGTTTTTAACATACAAAGTGAGGACATTTTCGGGAAGTGAGGACATTTTTGGGAAGTGAGGACATTTTGCTGGTCCTGATTTTTTTTACTGTTCTTTAAAGATTATTTGAGGGTTCAAACTTGGTTTTGAGGTTAGAGTTGGGGTTGTGGTTAGGCTTTTAGTTTTCATGGTTAAGGTTAGAGTAGGAGGCTAAGAATTGCATTATGTCAATGAGTGTCATCACAAGTATAGCTGTACAAACATGTGTTTGGTGTGTGTGTGTGTGTGTGTGTGTGTGTGACTGGGTCTGTATGCATGAGGCAAAAAGAGAGAGACTAATACAATTTTTAATAAGTTATAAAAAAAATTCAATTACAAGACAAAGTCCTATGACAAAGATATTAGATTGAATTGGGAGGTTTTTTTTCTGACGTTCTGCTGCCCTCTGCAGGTGAGAGATGAGTACTTCCATCTCCTCTCCTGTATCTGCAAACCACAGAAGAAGAGATACTCGGACTTCAGCAGCACCAACCCCTCCAGCACTCAGTCACATGTGAGTGTACTTCCTGTTTTATACACCTTTCTTCAACTTTAACTCAGAGTCTTAAAATAAATTGTATTTTTTACAACATGACGTATCTGATGTTTAAAAAAAATGCTGCTTTGCAAATATTTTTTTTTCACACAAAAATTATCATCAGCTAATAAAATCTGATGTGTTTTTAGAGGTTGGTAGTTAAATTTGGCTCCACCTTAACTAACAACATGAAAGGATGTATTTGGAGGATGAAGATTTTGTTTATTTTGTAAATTGAGAAAAAAATCAAAATTCTGGGAAAAAAGTCAAAATCGAAATTTCTTTTTTTTTTTATTTAAAAAACAAACAAAGACAAAAACCTTCCTTCCCTGATTTTTCTCCTTTTCATGACTCTAATACTTTCCCATATGAAAGGCTGTTTATATGTTCATACATTAAATACTTATGATATATTTTCTTAGGAGTTTTAAATAGTTTTAAATAGAGAAAGATTTTATTAAATGCTTTACTTTTACATTTTATGGAGTATTTTTTATGGCAGTAACAAGTTGTACTTTTCCAGTGTTGCAGATACATCACTTGCAGTACGTTTCCTCACATTATGTCTGACTTTTTGCTTTGTTTGTGTGAATGCAGGGCTCTGGGAGTGGACATCACACCGGGGAATCACAAATATGAAGCGCTTCGTCTTTTATTTCCCCCCAAAGATGGACCATCACACCTATCTGGGCTGTTTTGGCCTCAGTTTTAAAGGTGTGGAACACTTAAAATAAAAATTCAGTCGTCATTTACTCACCTAGATGTAAACAAGTCTTTACATTTGTTGTACTTTTACACAAGTTGTGTAACGTTGCAGCTAATCGAGGACATGTGGCAAACAGGCTGATAGAAGTTAATACTGAAGTCAATGGGACCAAAGTTTTGACAAAACAAAACCTGTAAACATAAATTAACTTATCTGATCAGCATCATTATGGACCTGAAAATCTACTGTTTACCTGTTAATTTGTCTTATTTTGCTCACAGTTAGTGTTTTATGGTGACTGCAATGATGGATCAAGTTATAATGACAGTGACTGAGTTTTTATTTCAGTGTGATTTGATCCGATAAATGAAGAAGTAGATAACTTCAAAAAGTGTTAATTCAGGAGCCTTTTAAGTGAAAGTGAAGATATTTCAGTATCTTATTGGTTCATCCAAACATATCACAATCATTATATAAGCTGTATTTCCTTTGGAGTGAGTAAAATTGATATAGATTATTTATTTTAAGGTGCAGACTCTAAAGTCTACACTGTGGAGGCTTCATTAAAATATGAGTGATGCTCTTTGTGTTTAAAGCATGAGTAAACAGTTTGCGCTGTATTGTATATAAATATTTTATGTAAAAATAAGGGCGGGTGCTTTTTGCTCATGGGATCTGTGCAGAAAATATTTGTTTCCATGTCAAAATGGCAAAAGAATGACAATGAAACCACTTAGAGATGATGCAAATGACTCATAAAGTGCCTGTGATGCTCCCATCATGTTCCTATGAATCCCATGTGGGCTTCTGCAAGGATTTTATGTCTCTTGTTTCCGGATTTTAAACAAAACAAGTGATGTTTTCAGTCACTTGTGGCTCCTTTTAAAGAATATATCTCTGAGCTGTGCCCTCTGTAAATGATATGTATATATTTTTTCCAAAAAATCAACCAGGGAAACAAATCAAGCCAACATGGTCACTTGGGCAATTCACAAAAAGAGACCCGCCCGGCTGATAAGCCTGCAGCTTCCTGCAATCGAACTGTGTTTATGGAATAAAATTCCATTTTCGTTACCGTGTTTTCTTATTCCAGCTGTTAGCAGATGCCTCCACACAACGTTAGGGACCTTAAAGTATCGTGTGTCTGAACGCTGAGGTCCAGTGGGAGTTTTACAGACCTGAGTTTGTAATCTTAATTGCACTTTTCCTTCATAAAAGATGATAATGCAGCACATCTTCACTCACATGGTGCCTGGGAGATGCCAGAAGACTTGAGAACCAGCCTCACTCACAGAACCTGAACAGTTAACTCGTAATGAAGCTTTTTACTGAATATTTTTCTATTTTCAATAAATTAACTAGATCATTTCAAAGATATTTATCTTCTGAGAGAAGGAAATTATGTTTTGGATCTCAAATCTGTCTTATAATGTGATCGGTTTTGTCTTGAGCTGTTTGTTTGTATTGAAATAATGTGATTGAGGCCACGTTCGTGTTGGTTCGAATTCCTAAACTGTTCTTGGTTCTTGGGTGCGGCAGCACTTTTTTCCGACCATTCATACCTTTTATTCGTGCATTGCAAAATGTATTTTTATGTGAAAAAGCTACACGCGTCATGCAGCATTTTGTGAATGTAAGAGTTGTTAGAATATACTATAAGTGCTCTAGGTTTAAGGTATATGAACTTATTTTTCTACTTTGTTGTTGTTGTATGTTGTTCGGTACTGTTTTCTGTAAAGAATATGCACCACAAATTTTATTAAAGCTTTTACTTCTTCTGGAAAAATGTGTGATTTATTTACATTGGTCCCCTGATTGGCTATAAATAAATAAATAAATAAATAAATAGATAGATAGATAGATAGATAGATAGATAGATAGATAGATAGATAGATATAGATAGATAGACAGATAGATAGATAGTAAAAACCTCTTGTTAAAATTACAGTTTGCATGAGTCACTCTGAGTCTACCTTCTGAATAAAAATAAAGTGAAAGACATGTCAATCATTTGTAAAACAGCCAAAAACTTGCAGGGTTTCGCAATTTATTTTGCCTCAAAGGTAAATCAGGAGGTGAAGAGTCACTAAAAACAGTTT
>JAPZDY010000020.1:14594238-14606616 GCA_029783645.1 Ctenochaetus hawaiiensis | reverse complement strand
CATCCATCCATCCATCCATCCATCCATCCATTCATCCATCCATCCATCCATCCATCCATCCATCCATCCATCCATCCTCTTTCCTGCTCCTCTTCTCTGTCTCTTTTTAATCCAATCACTTCCTCCTGCTCATCATCAGCTCCAAGTACATGAAGCACTTCGACAGACGGGACCTTCATGCCTTCTCCGCCGAGCCGCTCCTGGTGTATCCGACCCACTACACGGGAGATCCGGGCTACATCAGCGACACGGAAACGTCAGTGGTCTGGGACAACGAGACGGTGAAGACCGACTGGGATCGGGCCAAGTCGAGGAAAACCAAGGAGCAGGAGGAGCTGAGCTTCGAGGCCCAGAACTCTGACGTTCTTCAGTCCGAGCTGGAGAACTGGAGCAAACGGGACGAGCTGTGACGAAGAGGAGGAGAACTCTGCCGTTCAGAGGGAAGAACAGGAAAAAACAAAGCTGTGATAGCGAGAGGAAGTGGATAAGATGGAGGGAATAGAGCAGGAAAGGCAGAGCAGACGAGGGACGAATGTCAATCAGCCAAATCAATTTGTCACAATCGAAATCAGTGAAATGTAATTAATTGATCAATCCACTATTTGATCTTTCTCTTGAAGAGAGGAGGTTAGATGTAGAGTTAACTCTTGAAGAGTCAGCTAGCAGCTTTTGTTTTTATTTATTGCATCCTCACGCACGTCTCTCCGCCACAGTCCGGTCCCGTCGTAGGTTTTGTTTTAAATGAGATTTCAGCCCAGATTTCAAACCAAATTCTGCATTAATGAATCTTTTTGTGTACTTTTTTTTTTAATTAAAAGCATTTAGCCAAACTTTTAAATATCTCTAATTAACTTTTCAGTGTCATTTCATCATTTCAGCAGCTTCACGTCTCTTCATCACATGTTAAAGCTGCAGTTTGTTTCATGAAGATTGTGATTCATCTTTTTAATTCTGCTGAGCTCTCAGTGGTTTTCAACCTGTTTGGCTTTTGTTGCCTTAAAACGAAGCATTTTGTCCTCGTGAACAAAGATTACATACGTTTACTGTCTGTGATGAATCCAACCAAACAGGTTTTTTTAATGAGAAGTTTGACTGAAGGCATCATCTCATAACACGTCGAGATTAAAAAGACCACTGAGTCTTTTATCTTCTTCTATTTTTTTTTGTTTTATCGTCTCCTCGATCTTTTCATTTAGCTTCAAACAGCCAGTTTGTTATTTAAGTAGAGTCATTTCTGATTAACATCACGTGTCTTTTTCACTCATGAATGTATCAGTGTCTTTATTTGCTGTGAAACCTTTTTACACTTTGACAGCAGCATTGTACTGATTTAGTGTTTCAGTGTTTTTTTCCTCATTTATTGCAGTTTTTTAACCCAAAATTGCAGCGTTTTGTTGCATTCTTGTTTGTTGAAGATCAGAAAAACAAATTAATTTAGATTTTTTAATAACTTTTTATGTTTTTTTCCTCTGTATTTACAGAGTGCATCATCTTTTTTAACCAGAAAATGAATAAAAACTTTTATAATAACACACTCGTTTGTTGGTTTTGATCTGTTTCAGCTCAGATTTAAAGGTTATAAACTCGACCTTTAGTCTCTTTACGCTCAGTTTAAACTACATGGTTTCACTGACAAAGTGTTGGTTTGTGTTTTTAGTCCAAACTTCAGCAGCTAAAACATCAAAACACCGTCTGCGCTGCCTTTTTTTTGGCACACGGCCGTTTTTATTTCGATTCAGACGTGAGGTCCCACAACACAGTCAAGACGGTTCTTTTAATTAGCGCTTGCTGCTGTTTGCCTGCACTGCCAGCGAGATAATGGTCAGTTTGTGCTGCAGCTGGTCGCCATTACTCCTCCTCCCTCGCTGTGATCTCTCATTTACTGTTAACCTGTGAGGCCCGGACCTTCACCACGACCAGACATACAGACGGCTTGAAGATATATGAGATTTTGCCCTTAACTGACAAAGTTTCATTCAAAATTTAAGGCTTTAATGACGTATTTAAAGCACGTCCAGTGTGTGTTTTTACTTTCCATACAGAAAAGTGAATATATATCACACTTTGAAGCCATACGAAGGCACAGCAAGGCTTTTAGCTAAATGCTAACATGCTCATAATGACATATTAACAAGCTGTCATTAGCTGGTGATGATTGTTTTTGCTATCTAGCACGCTAAAGAGGGTAATTAGCACAAAAGGTAGCTGCACAGCTGAAACACTGACAGGAGACACCAGATAAAAGTTAAAAGATCACCTAGTTTAACAAATATCCACACAAAATGTGCTTTTTCTTATGTATATGTCCCCTAAAATGTCAGACTTGAGGCCTCTTCCATCAGAAAAGTGGGGATTAAAGTACAACACCTAACTGGAATGAACCTCACAAATCAGCTGAAGTAGCTTCACAAAGGTCAATTCAAAGTAATGCAGTGAAAATTAATTCCAGACGGCTTTAAATTGACATAATAACACTATTCTGACGCAGCCTGAGAGGCTGAACGTGGAGCTCATCGATCCAGAATGGCAGCAAACAGCCTTTTATATCAGAAACACATTAAAAATTAAAGTTAGTAATAATAAAAAAAGCTGCTATAAACAAAATCAGAGGTTGACTGATTGGATTCATCAGCAGAAACTAAGTTTAACTTCAATAAAATGTTTAATATAAACTAATTGATTCAGCTGCATAATGCATTAGAAGAAAAAAACAGTAGATTATAACACTGTCGAGTGTGGGAACAACAGTAACTCATCTTTAAAACCATGTGCTTCAGTCCAGAGGCTCAGGTTCGTGCTAACACACACACACACACACACAAAGGATACAGTTATACAACAATACAATGAGCAACACACAGGTTCAGGTTCTTATTCACAGACCTGTACTGAAATAAAACATATAAACATTCAAAAAGTTTAATATTTTGACATTATCTTAAACGTACTGACCAATAGATTAAACACTATTTTTAACACAGTTTATTATTAATTATTATGGAAAAAATGGACAGAAGTGGTCAGATGGATTTAGATGCTACATATTTGGTCCAGTTTTTGTAATTGTACCGTTAACTTTTTATGAACTCTATTATCATTCTGTCAGAATAGAATTCATATTTAGTCTTGATCTTTAGAATAAACCTCCTCTGCCATATAATTAAACACATCTGTAGCTCTATATTTCATAATTTTAAATTTGTAAGAAATATTTATTGTAGTATTTATTGCTCACTTACTCTGGTCAAACATGTGTGGTTGAATCCTTTTAATGTATTTTTTAATGCTAATCATTAGCCATCTTGATGCTAATTGCACTGTCAACACAAACGTAGCACAAATAGAGTTGGTGGATGAGGCATGAGGTGTGATCAAAGAGTAAATATGATATTTTTCAACTTTTTTTATCAGAAAAAAAGCATTTTTTTCTAAATAATTATTAATATCAGAGTATTTTTAAAACCTGTAGGATTTAAAATTCAGTCTGAAAAAAATCCAGACGGACATTTTCAGTCCTGATGAACTGACTGACATGCAGCTAACATGGCTAGCTAGCATAGCATGAGTGTTTGCTCACATGTCCTAAGTATGTTTGTTTATCATGCCATGGGAGAATCTGTGTGTGTGTGTGTGTGTGCGTCCACATGCATTGGCACATGTCTCTGGCTCAGACTAATCCTATTAGATCTCTCTCTCCCTCCACCTCTATATTTACCTCACCCCTCTCTGAGATTAGAACAGGTATTTTCTGCGAGATCCTCTGCAGATCAATAGCCACTTTTCTACTGTTGGACCTGCTGAGGTTTTTCTGCTGGTGACTGTAACCGGACTGCACTCAAACTATCGACTGTCTCAGTTCATTTCCAACATCCTGGCTGTGAAGTTACTCTGATTACATGATTCAAAATAGTCATTTTGTGGCTCCTGAGAGGTAAATAAGTAACACTGGTGATCAACCAGCGTCGCATGGCTGTGACAGGACAGTTTGAGCAGGTTAAGAGGCTTCGCTTAATGCCAACGTTAAACATGTTTGTCCCTTTTTTTTTTCTTTGTTCCCTGCCTGTCCAACCCCTCACCACTTAACCTACATGTCAGTCCTCTCCGCAATCCAATTGTCCCATTTCTTCATCCTTCCTTTCCGCCCTCCCTCCTTCTCTTTAAGTAATGAGATTGCTACTGTTGAGCTGAAGTTTTAGGGCCCACAGTCCACACACACACACACACACAAACACACAAAAAAACACACACACACACACTGGAGAAAACAGCCTCTGAATTACAGCACCGCCACACCTTCAGCTATCTGTAATCTCCCTCAGTCAACCACAGAGTGTAGGGGGAAGAAATTACAGAGACGTGGGGGTGAAGAGGCAGCGAAAGGTGTCGCTTAGATAACAAACTTCACAGGATTTAAAGCAGAAAAAAAGAGAAAGAAGGCAAATCAAAGCAAGAACACAATGGCTTGAAAGAGACGAGAAACTGGATGTATTTTCCTTCCTCGTAGGAGTCAAGGAGTTTCAAGGTGAGCTGAATTACCTGCAGTGCATGCAGCCTGAGCAGCATGAACAAAGACTGATGGCCTTTTATATTTGCTGCTAACAAAACAAGGCAGTGTCGCCGGCATGAATCAGCTGTGATTGATCAGCTTGGGAAAAAAAAAAGGGAAACAAATGATTGTGTGAAATCCCTTTTTTCCTTTTTTTCCAAATGTGAGATTTAAGCTCTGACCTTTCCGTGTCATCCAGTAAATCTTTCTTTTTTACGGGGGCAACGCTGCTCAATTTCAAACATATTTCTTCTGTATCAGCGTCAGAAGTTTCGGTCCAGAGTTGTAGTCTCAGACGGATCTGAAACAGCTCAGAGCCACAGAGCCAAATCTAATTTGTGAGGTTATCGCTGTCAATTCACAGCCTGCGGTGACGGCTGCGGCGCCGAAATACAGGCTGGCCGAGACAGATAAAGCACATTTCTGGGCTGTTGGATCTGAACTTTATTCTCAAATTTATTCTTTCTGTCTGTTTCTGAGCTTCAGGTCTGCTCCTGGAAACAGAATGCAACAAATGGCTGATTCATCCCGGCCAGCTGATCCTGGCTGGATTGTTGTGTTTAGGAAATGTTGACTTTTGTGGATAAGAAAGGGATATATTTTGGTTCTCTGCAACACAAAAATGAAAATCAGACAGTCACAACAGCATCATTTAAAGGGAACATCCACCCAAAATGTTGGTAGCTTCTCAAAAAAGGCGGAATAAAACGTTTTAAAGTTTTTTATTTGTCTTAATCACCTGAAAATAGGTTTTTCTGTGATTTTATTATCTTAGAATGTGACTTTTTATATCTACAGAGGGAACAGGGAGCAAAAAAGTCGGCCATGTTGCATCACTGTGTTTCTACAGGAACTCAGAAGGGACAAACCAAACGCCGACTCTGCAGAGGGTCTTTTATGTTTTTCATGAGTTTCATGCAGCTGTAGGTTTTCTTACATGTGTGTATGGTGGAGGCTGAGTGAGGGGATATTCAGTCAGGTGCAATCTGCAATTTCACCACTAGATGCCACTAAATCTTGCACACTGCACTTTTAAAACATCAAGTTTACAGGTGAACAAATCTCCAGTTTGTGTCTGAAAGATAGAAACAGGTTAGTTTGTCAGTTTGCAGACAATCAGCTGAACTGTTTCCAGATGTTCCCACCATGATGATGAATATTAAGTGTCTATGTGCAGAAATTACGGGCTGCTAATTGTGATTCAACTCAAACAAAGTTTCAGAAAGCTACCTTTGTTCTGAGCACAAATAAAGAAGCTTCCTCTGCACCAAAAATGATGTGTTACATGTAAACAAAAGTGCTTTTGTTCACAGTAAATATGGAAGAAACATAAGCAGACTTTTTTACTGAGAGATGGACTCCAACATGACAGTCTGTCAAAGCAAGATCTGTTTTTCTTCAACAGCATTTGAATAAATTTAAATGCAACCGTGCCTACGCAGCTCTGACGAAGCGAAGCAAAGAGATCTGGCATCATAAGACTCTTAAAAAGTTACAGTTTAAAATGATTTTTCCTCTAAACATTTCATAATAATGGATCATAAAGTAAAACTCTCTCTCTTCTCAGTTTCCCCAACATGTGTAGATCAAATCTCCAGCTTCACCTTCATTCTCTTTAAGCTGTAAATTTAAACTCGTGTGGCTGAACTGAGAGTCTCAGATGATCCTTTAATGATATCTGACAGAGTAAGAGAAGCTTTTCTTTCTGCAGACTGAACCAGTGCAGGTGATGAACTGCACGAGCAATGATAAACACCACACGTGTATGTTGTATCTGTTCTCCACAGAGGACCTGTACACCCCTTCCCTTCACCATGGTGGACCTGTTCCTAAACCGGGTTCTGGTGGAGAACAACTGGGACCAGGATGAGCTCAACACGGAGCGTGAGATCATCGGGATCCTCGAAAACCGGATTGTATTGCTGTTTTTCGCGTCTGCCGATTGTGACAAGTGCCAGGAGTTCCTGCCTGTTCTGAACGACTTTTTTAAAAAACTGAAAGATCCGGCGTACATTGAGTACCCCAAACTGCTCACACTCATCTTCGTCAGGTCTCAAGCTTTTCTTCACTTTTTATCTCTTTGATTGCACATATGTGATTGCACAAACTCACATTTAACTGCTAACATTCATCTTCATCAGGTCTCCATCTTTTATTCGCTTTCTTTCTCTTTGATTGCACATATGTGATTGCACAAACTCATGTTAAACTGCTAACACTCATCTTCGTCAGGTCTCCATCTTTTCTTCGCTTTCTTTCTCTTTGATTGCACATATGTGATTGCACAAACTCATGTTAAACTCACACTGTCTTATCAGTTTCAAGATTTCCATTTCCACCTTCTCTCTCCAGCTTGGACCAATCAGAGGAGCAGCAGGAACAAGTTCTCAAGGAGCTTCACAAAAAGGTTCTGTTTTTGGCCTTTGAGGATCCTTACAGGAAGTAGGTGGATGGAAATAAAAAAGAGAATCTGTGTTTTTTGTGAATTTATTTCCATGTTTAGCTTGTCAGGGTGCATGTAGCTAAATTTGAAGCTGAAGATGCGAGGATGCACAGCCTGAAAAATCTGATTTTATTTGTATATTTTTCTGTTCTGCAGTGAACTGCAGGCCATGTTTAAAGTGAAGGACATACCAACAGTGGTCGTCCTCCGTCCTGACGGCTCTGTCCTCTCTCCGAACGCTGTGCAGGACATCTGTCGTTTCGGTTGCGACTGCTTCCGAGACTGGCAGGAAGCAGCAGAGATCATCGAGAGGACCTTCATGCTCAACGAGGAGTTTGATGACCTGAACATGCGGAGCGCCACCGACCCTTTGAGGAGACTCAAGTACAAGACGGAGGACGACAAGAGGAAAAAGAGATGGTGGAAGTTCTGGACGAAGGGCAAAGATGATTACGAGGGGGAGGAGGAGACAGATGGATCATGGGATGCCATGAAGAAGGAAGGAGATAAAGGAACCTGGTGGAGAAGATGAAGAGGAATAAAACAAGGAAGAGTCTTTTGAGTTGATTTTCTTGCGCCACGTCTCCAAGTTCCGCCTCTTAAATGCTTAATTCTTGGTTACTGTTGCTGCTGGCTCTTTAAAAACACTCATTTCGTCTGGCTGCAGTGGTTTGTACAGTAGAAATCAAAAGAAAAACCACTGAGAAGAACTTTTACAGCTTTTACTGTCAGAGTTTAAGCGTCTTGTCATGTAGAAGCAGAATGAAACTGTGCCTCCCTGCACAGATCACACAGGAGGGAATCAAATCAGCTCTATGTTAAGAAATATGCTACTGTTACTATTAAAACTTGTATACTTTATTCCTCTAATTGTTATTATTATTATTAATCATGATTCAGTCAACTGTTTTTAATTTTGACTAATGATTTAAGTTGTTGTTTTCAGTCACACATGCAAAGTGCATGTCTGTATAAACACTGAACCCATTTTAAATCCATTTTAAAGCTCCACAAATCAATATGTGTGTATTAGCATCGGATCAGGTGACCACATGCAGTGAAAAGAAGGTCTCTTTTAGTGACTGTGCAGCTCTTTTTCACCTCATTTAGCTTGATATTTTCTTGTAATTCAGATCGTTTACTTCACAGCCGCCCTGATTCCAGCGACATCAGGCTGTTTTCTGCTTCCAGGCAACAAAACAGGAAAAAAAAAAAGACAGAAGCTGGAACTACTGAAGAAACATCTTACAGCAAGAGATTCACGTTGTTTCTCTGTTATTTTTTAACACAGAGCTAAAAGCAAAGTGAATAACAGACTTTACATTCATCAAATGAATAATAACGTTGTTTCACATCAGCTGGATGCTGGAAGGTTTGAAGAAATGTTCCAAACATATAGTGATGACATGTCATGGCTGTGTGTTTTCCAGGTTTTTGAGGACTTCTGATGCCCCCAGGTGGCCAAAAAACAAATCAAAACGTAGCTTTAAAGCAAACTTAGGCGCTGGCGCCTGCTGGTGTTTTAAAAATTGAATTTAATATTTTGTGAAGCACTGAATGTAAATGTTTATATGTCATATTTATTTATTTATTTATTTTAGCTTTATTTTGAAATTTTCTGTTGAGAGATGTTGTTTTCTTCCATTAGTTCCTGAACAATAAAGGTTTCACTTCATCAGGTCTCTTTATTTTTTTAAACACATCTCACATTCTGTAATTTCTAATCTTTCTCGCTCAGCCAATGCCATCACACACACAGATATAATCACTGTGTGTCCCTCTGTCACCTTGTCTTTCGCCCCCTCCCTCTCAGACGGGGAGGTGGAGGTGGAGGAGGTGAGCAGCTAAAGCCATCAAGGTGAAGGAGATCCAGTCAATGAGTGAACGAGTTATGAGCCGACAGGCTGGGATCTGATCCAAACACGACCCAGAAAGAGCTGAAAAGAAAAGAAAAAAACAAAAACGAAGCCTTACCTTGAAGGCTGTTTTCTTTTTGGATTTGCAGCCTCGAGGGGAGATAATATTTGCAAGAGGTAAGCAACTGTGAGGATTATCCGATTTAACAACAAGCAAGATGAGCTCGAATGATTAATGGCAGGTTTGTTAGTTTGACTGGGTGGAATACACACAGTCTAATCAAAGCCCACAGAGTGATGAAGCTTTGTCTCATATTCTCTTGTGTTTGTGGGCTTTTTTGTATGTTTGGCTCCCACAAGTATCTGATGTATAATGTGGTGAATTTCAGATGATTCTCATGTTAAGTTAGTGCATATATGTTTATTTTAGCTCTCCTTGTTCCTTCCTTTAAGTCTCAGCCCTCTTTCCTGTCCTGTCTCATCATGGTGGACCTCTTCGTGGACCGGGTCCTGGTGAAGAACAACAAGGACCAGGATGAGCTGGACACGGAACGTGAGATCGTCCTGCGTCTGCAGAACCGCATCCTGATGCTCTTCTTTGCCTCCGCCGCATGTGAGAGCTGCCAGCAGTTCGCTCCCACACTCACCGACTTCTTCAAACGCTTGACGGATGAATCATACGTGGATCGTTCTGCTCAGCTGGTGCTCCTGTACATTAGGTGCAACACACACACACACACACACACACACACACACTCACACAGGATGTTATCAACAGTTGCATTGGCCTTGCAGTGGATCAAATGTATTCCCAGAGTCCAAAACCTGATGTAGTCAACAAACTCCACCCTGAATTTAAACCTTTTTTGTGCAGAATCTGTGTGCACATGTGCACCTCTGTGTGTGTGTGTGTGACCTTTATATATATATTAATCCCATTCTCATCATAGAAAAGAATCAGTTACATCCAGGATGATTTTTATTGCCTCATATTCCTGTTTTGCGAGAACCAAATCCGAGTATAAACTGACAAATATCTGGATATCTTCTGTGTTTTTGAGTGTTTCTGTCTGTTTCATGTCTCACAGTAATATGATCCTCCTTTTTCTTTCATCTGTCAGTTTGGACGAGTCAGAGGAAGAGCAAGAAAGCTTCCTCAAAGAGCTGCCCAAGAGGTGCCTCTTCCTGGCCTACGAGGACCCCTACAGGAGGTGAGCGGAACTGACCCGTTAGTTGTGTGCACTACCTGCTGGAGGATGATTGTAATGTAAATACACCTAGCTGTGTAAATATATTAGTCCAGTGTGTGTGTGTGTGTGTCCACAGGGAGCTGGAGGCCATGTTTAACGTGGAGGAGTTGCCCACGGTGGTGGTGCTGCGACCCGACTGCTCCATCCTCACCCCCAACGCGGTGCAGGAGATCCTGGGCCTCGGACCGGACTGTTACCGGAACTGGCAGGAAGCGTCGGAGCTCATCGACAGGAACTTCATGATCAGCGAGGACTTCGATCAGAAACCGATGCGCAGCCTGAGCGACCCCGTGAGGAGGCTGAAGTACAAGGTGGAGGACGAGGAGAAGAAGAAGAAGAAAGACAGGAAGAGAAAGGCCAGAGGCTGGGGTGGAGGTGGAGATGAAGATGCAGAGGTGTGATGGATGGAGGAGGAGGATCACCATGACGACGGAGAAACAGCACGAGACTTTGGATTTCTTTAAAAGTTGTCGTGATGAGACTTTGATGCTGCGGTCACGTTCAGCCGAATGAACCTTTTCACAGCTGGATGTCAGAAAAAACAGACATTTCTCATCCTGTTGATGAAGTTACAACATCTGTCTCATCTGATCTGACTGGCTTTGCTTTTTTTTATTTTCTATATCTTTTTTTTATTTCTATATGTTTGCATCAGCACTCAACAAAGCCTGCAAACATGGCTCCAGTATAACAGAATGTGAATATGCCAAGAACCAATAAAAAGTCATGTAAAAAGACAGTCCAAAGGAATTCTGAATGCTGCTCTCCATTGCTGACCTCAGCTCAGAAATATCTGTCTTTTAATGTCTTTAAATGCTGCCAAGTTGCACAGTGAAGCCAGGTTTATGTCTCGGCCAAGTCTTACCATTAAGACTGGTTTTATGACACCCAGGAGATCATCGCAGCCATTTCTCCATATCGAGTGACACAGCTCTGTAATGTAATGCACTTTTTTATTTCCCCGTTCCTACATGATCATTTGTACCGTCCAATCAAAACACGCCATGCATAATCTGAAACCGATGAATTATTCAGCGCCATTAAAATAATTTTGTTAGTGACTGTTGTGCTTTGAGTGTTTATGAAGTCTGGCTCGACTTTGCAGACTGCACAAGAAGCAATCAGAGCCATTCAAAGGGAGCCAAGCAAAATTAAAGAAACTGGGCTTTTTTCCCCTCTCTCTCCTACATAATCAAACTCTCGTCTTTCACGCTGAGGACCGTGTTTAGCCTTTGCACGCTTCCTCTCACATGTGAACCGCGTGGATGCGGCTCTTATCTGATCAGTCTGGATCTTCATTCGCAACACTTCCTGATCTCTCAGCAGAGTTTTTTCCTTCTTCTTCTATCCTCTCAGTGACCTGAGTCTTAACTACACTGTATCCTGTCATTACTCCTTAAATGCACATTTAAAAAAAAGGAAGTGGAGTGCCTTTTTATGCATTACAGGAGTAATGGCAGTAAATGCAGGAGGAGGATAAGTGCATCTGCAGAGACAGATGATGAAACCAGAATGTCATCAGGTGTCCTCAAGGTGCGACCGGTTGATTGGTGGGTTTGATGTGCTGTGTAAATGGCAGGGTGGTGGTGGTGGGAGAGGGGGGGTGGTTTATTTCAAAGCGTCCAGTGTTGCAGACAGATGGGCAAACAGGCAACATTTCCCATCAGAGCAGCTCCAAACAAAGCTCCTCCAAAAGGTTAATGGAAATACCGCAAATGGTTGTGCTGGCTGGCTGGCAAACACACTGCTCTGCTCCTTTCCCTTCCTTCTTCTTCTTCTTCTTCATGCTCTTGTCATCGGAGAACCGCAGATGCTGAACCTACAGCCGGTCAGTGCTGCAGAGGAGACGCGGCGGCCTAAATAAACATGAGCCCGTGTTTATTCCATATTCCCTTCTGCCAACACAGCAGCTTATTGTTGCTCACTCAGACAAACCTTGATGATATAGTCGAAGCCCCCGCTCTGCCTGTCGTCTCTGCACGCGCACATACAAACACACACAGGCACGTGCACACACACGTACAGGGCACACACGCTTTTTGCGCGCTCCCGAGTGCAGAACGAGCAACAAGCGGACCAGCGGATGGAGAGAGAGAGAGAGAGAGAGAGAGAGAGAAGAAGAGAAGGACGGATGCAAGGCGAGGCCAGCAGCGGAAAACCCTTTTCTCTCCCGGTTGTCCAGCTGCTGTCTCCCTTTTTTTTGTTTTTTTTATTATAACAGCATCATTTTATAGCACGATTCCTGCCTCTTTTTTTTAAAAAAAAAAGAACAACGCCTGATTT
>JAPZDY010000020.1:14549936-14574975 GCA_029783645.1 Ctenochaetus hawaiiensis | reverse complement strand
ATTATTTATTGTTCTTTATTCTTATTGCTGCTTTTTACATTCAGTCTTTTACTCTCCACTTGCTGCTGCAACAATGCAAATGTCCCCCATTGTGGGACTAATAAAGGAGTATCATATCTTAAACTTCACTCATCTCTATCATAATCAATATCTGATGAAGTGACAGTTCATTTAAACAACATGTGATTGTTCCAGTGTCACGAGTCTGTGATCTGCTGCTGTAAAACTGTAAACTGAATTCTGTCTGTCTGCCTGCCTGTCTGTGTCATCCTGTCTGTCTCTGCAGGTATCGCCTCCTATGAGTGCGTGCAGTCTCCGGTGGGTTGGAGCTCCAGAGGGCCTGACCTTTCCAACTGCACCTCTCCCTGGGTCAGCCAGATCGCACAGAAGGTTAGTCACACACAATCCCACCCACACACACACACACACACACACACACACACACACACACGCACACACACACACTGTGCAAATGCCCTAAAGCCTGTCAGCAAGCAGTTCTCTCTTAAATGTCAAAATATTTGACATTACACACACACACACACACACACACCCCTCCAGATTAAGAGCGGAGAGAACGCCGCCAACATCGCCGGGGAGCTGGTCAATCTGACGCGTGGGCGGATCTACGCCGGTGATGTCAGCATGTCCGTCAGGCTAATTGAGCAGCTATTGGACATCTTGGACTCGCAGCTGCAGGCCTTGAGACCGGCCAATAAAGAGTCGGCGGCACGCAATTACAACAAGGTAAATTGTTCCTGTTGTCGGAGCAGATGTACCTGATCTTTTCCTGAAAATGAGAGCGGAAATGTCAGTAGTAATGATTCTAACGATAGATGTTTTTACCTCTTTTCAGCTGCAGAAGAGGGAACGCACGTGCAGAGCTTACGTTCAGGTGAGTCAGACAGACAGATGGACAGACAGGTGAACGGATCATTACGAGAAACGGGATGAAAAACGGCGTGTTTGTCTCCGTCAGGCGGTCGTTCAGACGGTCGATAACCTGCTGGGTCCTGAGGCTTTGGTGTCCTGGGCTGATATGAGCGGCGTGGATCAGTCGCGCTCAGCATCGCTGCTGTTGGACGCGGTGGAAAAAGGAGCGTTTCTATTGGCTAACAATCTCTACGAAGGCCGTTTCAGTGACAGGGCGCCAAATGTTGGTACGTCGTTCTCCTGTTTTTAGTGATTTTCCTCTCCACATGTTGATGAAATGACCAGTTAAGCTGAGTTTTGATGCATGTGTGTCCGTGTTTGTGCAGATCTGGAGGTGTATGTGCTAAACACGGAGGCGGACATACAGGACCTGACGTTTCCTCACTCCTACGACAGCGACAGCATCCTGCAGATATCAGCACTCGCTCTGCAGCAGTACAGCAACAACGGTGTGTGGCAAAGCACCAGAACTTGCCAGCAGGACGGTGAAAGCTCAGTGTTGTTGAACAGATTTGACTGAGGTGGTAAAATAAAGGAAGAACAAGCAGCTGTGAAAGAACATTAAACATAAAAAACCATAAGATGTAGATATGGAACTGTGAATAATAAAAAAGCAGGAGTTTCATGTCTCTGTCTTGTCTCTGCAGGTCAGGTGAAGCTGGTTCTCACCCTCTACAAGAACCTGGGCTCCTTCCTCACCACCCAGAACTCCACGCTGCGCCTGGGCCTGGGGCTGAGCCAGGGGTCCGAGGCCAGACGTCGGAGCCTGGTGGTCAACTCCCACGTCATCTCGGCTTCTGTGCACAGAGGATCCAACAGGGTTTACCTCTCTGAGCCGGTGATCTTCACTCTCAGGCACCTGCAGGTTTGTCCAGATGGATGTTTGGATCCTGTTCAGTCTGCTTCCTGAGTATTTTTATCCGGCACTAATCTGTTGTTTTGGTGTGTGTTTCGTCTCCGCAGCTGGAGAACCACTTCGGCCCAAACTGCTCCTTCTGGAACGCATCAGGGGTTTCTGGGAGCGGCAGGTGGTCCACGCAGGGCTGCCGCCTGTTGCACACCAACAACACACACACTACCTGCGCCTGCAACCACCTGTCCAGCTACGCCGTCCTCATGACGTATCAGCAGCCTGCTGTGAGCACACACACACACACACACACACACACACACACACACACACACACACACAACACGAACAAGCAGCAGCACACAGAAAGCAGACTGAAGGCTTCTGTGTGGGAGTTTTTCATTTTAATTTTGCTCAGTTTGTGTGAAGCTTCTTTGATTCGATGCACAAGATAATGATAAAGTAGGAAAATGTGTCTTTTAAGTACGTTTACACTTGAACGTCATGAATCCGGCTCCATCTTCGGCTGCCAAAGGCTTCCTAACACCAACCTCACGCACCCATTTCCTGTCGCACAGTTGGATTTCACTCCCACTGTGCTCTCCAGAACGTTGTTTAAAAACCAAGCGCAGAGGGGGCTGATGATTACGGGTTCCAGCTGCAAAGAGCGAGAGTTTGAATGCTGCGGGGTATTTTGTCTCGCCATGAAATTGAATTAAGTGTTTCTCTGCAAGATGTTCCCTTTGTTAGGTGTGGTTTTATTCATTTCAATGGATGTTATGTAACAACGCAGGGTTACACAACCAAAAGGAAAAGACACATGACAGGAGAGCTTCACGCCAGCAAACACACTCGTATACGATCACAGACCCGCGGCAGCACATCTTCACACACTCGTCTTCTCTCCTCCTCATCAGTTTGGGGTCGGCGTGGAGGAGCTTCTCGTCTATGTGGTTTCCTGGGTTGGCATCTCCGTTGCACTGGTGTGTTTGGCCACCTGCCTTACCACCTTGTGCTGCCAGGGGGCGCCGTGGCACACAGACCACAGCACCATCCACTGCAACCTGTGGGCCAACCTGCTGGTCACGGAGCTGCTCTTCCTCGTTGGTGCCAACAAAACTCAATACACAGTGAGTGTTTAGATAGAAGATACAGAAGAGAAAATATGAAAATTGTTGTATTTTTACGCATTTTGTAAAAGATTTCATTCATTTTTTCTCCACATTCTCAGGTGGTGTGCTCCATCATCGCTGGCCTGCTGCACTTCTCGCTGCTCTCGGTGTTTTGCTGGTTGTGTCTGGAGGGTCTTGAACTCTACCTGCTGCAGAGGGAGGTGTTCGAGGGTCGTAACTCCAGGAGGAAGTATTTCTACCTGTGTGGCTACTCCATCCCCGGGCTGGTGGTCGCCGTGTCCGCAGCCATCGACTTCAGAGGCTACGGCTCAAAAACTGCGTAAGTTGACTTGTGTGTGTTTAATTTTCCAACATTTTTACATTTTTCTTTCAGCTCAGACTGATTTCTTTTACTGTGTGATTTTATGTGTGTGTTTTTATGTGTGTGTGTGTGTGTGTGTAGATGCTGGCTGCGAACAGACAACTACTTCATCTGGAGTTTCCTCGGACCCGTCGCCGTCGTCATCACGGTGAGAGTTCATTAATTTTTGTCTGTTTTAGTGATTCAGAGTGTAAAACACGATGCTGACTTTTTTATGAATGAAAGGATTCAAACGTGCTGTTTTGCTCTTTCGGACTCAGTTGAACCTGGTCGTCCTGGTGATGACTCTGCACAAGATGCACAGCACCGCCGCTTTGAAGCCAGACTCCAGTCGTCATGACAACCTGAGGTGCGTTCAGTGTCTCACCGCGCCGATCTGTTTCAGCAGTTTGGCTCTGATCAAACAATTCGAAAAAAACAGTCAGGATTAAATTTATAAACTGAAAAAGAGCTTATTTCAATAAAAACTCCTCACCGTCCTTTTGCAGGTTCATTTGCAATATTAGTATGTTTTCTATGTTCTGTCTTTGCAATGTTTTGTTCTGTTCCACTGAGACTTTACAGATCTCGCTCTTCTTACAAAAATAAATTATAGGAAAACAAAAAAAGTGCGTTTGAAAGTGAATTTCTCCTGAAACTGGGAGCAGTTTGTTATAACTGAATGATCTAATCTCCACTTTGAGATTAATTGAAATATTTAAGAGTTATCATAGCAGAGACAGGAAGTCGGTGTAAACTGCTGAAACTCATGTAATGTGGTTGTTCTTTTCATTCTTAATGAAGCTCCAGCATTTTGTAAAACAGCAGGATTTTGAATAGTTCATGTCGAGTGTTTGCAGCTTTAGTAAAGTGCACTGCGGCAGTCTGTATGGCCTTTATATCCTTTTTTTTTTAAATAAGTAAGTAAAGGTCAAACTTTTGCAATGTCTTATAAATGAAAAATAGAGGGAAAAACTGCACAAGTGGATAAAAAAGAGCTTTGGTTAGAACAGCAAAAGCTTTTTTGTTTCAGTTTTTTAATCTCAATTTAAACTCAGGAGCTTTAAGGTTCTGGATGTGTTGGCCTTTACAAAATTATTGGTTATTAATTGGGATTTATTATTACTAATTCTCTTTTTGTCAGTGCTGAGCTGTAAATTAAAAGCACAGTTGTTTCTCCTCTGTGCTGTTTAAATTACAGAGACCTGAAAAAAAAATATAAATCAGAGCAGCAGATTTAGCTGTTTTCTGTTTGTCTCACTGTGAATAAATTCGTGTGTCCCGTGTCCTCCGGTGTCCTCCGGTGTCTGCAGAGCGTGGGCGGTGGGATCCCTGACGCTCCTCTTCCTGCAGAGCGTCACCTGGTCCTCAGGCCTGATGTTCTTGTCTGCTCCGTCTCTCCTCCTGGCTTACCTCTTCTCCTCCCTCAACACCGCCCAGGCCCTCCTCATCACCATACTGCACTGCACGCTCTCCAGGAAGGTCCGTATTCAATCTCACGGAAGTTCGTGTAATATCTACAAAGAAGTACAAACACAAAATGTTACCCATAAAAACTATTATAACACAACACAAAAGGGATGCCTTGAATAACAATAGGTTAACAATATAAAGTGCAGATATAACTACGCACGAAAAAATATTGTGTAACACATTTACCACAGTTTAAAATGTGTTACACAATATTATAAAGCCATATTATAACAGAAATTATGTAACTCACGCCTGACATTGACTCACAACTTCCCAAAAAGTCCGGAAAGCGATCCGGAGCTCACCAGTCCGAAACTTACGGGCTGCAGGTCTCATAAATGCAAATCAAGGCTCATTGCTCTTAAAGGGCCAGTGTCTCACTACGTAACTTAAAGGCAGGTTACAATAATTGAATAATCCTGTTATCAGCTACGTAAAAAAGAAATGTATCAAGTTAAAAAGTTGATATAATAGAAATCTAGAGACAATTCACAAAGTTTTTCTACACTCTGTCTTTGGATTCATGTGCTAAAGTCTCACTGCAAGAATCTCTGTTAAGACGTCGTCACTGATTTGTTTATACATTACCTGCAGGGTCAGAAGGATTATGGGAGATGCCTGCGTCTTTCGCAGTGTTGCGTCACTTCCTCTTCCAGCTCTCCGGACTCGGTGAAAGGTGCCGCCCTGCGATCCAACAGCCGCTACACCAGCAGCCAGAGTCGGAGAGCGACGGCTAACAGACAGGTACGTCATGATAAAACTGGACCTCTGAGTCCTTCTTCCTCGCTGTCTGACTCAGTTCTGACTGTGTGTGAAATGTTTCTGTTCCAGAGTCGAATCAGGAGGATGTGGAACGACACCGTTCGCAGACAGACCGAATCCTCCTTCATCGCTGCTGACGTCAACAACACTCCGACTCTTAACCGAGGTGAAGATCACTGCTTTCTTGTTTTCTTCTAAATGTCACTGTTGCCTCCTCTGTCGCTGAAGAATTTTAAAAATTTGTTCTTTTCGCTCCTCAGCTGCTCTGGGGAACCATTTTCTTACTAATCCAGTCTTGCAAACTCATGCTGGAGCTTCTCCGTATGACACGATGCTGGCTCAGGGGTACAGTCAACCCTTCACCTCCACAGGTATGCGTCATCGCGACTTCCTGTCTGTGATTCGTTCACAGCTCACTTATTCTCCCTTTATACGTCAGTTTCTTTTATTGTCCTTTTTACTTGTGTGTACTTGCTGTACTTTGCAAAACCCTGAATAATGTTCATGTGAGGCTGCACTGATAGCAACACTGGAAAGCTTTCAAGATCCATCAATGTATAAAAGCCAAGTTTTAGCAGCAAATGTTACATATATGCCAGTTAATCCATGATAAAACAATGCTGATCTATAATGTAAGTGGGCCTTAAATGACCTTTTGCTCAGTACAGATTTGGATTTTTCTGTTTCTGTTCTGTACGAATGTTTGGAACTAAAGCTTCTGAAGTTTTTGTTTTTTGTTTTTTGTGTTCTGTTTTTCAGTTTTTGATGTTGAAATGTTTGTCTTTTTAAATGTTTTTTTGACACTCTCCTTTCTGTCTCTCTGTTCTTACGTGGACCAGTAGGAACCTTCAGAAACAAGCAGAGTATGAGCCCTCTTTTATTGTTGCTCACTCAAACCATTGAGCGACACTTACTGTGCTTCAAGTCATAGACTATCTGTGCACATTACACACAGTAATAATTCATAAAAACCATGAAAACATAACATACATCTTCTCCATGTGGCCACATGACCGAAAACATTTCATCAATGAATATTATCCAAATTTTGTTGAGGCAAATTAACCCTAAACTCTGCTCATTCATTCACACGTTCACTCACGCAAGTCTTTCATGTAAGTGTTTTATCCCTGTTTGGTGACTGTTTCCTGCTTCTTCCAACAGAGGGCGGAGTGTCCCAGAGTCAGGAGTCCTGTGGGCTGGACAGTGTGTGTCTCAATGGAGGCTACACCCCCAACACCTTCACCTTGCATGGTCTGGGAACCACGCCCGGGTCCCGAGCTGGAGTGGTGGGCAGCACGGACCTTCTGAGGGAGGGAGGAGTTGGGATGGGAGGGGACGACATCTCCCCGGCTCTCCTCACCCCCCACGGGGCCTCAGATCTGAGCAGCGGTGCCGGGATTCGTCGTAACCTGTCTGATGCAGCGGCGCTGGAGAAGATGATCATCTCGGAGCTGGTGCAGAGCAACCTGAGGCCCTCGGTTCCCATGCCGGTTCCTCCTGAGCGCTACGGGAGCCTGGCGAGGCCTCACCATCACGACAGGGCGGCGCTCGCTCACACTGCCACTTTAACTCGACACGCACAGCCACCTCAAGAGGGCTGGGCTGCCACCATGCAGCCGAACCCACGCCACAACGCACAAGAGGGCTGGCCGCACACGAGGCACAACGCACAGGAGGCCGAGACGCATTCCACAACACGGGGGCAAGATCACGCCACGACGCCACGCTTACAAGATGGCTGGTCACACTCGCGTGTTACTGGAGATTCTGAGTCCCATGAGCTTCTTAAAGAAGGGGACAGGTCTCTGCAAGGCACCCTGGGACGCCGCGGACTGCAGGACAGGCAGCAGGCTCGTCCCCCTGACGTTCAGGCTCGACCTTACTCGACCCTCAGCCGAACCCCCGGCACTCTGTCCCGCCACCGTAACACGGGGGAGCCGGGCGGGGTGACGGACAGAGACAGGGAGAGGGACAAAGAAAGGGAGAGGGAACGGTACCGGGACAGGCCCCTCCCACCTCCTCCTCCTCCTCCCCCACAGGAGTCCGAGCCCCTGTACAAGGCTCTGGAGGAGCCGCTGCTGATGAAACAGAGGGAGGGAGGCGTGGAGACGTGGAGGAGCGGCCTGGACCGAGAGAAGGACGAGACGTTATTCTTAAAAAGAGATGGCATGATGGACGAATGGAGGGGAGGAACGGAGAGAGGCAGGGACGAGTCTTTTACCTCGCAGAAGAGGGACGGAGAGATGGACGAGTGGAGAGGTGGGATGGAGAGAGGGAGGGAGGAATCTCACATGCTGGAGAAGAGAGGTGGCAGGATGGAGGTGTGGCGAGGAGGAGCAGAGGCGGAGCAGGAGGAGACTTTTATAACTCAGAAGAAAGATTTTGGGATTGATGGATGGCGAGGTGGGATGGAGAGAGAGAAAGATGAATCCTTGTTTTTAAAGGACAGAGATGGATGGAGGGCAGGGATTGAACGAGAGAATGAGAAACAGAAGGATAGAGCGCTGGATGTGTGGAGGGGAGGGGTGGACGTCGACCGGGAGGAGTCCTTCCTGTTTGAGAGCAAAGAAGGAGGTCTGGATGCGAGGAAAAGAGGATCTCTTCGTTACCACGGCGAACGAGAGGACTCTGACGGCTTCGCTCTGCCTCTGACCCCTGACCTCGACCTCGACCCTGACTCCTCACCTATCTACGCCCGAGATTCGAACCCCTCCCCGCTCTACCCCGGAGACCGCCGCTCGCCGCCGCTCAGCATCTTCCCTCGAAGCTCGCCCCCTACAAATATCTTCGCCCCTCGAGATACCAACTCCCCCCCGAACAATCTCTACTCCCGCCACTCCCCCCAGGTGTACAGCCGAAGCAGCTCCCCTCCCCGCTTCTATACCCGCACCTCCCCTCCGACCCTCTCGTACCCCGACAGCAGCCCTGAAGGTCCGGAGGAGGTCAGCCCCACCGGTCAGACCCAGCGACCCGCCCTGGAACTTCCTTACAGCCTGGGGCGACCCCCGCTGGGCCCTCGGCCCAATCACCTGCAGACCTTCTACCAGCCGCCGCCACTGGCGTCCAATGGGGAGGCAGTGTACACAGCAGAGCCCGCCTCCGAGGAAGAGGACGGACAGATGCAGCGGGTGACGAGCCTGTGACTAGGGCGGTGGTGATCGGGGCATAGAAACCAGGCAGGAGGAGGAAGATGGTGATGACAACATAAAAGGAGAATAAAACTGATTGAAATGATGCTGCTGCTGCTTCTGGTGATGATGATGGTGGTGATGATGATGAAACTGTTGAGGACAGTGATGATGATGCTGATGAAGAAGGTAACGATGATGAAAGTGACGGCTCCTTCCTGCTTCTATCTCCCGATCACCACGAGACTTCCCCCTTTTCATGTTTTGTTACTTTTCTACGACTGTGATCCATTTATAACACCTCCTCCTCCTCCTCCTCTTCTCTCCGTCCTGAAACCCTGATGTGTCTTCCCACCTCATTGGTGCTTATCCTTATTTTTCCATCGTCTCAGTTTTCTATCGGTTCATCGGCTGGGTGTTTTTTCCCTCCCTGTAGCAAGCAAACAGTGTGTCAAAGAAGCACTTGTGTGTTGCCAAAAAATCCTTTCAAAGAACATGTGCATGACTTTATAGTGGCTTTACACAGCTACATACTGTAGGAGGAAAGTGCTGAAGTGTGTGTGTGAGTGTGTGTGTGAGTGTGTGAGTGTACCTGGTTGTGTGTGTGTGTGAGAGCTTGATGAGCATGTGTGTGTGTGTGAGTGTGTGCCTGTATATACATCATTCTTGTATAATTAATGTATCACAGTGAAGCATTTTATCAATATCAACTGGGGGGGGCCTCTTACACACACACACAACCCCCCCTCTGACTGATTTTGAACTCTTGACCAATCCCATTTTCACATCAAGACCAAAACACCCCCCCCTTCTCCCCCCAAACTACCGCTGACTGTTGGCGATGGAACTTGTTGCCATGGAGTTTTGCGTTAGCAACCGAACTCGACTCCGGAGCCAGAGATCATATAAAAACGCAGAACTTTTCTGCAACCCCTCCCCCACCCCCAAACCCGACCAAAACCCCCCGCGACCCCCCCGAGATCCTTGTACATATCGACCTCAAGTGTTCTGATCGTCTTGTATTGCTATTGAAGTTCAAGTAAACATGTGAAATAAACGCTCCTGTCTTTCTGTTTGTGTGGACGTTCTGAGAAGAAAAAAATGATGAAAAAACTGAAGAAGAAGAATAAAAATATGAATAAAATACTGCTACAAGTAGCAGAATGTAACTAAGTACATTACCCAGTTAGGTGGGTAATGTACCCACTAAAGGTGGTTGTATGTAACCTGATTATTTGGATGTTTTGCGGCATAATGTTTCTACTCCACTACATTTTAAAGACAGTACTGTACTTTTTACTCCACTACAGTTGTCTGACCTCTTTAGTTACTAATTACTTTGGTTAGAAAGACTTTAAACATTAAACACATGATGTATTTATGAAAAACGAAGCACTTTTGCACATTAAAGAACCCAAAAGTTTAAATAGGAGCCAAACTGGGCTTCACCTCAACCAGCTGACACACTTACATGCTGTTTACACATTTATTCATCAGAACAAATCCTCCGACAGTATTATGTGTAATTATATAACTCTGCCTTAAGCAGAGGAACTACTCTTACTTAATTACAATTGATTTTTTTACATTGTGGCTTTGCTGTTTTTGACTTAAAGCAACATTATGTGATGAATATTGCGAAATATTTTTCCGCATGGTTGGTGGAGATCATAAGCAGAAGCACAAAATATGAATTTACTTTCATTCATCTGGAGGCCGGAAGTACAACTTTAATTAAATTTCCTCTTTTTTGTGTGTGTATTTCCTCATTTGTAAACAGCTAACTGCTGGCTAACATGTTCACCGAAATGACTTCCTGAGGTGATAATATGGCGATGTGGTGGTAAAAGCTCGCTGCATTTCTAAAAAATGGATTTTGTTTTAAAAAAGGGTTTTTAAAATCAGATAGAAGAGGAATCATCTTTTAAAATCTTTTTGCATGAACACCTTAAAGAATTTTTAGTCTTAAAATGTGAATGTAGTGTTTGTAGATTAGAAAAAATGTCACAAACCGGACTTAAAAAGACAAAAAAAATCACATTTCTTTAATGAATCTGTGTGCTCTTGGACCGGTAAGTAGTCTATCAACTTACATTAGCGTAATAAAAATAAAAGTCAGAGAACTATTAGCGTCCATACTTTTCAAACTTGATTACATCTACAGTGTAAACATTCTCAGTCATACTTTCATCAGAGCTACATCACGCTGCGAACAGACGAACGACACGTTTAAACGGTACAACACATTAAAAAAAAAAACTTGCTTTCTCGCTATTTGTGCTTTTCCTTCGCAACCGTTACATTCACTGGGTTTGTGTAAAAAAACTGACAAACAAAACAGCTAAAAGACACATTTGTATAAAACACATTACATCCTACGTACCAAATAATTACGGAGTGGTCATTAATAATACTAACACGGAGCTGAAAAAGTGCTTGTTGTATAAAATCGGTGCGTATTTACAGGCGGCACGTGGAGCGGTAGTGGTTTCTGTGTGTTCAGGGTTCAGTCGTCTCATCTCACAGGTTAAGTGGTCAGTCACATGTGGTCGGTCACATGATCGGCGGCTCGAGCTGCTCACACGACACTCCAGTTCATCCCATTTTTCTCCCAGTTCGTAAAGTTTTTCCTCCTTTGGGCCACGTTCAGGATCTCCGGATCTCTTTCTTCTCACACACACAGTCTGTCTGAATACTGAGGTATGTGGTTTGACTTCACAGGAAACGGTCTCACATTCTTTAAATTTCGTCGTCTATCCAAAGAAACCAGACTACAGGCAGCGGGTGGATGTTGCAGGTGGAGGAGACGGCTGAGGCTTTTTTAGCAGACGGTGTGGTGGGGCGACAGGGGGCTTTCCGGTGTCTCGGTGGGAGACAGATTCGAACCAGAGCTTTTAAACATTGAGGAGATGTGGAATGCCTGGTGGGGAGGGGGGCACAGAAACACAATCTTAAGATTTTAGCAGACACACACTCTTTCATACTGTTGCATCAAAACAAGCAGGTAAAGTTGAACTGACCACCCAGTAGGCAGTGAGAGCTCCCTGTATGTAGCCCGTTAGCACGTCGGACGGGTGGTGCCTGTAGTCCGAGATGCGGGTCAGACCCGTGTAGACCGCCAGCAGAACCAGGAAGAACTGCAGCGCCGGCCGCAGCAGCCGAGCCCCGCGCCAGGTCAACCGCGCCTGCAGGTAAAACTATGGGACGAAAACGAAGGCGATGTTAATTAATGCAAATAACAAAACTGTCACGATTCAGAAGAACCTCAAAGTTCAGTCCACTTAAAGTCCCAATGTTATATTTACCTCATTTAAGAATGGATGAAATTACAGAAATTATTATACTTCCTTTCTGTGAATTCAGACAAAACCTCAGGAAGTTTTTTTTTGTTTTTAATTTATATTTTTTAAAAATTGATGTTTTAGTTTTCCACATGAATTATGTTCCCATCTAATCTTTCCTAAGCAAGTTACAGCCATTTATTCATACAATATTTCACATATTTTCAGTATTGCAAAACAAAACATGTATCCTATTTACTCAACAATTATATTTTTAAATGTTTATGTGTTCTGTGTGTTTAAATATATTATGAATAACAAAGGATTATAGAGCAAAAAGGTAAAAACTGTTCAAAAACTGAACAAACTAACAAATGAGAGGAGCTGAGAAACTCCTGTTAAAATGAATTTTTAAAGCATGTGGAGCACATTAGTGTTTTATAAGTTATAAAATGTGTTGAAATAATAGCATTTTTTAGCTGCAGGTGGACTTTTCAGGTTAATTTCTAAGGAAATTACCTTGTAGATGAGTGCGATTTAACACAGACCTCCCCTGAAGAACTGCTGAAATTAGATTAGGTATTATCTTGCTATAAATTCTCAATACTGTTTACCTAAACTGCAGAGAGATAAAGGCATTATTTCAAATCCTTTTCTCCTTTTGTTCTCTGTTATTGAGTACATTTTTACGGAAGTCAAAAGCTGCCAAGGTTGCTACTATTTGTTTTCATTCTGTTATCTTGTGATTACGAAATAAATTAATATGTTATCAGATTAATGGCTTGTTATCTGGCCATAACCGGACAAATGAATGTATTATGTTGAGATTACAAGCTGTTATTCTGTGATAACACCGTTATTCATCCCATTATCAAGAAATAACAGAATGAAAACGATAGCGACAACCGTAACTTTCGTACATTTTAACTTACATCAATAGATCTTATCATAATCTACCAATTCTGTGCCTGTTTTTTTGCCTTTGGTGCAGTTTGTGCAAATGCAAACTTAACATGTTTACCTTGTTAGCATTATGCACGTTCGACAGCACTTCTTGTTTAATTAGTCAGTGAGTTAGTTTGTGGTTAGATTCTCCTAAATGCACCACAAAGAACCTTAAAGTCAGGTCCAGAGCTCCAAGACAAGCTAACAATACTGGTGATGATTATATTATATTTTTGCAGCGCACCCAACAGTTAGCACAAAATTATTTGCCATACAGTGAATTTGGAGCCTTTGGGCCTCCTGAAGGTCTCAGACCTCTTTGTCCAGCTTGTGATTAAGCATTTACTTCTATTCTCTCTTCCTCTTTTGTAACAGAAATGCTATCTGACATCAGTTCTTTCTGTCTGTTTTGGTCATTATTTAAATTCTGATGAGCTTTGATGGAAGGCTTCATGCAGTGAAATGTGACTATAGACAGTTTTCCTCACATTCAGTGCAGTTTTTATGCTCTTGTTGAAGCTTCCAAGATTTCAAGATAATGTGAAAAACAACGATAAACAGTCTTGTTGATGCTTGTTGGTGTTTTTTCCTCTTCCCTTCTTACTAAATGTAAAGCAGCAACACTGTCACATACTGAACAGTTGGAGAGAGAAACCATGAACACACAGGCCAAGATGGCAAACGCATTAATATGCAGGAAGTACATATGCAGGCACTGGCATAAACACAAAGAGGCCGCACACAAACAAACAAACTTCACACACAACTTTGTGTGTCTATACTTGTGAGGACCTTCATTGACTTAATGCATTCTCCAGCCGTTTAACCCGACTGTAAATCTTCACCCTCAAACAGCCCAAACAGTTGTGAGGACCGACCAAAAATGTCCTCACTTTGTTGGTTAAAACCTGTTCTGAGCCTCACTATGTAGCAGATACAAGTACAGACACACACACACACACACACACACACACAATAGGGCAGAGCAGCGAGGCGGTGAGGCGAGGTCACACTCCTCCCCAGGCAGAACAAAGCTGTCTCTGTTTGTCCCATTTCTCCTTTCAGTCCTCCTCTTTTCTCCCTCTCCCTCTTTTATTCTCTCGTTTTTTCTGCTGCTAACTGGACGGACGATCGCTGCCTGTTTCATTCACTCGCTCTCCACGTTTTTTTGTAGCGACGTGGTAATTGGAAATTGGAGGGCAGACAGTAAAATTGTGTTTGTGAGAAACTGCAGAGAAAAGGAGATGGACAGACGGAGATACTCACTGCTAAATAGAGCATTGTGTACATCGCAAAGGAAGCATGGCCAGAGAAGAAGGACTTCCTAAAAAAAAAAAATGGAGAAGCATTTCAAAATTACACTAATTATTAGGATGCATGACACAGATTGCATAAACACACACTCACAAACACACACACCTGGCCTCCTCCTCCAGCCGGTGGTCATGCTGGCGGCAGTTCACCGTTGCGACGTAGGTTCCAGGCGTGCAGTTGAGCGACGCGTAGGTGACGCCGCACACGGACAGGAAGTGCGGTCGCAGCCGCCCGACGCTCAGCTTGGCCATGTTGGTGAGCGACTGGCCGACGCAGCAGCCGAACAGGAAGCAGCCCAGCTCTTTGTACAGACAGGAAACGTACAGGTTCCTGACGAAGGCCTTGGAGCTGACGCCTCTGAAGCGAACGCGGTAACACTCGCCGAGGCTGATCTGGAGGTGGAAATGTGGTCAGAACTGACATGTTACATTAATCCTCCTCACGTTTACGCTGCACAAAACAATGACAGTCAGGTTGATTAGCACTCACGGTGAGGCCGGTGATGATGATGCCACCGGCGATGAGTAACTCGTCTGAAATGGCCTCCTGGTGCAGGTAAGGGTAGGTGATGCTGGGGTCCCCACACATGAAGCCCCTCCTGTAAGGACTCACTGCCTTCAGCTCACATGCAAAGAAAGGGATGGAGGCTGGAGGAGGAGGAGGAGGAGGAGAAGGGAGATGATTTAATATCACAGCAATCCCCAGCGGGACTTTAGATATTCCTTTTGATGAAAAACTAGAGATGATGTGTGGGAAGAAAAAAAGGGAGTAAAACTAGAAAATAAGCAGAAATCTGAATCGTGGATGTTTCGGTCCACCGACTTCGGTTCAGAGTGAAAAATTTCAACTATCGGCTCGATTTAAGTTAAAATGTAAGCCGACATTCGTGTCCGCAGAGGATAAATCCTACTGACTTTGCTGCTTTCCTGACTTTTCGTTTAGCGCTAACATGAGGCGCAAAACATTGATTTAAGGCAAAATTCCTGCAAAACTGATGTCACTTCCATCAGACTTGGCTGTGATTTGTGTTGAGCATTAAAACATTTAGCTAATTTGGGACAAAGTGCATTTTCTTACTAAGAATTAGCATGTTAACGCTGTCATTATGAGTGATGTTAGCATTTAGCTGAAGTCTGCAGTGTCTAAAAACGGCCTCACAGAGCTGCTAACATGGCTGCAGACTATTTTATATTTTATACTTGTGGCCTAAACAAACGCATCCATACAAGAACTTTGTCTTAAACTTGCAAAAGTATGATTTTATTGCTGTAGACACATTTTTGTCAGTTTGCTAAAAGCGCTAATGTTCAAACTCAGTGCTGTTACAGGTATTACGCCGTTGACTTTTCATCTTTGTCACACACAAAAAAGACAGATAACTTTCTATTATACCAAGTTTTAAACAAAGTAATAGAAAGTTTTTGACTGCAGGAATCCCGATGAGGAAACTCGAGAGAGTCCTGAAGGTCAAATGAAGAATATTTTTACAACGAGGATGGGAACCCTGAGTTTTTCTCTGGAGAATCCGACCAGTTAGAGATCCATCAGGAATGTGAGAGCCGGGAATTAAAGCAGGCAAAGTTCAACGGAGACCCCGGCTGAACCGCACATTTGTGTGTGTTTGTGTGTGTGTTTGTGTGTATTTGGATGGGAATAGAACGGGGAGGGAAGGAGGAGGGGTCGGGATTGTTAGTGACTTCGGTTCAACTCTTCCCCACAAAACAAAGAGCGAATGCGGCTGCAGAACGGAGCCAGAACCAGCCTCCAACTGTCTCTGATTGTCTCCGGATGGCCTCCCCTCTTTCTCCCCCTTTCTCCCCCTCTAAGTCCTGCATGCCTGCACTCAGAGAGAGTAAGACCTGCAGAGAAAGAGAGACAGGCTTCTCGAGCTCGCCTCCCTTCTCCTTCTACAGATAATAATGCAGATTTCTTCTCTTTGCAGCTTTTATTTCCATACAGCCGACATTACATGATGCAGCTCCTGTCACATACAGGGACTATGGAGGGGAGGGAGGGTCACCAATCACAGTCATGCACACACACACACACACGCAGGCAGCGGGTCGTGCATTTATTTATTTATACCAAATACAATTCCCCGCGGCCCGGCTCTACCCTGAGAACTGGAGGGTTGTCATGGAAACTGCAGAATTCCCTGGGCAATGCACGAACCAGCTGGCATGGAGCGCCGGAGAGCTCGGATGAGTGGGAAAAAAATAAAGATCCAGGGATTCAAGCAGATGAAGACAGAGCTCGTAAAAAAAAAAAAAACTTTATTTCTCGCTCTTCATTTCTCTTATGAGCCTGGTGTTAATTCGTTCAAGCCCGAACGCAAAAACACTGACTGTCTTTGTTGACTGAATACAGAAAGATGGAAACAAAGCGGAGCTCAACATGGTGGAAGTTAAACCCTCACTAAAGACACAACGACAACGAGACACAAGAATCACTTTTCAAGAAATATATCTGAAAATACAAAGTGAACCATAAACAGATGCGAAAATGTTTAACTATTTTCTCCATGAATCCGTTCATTATTTGATGGAAACAAATAGAGAAAAAATCATAGTTTCATAACACTCAACATGATGGTATCAGATTTCTTGGTTTGTTTAACTGAAACTTCAAGAGACGATGATATTCAGACTTATAATCACATATTAAAGCAGTAAAACCACACAATTGTCGGCTGGAAGCAGAATATTTGACATGTTTGCTTAAATAAGGATCTAAAGGTAAAAAAAAGTGATTTCAACCAATCGACTAACTGATTATTCGACTCGTTTCAGCTCTAAACAACTACACACACGAGCAAAAACGGGCTGCTTTGTGGAATTAAATCAGAATATTGAAAAATCCTGTCAGTAAAGCAGCATTTCTTAAGCTTTTGGATGGATAAATGAACATGGACAACAGATAAAAGTCTTCAACTTTGACCACAGAGTCTCCTGAGGACCTTTAAATGATGCAGTGGTACATCTATTTAACTGAAATTAACTGAATAGCAGGTTTTTGATGTTTAGTCCCATTTTTAAGCGCATTCAACAGGTGAAACCGCAGATGTGAAATGTTCGCCGTGCGTTTGAATATTTACCGAGGAACAGACAGAGGAGGTCCAAGCCCACCAGGAGTTTTCTTTTGGACAGAGCCGGTCCCGTTATCTCCATGAGTTTCTTCCCGGTTCCGTTCTCCATTCCCATGCCCACCGCGGCCAGGCTGCTCTTGTTGTCCGTCAGTTTGAGCTGCAGCTCCGCGCTGGAGACGGGCGCGCCGCCGCTCTGCGCTCCAAACGGATCCAACATGACGATCTGCTGCGGCCGAAAGGGAAAGTTGTTGGCATCAGAAACTCGGGAGAGAACTTCTCACGCCAGGAGCTGCTGGGAAAATGAAAATCCACGAGCTGCCACAGTATTTAAGCCGCTGCTTCGCCGTCAAATCAGCCTATAAAATGTTTTTACGCATTTTTTGTCATTTCATCACGGAGTCTGGCGGACTCGTCCCGACTCGTCGCAGGACATCAGTCACCTTGAAGCTATGCGGGCGGGATGGAGCGGAAACTTTACACTGATTGCGAAACTCTCTCTCTCTCTCCGTCTCTCTGTCTCTCTCTCAGTCTCTCTGTCTCTCTGTCTCTCTCTCCGTCTCTCTCTCCCAGTTTTATCACTTTGATCGCAGGGCGCAGCGAGGAGCCCCGCATGCATCAGACGCGTGTCACGCTGACGACGCTTGATGGATCCGTGCGTGACATAATTTCCCGATGATCATGTTTCCCCTTTAATTTAGCTATTTATCTTAATGTATCTGCCCACGTTCACAAAAAACAGAGTTTTTTAAAATCATAAATCAACTGTTATGTTAGAAAAAAATTGACTTTTTATGTCTATGAGTAAAATACAGCCTGTTTTTTAAACTAATACGATTCCTCAAACCTGCACATCTGCATATAAACTAATTATTCTTCCTTGTTACTTTTCAGTCAGCATCATGGCTCAAAAATGAGAGAGACTTTTTAAAAATGGCGCTCTATTAGTGATGCTAACCCTTTTATTTAGTAATAACACGGTCATAAATGCCATAAATTCATTATCCAGTGCTATAAAGTTAATACATTTGTTTACAGATCATCTTGGTCATGAAGTTCAAGGGGTAAAAGGGATTTCTGACAACATTACAGATTTAAAAAAATACTTATTAATGGCTTAAATCTGATCTATAAAGTTTCAGTTAATGATTTATTAACAATTAAAGAGAAAGTTAAGTATTTGAGGAAACACCTGTGCATCTCCATGTCCAGTGATTACACAAGAAGATCATACAACTGTTTTTACTGTGATGTAAAGCTTCAATCAGGAGTTAGTTAGCCTAGCTTAGCTTAGCTTAGCCCAAAAATCAATTAAGGAAACAGCTAGCTTAGCTAAATATAACAAAATCTGCCTGCCAGCTTCACCAAAACTCACAAGTAAACTGTTTTATTGTGTCATTTTAATAAAAATCCATTTAAAAAAAACTATTGGTGTTTTTGTTCTGTGTGTGCTGCTGTTTTTTTGGCTTTTTTTGTTACCTGGCAAATTCACCATTACAGCGCCCAATAAAGTCAACAAGCGATGCAAGTTTTAAATCCATACGAACCCCGAAGGTTAGTTTAGATTTTTTAATTTTATTGTTTTTGACACCTTTTGTTTCCCTCAAGAAACATCTGTCAAATACAAACATTATAGTTGGAATAAAACACAAGTTAATGAATTCAATCTGACTTTTCAGAGGACTTAATAATAATGAATGTGAAAGACACTCAGACTAATAGTATAGATAAAGATAGGCGGATATTGATGATGATCTCATATCTTCCCTTGTTCCTTTCTTTCTTTTTATTCTGCGGGTCACTGGTTGGTTGAGTTACAGGTCAAGATAAATTTATTTTTATGTTTCATCGACATCATGGCTAATGACACACAGTAGTTTCCTGCTGATCATAATCAGCCACAAGTTCCTTGTTTTAAGCTTCTGTTTTGCTGTGAAACAGCTTTCCACCTCACAGCAAATTTTTCATTTTCTGAGGAACTCTGAGTTCAGTTAAGGTCATATTTATATACCAGGAAAAAGATTGTAAAACTGTACATTTTATTCCCTCTGCTGCTGTTTTCTCAATAATGTGAGAATCATCTTTTTATTTTTTTTGCTTCTTAAATTGTGGTGATGTGTTTTATGTTGAACATCTGGTGCTTCTTTGTGTTTTTATTTATCTTTAAACATCTTGAAAACATGTTGGAAATAAATGTTTTTACATTAAAATGTTATACTTTGATTTTTTTTATTGTCTCTCTGTGACTGTTAATCCATAAAATCAATCAATCAACCAATAAATGACTCACAGATAAAAAAAAACTCCCCTCTATATTTACACTAATAGTTTAAATAATTTGTGTACTGAAAGATTTCGTAGTTTTATGATGAAAACAAGGAAGTGTGTTCGCTCTTGTTATGATGGCGAAACTGCAGTTGCAGCAACATTCAGGTCACATGGGGTTTCTGCTGTAGGGGGCAGCAAAAGCACAGCAAGGGGAGGGTTTGTTCGACTCCTCTGCTGTTGGTCAGCATTTTTTTCTTTCAGTTTTGAACGTATATATAAAAAATAGAGAGAGAGAGAGAGAGAGAGAGAGAGCTTTTCCAAATGTGAAGTGAAAACAGAGACAGTGACTTCCCTGTGTGAAAGCCCAGCTCATCACGATGAAGGTTTTTTCTGATGGCAAAAAAAAGACCTTTATGTAATTCTGACCACAGAAAATCCAACACTGGATATGAAAACAGTGCGTAGGTGGGTGTTTGTGTGTGTATTAGTGCGTGTGTGTCAGTGTGTCAGTGTGGTCTGACTGATTGCTGTAATTGCTTTCCGCAGGTGAGCCATTCAGTGTCATTACTTCACGACTTCTGCTCGATATTTCATCAGTGACACTAAGGAAAGTCTGTTTGAAATGACTTGCCTCCACATGACACATTACAGCACTCACTGAGTAATGGTGCATGTCACTTCCTGTGATGAAAGGCGGAAAGCAGAGGCCTAAGGACCGCGCATAATTTTCGTTAAGCGATTTACTGATAAACTACTTCAGAATTCCAATTCACACTGTACATTTATGTGAGTAACACACACACACAAACAGACGCAAAACACTCCAAAGTGTCCTCAAACACTCCAGGAAAGTTCAAACACATTCAGATAATCAGCTGCCCTGTTGGTTTTTGAGATTTAACAGATTGCAGATTTAACTTTCTTTAACAATTATGGAAACTTTTGAGGAATGCGTGTGTTTACGTGTGTGTTTGTGTGTGTGTGGGTGTGTGTGTGGTTTTTGTCTGATGGCATGTTTTTTTTGTGTGGTTGGTTTCATTAGGGAACAGGAGAGCAGGGTTTTCAGCCTGCAGAAGCATATGACCTTCTGTAAACTGTGTCAGACGTTGTATCGATAAACTTCTAATTTTCTCTCTTTCGCACTAACTTCCTCATCTCGATTTATCGCTCAACCGCAGAAACAGTCCCCGCATTTTTCCCATCACACACTGCCCTTTTCTCAGTTGTCTTCCCTCATGATGTTTAAATTACTTCAGTTGTTTTTGTTTGTTCGTTTTCCTCTGTTTGTACAGCAAAAACGTTAGATGATGTTCTATCAGGATCATTAAACGCTGGTTAAGGAAGTCTGATTTACATGTTTTATTGCAAAGTCGCACACAAAATCTGAGCGGGGTTTACAGACCCGCAACAGTAAAAGTTCCTGATCCTGGGCCAAGCTTTCTAAGAAGATGAATAAAAACTCCCTCAAAAACTCAAATGAGTCGGGGGAAAACCTGGGAAACCTAAAAAGATATTTAAAGAGAGATTTCACCTGCAAACAGGATCCGAACTGGACAGGTGTGAAAGTGGAAATGAGACAAAGTAAAAATAAAACAGTTTAAAAGATGGTGGTACTAAAAATATTATGTTATTTATATAAATGTGGCCCAGAAAAAAATATATTTGAGTAAAAATACTGCACCTCTTAAAGGAAACAACATTAACACCCTCACATCTCGGTACACAGTTCAAATCCAGAGCAGTATAAGGGTTGTATTTGTACATTGTATTTCATTTGCAACCAAAAATAATAATATTAGAAAGGACAGAAAAAAATATATATGCATGGAATTTATTATACAGTCATTTATAATGTATATATATATATATAAAATACCTTTAAAGATAAAGTAAAATTATCGTTGCTTTAGTAGTCTTTTGACATCAAAATCATTTAAGTTTAAAAAAAATTTTTTTTAAGAAAATTTTTATCTTAACAATATTCTGCACTGGAAAAAATGAGGCATGTTTATTAAAAGTTCTTTCTAAACAACCATATAATGTTTCTTTATTTGAATTCCTTACAATTTCATCCCATTAAACCACTTTACTTTAGGAGTGAACGTCATTTTGCTTAAAACTGCTGTAACTGCATGTTTATTGTAACCACAACTCACCAGTTTATTTCAGTGTAATAGCAAAAATAATTGAGATTATGAGGACATGACTTACCGTCTTAGACATCGTTGTTGCATAACTTCAAAGTTGCTCAATAATTTTTCTGTTTTACTGCAGCACAGGATCTTAGTTGTAGTGTATGTAAAGTGTGTATGAAGTGTATGTAAAGCAACAGCGGCAATAAACATCAACAAACGTCACTGTTTTTATGGGTCAAACACGTTTGTGAAGCTTAATCCTCCACCTTTCTTCATGTTTGAGTTGAGTCCACAAATGCTGCCAACATGGGGTCAATTTGAGTTGTGGATTTCCTGAGAAAAGCTGTGTGGATTTTTTAAAATTTATTTTAAAAATGAGTTGATCTCTGTAGAAAAAAATATAGACAAGTTTAATTGTTGTGGCTCAGGCTGTTTCGATTCCCTGTTTCTGACCTCAGCACGTCACAGCGTCCTGATTGTTGACATGTATTGTAAAGCTCTTTGAGTGGCCGAAATCCTAGAAAAGCAGTGCGCAAAATCTGTCAATTTCCATCCATTTTAGGTGTATTTAGCTGCTAATGATGTTAATGTGAACTGTGACTCATTTAGCTCTCTTAGCAGGACAGTTTACTGATGGCCTCAGCAAATTTCTGAACCTGTGGTGGTTACAGTCACTTCTCGGCTCTGCTGTGTCTTATTATAGCCGAGCACTTCCCTTTCAGGAACAACTGCAAACATTCCCTTGACCTTCCTGTCTTAGTAAACTGTGTGGAAATGATCAGATGATTGTCTTAAATTGTCCTGCAGGATCTTGGTCATCCACCCGATGCAGGAGGGGAAGCTCTCGCCAGTAAATACACCACCTGCACTGGAACACGTGGTGAGAAACTCATGAGTTACTGCATCTCAGAGAAACACGGATGCCCAGAAATACAGGTGTTTCATCAGCTGAAGCAGACTTCTAGATTCAAGATGCATTTATTTATCTGTGCATTTTAGCCAAAAGCTGATCAGTTATTTTACTCACTGCATGCTTCTCCAAACATGGCCACTCTGTCCCAGAAACATGAGCCACGTGATGCAAATATCATGGAGAAAAAGTCAGTGAATTACCAAAGTCTTTGTGATTTATGAATGTCTGTACAAAACTTTGTACAAAACAATCTGACTGATGTTGACGAAGTTATACTGGAAAAGTAGAAACTTGCTGGTTGTGCAACAATCAGTGACTCACTGTACTTAGATTTCATTCGCTAGAGACATTTAATCAAAGTTTTCATGGAGAAAAAGTCAGTGAATCACCAAAGTCTTCATAATTTACTGAGAGGGATTTATGAATGTCTATACAAAAGTTTGCACAAAACGATCTGATACTGACGAACTTATACTGGAAAAGTAGAAACCTGCTGGTTTTGCAACAATCAGTGAATCACTTTACTAAATTTCATTCTCTAGATACTTTTAATCAAAGTTTGTTTCATGGAAATCTATCAAAAACAACAACAACAACAAAAAAAAGCTGCTGCAATGCACCAAAATGTGATGAGAATCTTTCTTAAACTTCACCACATCTGCCCCACTAATACTGAGACCTGTGGAGACGTTTGTAAATCTAAAACGAATGTAAAACGAGTCGAAATGTTGTTGTTTTTTAATCTACATGACCCTCATTTGTCCACTTTCATGCTAACTATCACTTTACTTTGGTATTTTTTCTCTTGTGTGTATATTACTCATAGTTTTTATTCTCAAATTGTTTATATTATTCATATTTTTTCTTATTATTCTCTATGCAGATATTGTTATTCTAATTACTTTATTTACACATGTGACAGTCTGTGAAATTCACCCGCTGGTGCAACAAAACATTTTCCCAATCTGGATCAATAAAGTACATCTAAGTCTTGGTCATGCAGCCTTTGTCATTGTCCGTCTTACAAATTCTTATATTTTCCCACTATACATTGAAGGTGAACATTCGAGGGCGTCAGTCTGCTGCTAAACAAGCCTCCATCTCCTGTGCAGACCTTCTCAGCTTCTGGATTTTTTCTCCATTAAGCCACAAGAGCTTTAGTGAGGCCCAACGCTGATGTTGTGAAAAAAGGGCCATAAAGCTCATGCACACTAAACACTAAAAAGAGGACTTTGCTTTTATGTACATGGGTAAAATCATGTTTAAAGGGCCTGGCCTTGTTGACACAGCCTGCTTAGAAAACTAGTGTCCCCCCCAAATTATTGAGAATAAGGAACCTTACCCAATTAGTGAAAAAGAGCACAAAACAAGGAAAAGACTTACTTATGGTTGTGTAATTTACATCAAAAAATTTCAAAACAACTTTCAGATATGTACAAAATAAACACATGGAAAACTGCAACAACTTCATTTTGGGTCGTGATTACATAAATGTAAAAGAATTTTTTTTCTTTGTTAAGAAATTCCAAATATTTTTCAATTATTGCAGGAAAATTCAGCAGAAATCACTAAAGAATGGCATTTGTGTAGCACCTGTTAATGTTCACATGACTTGCATGCAACATTTAATTGCTTAAGCTAATTTCTCCATGTGATGCAACACATGAAGTTGATCTCTCCATGTGGAAAGTTACCGAATGAAAGTTACTCTCCCTTATTTGTGACCCTTCTTGCCCTCATTGTCTCGTGCCCCCTCGCTCTCTCTCTTACATGCAATGCGGGTAACTCCCTTGAGTGCCCACGCCTGCATCTCTCTCGGTCGAGACTTAAGACTGTAGTGTGACTTGTTTGATATGGGATGTGTCATGACATACTGGGATATCTTGGCGCTCCTGCGTTTTGTTGAAACCTTCTCTCTCACGCACGCACGCGCGCACGTACACACACACACACTCACAGACAAAGAGCGAGGGATATCCACACATCGGGGGGATTCCCGCGTGATTGCGCAAGACAGCAGAGTAAAAGAGTCTCATCAGTCTGATTTAATAGTAAACTCGGCTGGCACGCGGTACATCAGGTGTGTCCAGGTTGTGACGCGGTGTAGCCTTTTATAGGTTGATGATGAAACAGGCAGACTCGCGCGCGCGCGCTCACACATCTATTTCTCATCTGTTTCAAGATGTTTTAAGCGAGGCAGTTGCGCCCTCATTAACATGCTGTCTGCCTTCACCCATGATCTGTGTGCCACTTTCTGCCTGTGGGTGAGCGGCTGTTTGACGCTGTGTCGGAACGTAGTCAGGACGGAGCTGAAGCTCAGCTTTTTTTTTTCTCTCTTTCGTTTTCCACCGCACAAGCTGCTTCTGGGGCGCAATTGCGCAATCGCAGGGGAGAGCTGCGGAAAGTCTGCGCGTCTCGTTTTCTCACCTCGTGTACACACGACGAAGGAAGGGGGGGGGGGGGGGGGGGGGGGGGGGGG
>JAPZDY010000020.1:14487180-14498797 GCA_029783645.1 Ctenochaetus hawaiiensis | reverse complement strand
TAATAATAATAATAATAAAAATAATAATTCTCCTAAGGAAAACAATGTTTAATGTTCCCTTTGATTTGTTTCCCAGGTCCAATGAAATCAGTAGCTGCTGGATCAATCACTGCTATTTTGCTGGTGATCATATTCATCTCTGCCTTCTTTTTGATTCGGTGAGCAGTTCACTTTTACTGTGTTTACAACTAAAGTTACAAAAAAGTTTGGACAATGTGAAAAATGTGAATAAAAACAGAATTCAGTCGTTTACCAACAACAGTTTACAAAATATTCCTGAGTCCATGTAATAATGTCCTTTTTAATGTCGTGTCTGGTTTCTTCATTTATTATCTTATCCAGAAGAAAAATGTTCTCAAAACAAACTGAGGAGCGACCAGACAACAGGACACAGGTGAGGAGGAGTTCAGGTGGATTCACTCTCACCTGGAAACTCATTTGAATATCACTTCATATTTCTCTGTGGACATTTTTTTCACTAAACTCTCTGTCTCTTTCTCCTTCTTTCATCCTCTTTTCTTCTATTTGACTCATTAAAACAAGTTCCTCATTCTTAACCCTGCAATGTTTAACTATACAGTCATTTTGCGATACAATCCAATAAAAATCAGCTCTAGCGCTTAAGTTCTCTTGTTTATGTGATGTTTCCCCTTCAGCTAAACATGGGTTTAGTGTGTGAGAACCCTTCAGCTGCTGTACAAAGAACACAAGCAGAGGAGCAGGACAAGCTGTGCTATGCTAGCGTCAGCTTCTCTAAAAACCAGGAAGATCCTCTCTACTCCAACATCAGTCCAGCTCAGCTGAACAGGCACAAGAATGAGGAGGAGGAAGAAGAGGATGCTGTTGAGTACACTGCTGTTAACTGTGAGCGTGCCAGTGCCATACAAAACTGATATCAGTTCCAACCATTTTACTGCTGTAATGTCAGTCATGTTGAGCTTTTTTGTAATTTCATAATACCGTGAATATGTTTTTCCATTAACAGATTCAGACGTCCAGAGGGCGTGAAGGATTCGTCTATCTTGTACAGCACTGTCTTCAAAACATCAAGAACATGAAAACAACATCTTTGGTCTGTAACTTTACAGTGATGAAGCAGGCTTCTGCAGTGGTGTTTAATCCATAATACAACATTTCTCAGGACTGACCTGATGCAGAATAAAAACATTAAACAACAAACATGTAAACTAACTAACTTCCTTCTACCAACAATTTATCAAAAAAGTTTGTTCGACAATAATGTGCTTTGTTTTGTTTCTGTTGAGTCCAAATGCTAAACTGGTGCATCTGATACACTCAGATGTTGTCAGTTTATAGTCTCAAATCAAATACAGTGGTCACTGGTTCTGATTGGATACCTCTAACCTTGTCAATAATTTAACCATTTGAACAGTTTTCAAACTGCTGGAAACAGGATTTTCTCTCTTTGTGTTCATCATCACTTATCTTTCATTTTCTCTAAATAAAAGAGCTGAAAATTTGTGCGAGTAAGATTTTGTAATGACATCTGCCTCAGTCACAGAGTTCTGGTGTCAGTTAACTAACATGTGCTAAATTTAAAAGTTATTGATAAAAGTACAGAATTTGCATAAAAATGTTAAAAGAGCATCATCTTAGTGCCAGTCAAGTTTTGTGTGGCTTTAACACAATCTTTCTTTTCAATCTTTGCTGTTTTTGCAGTTTATTTAACTTGTTGTTGTCCTACATTGTCAATATTCCAAGTTTATTAGTGTCTTGTTTGAGGATTATTTCATACATTTAAAGAAAAAAAAATTAGTTTGTGAAGGAATTTCTCTAACCACTTTGGCCTTTTCACCTCCGCGTTTGCCACTATAGTTCTTTGCACATAAGTAGAGCAAAGTTGATGTCTGTGTCCCATAGTCTCTTTTCTATAATCAATGTTGTGCCTTACAATTATTTGTGCAGACTCTCCCCATCTGCCCTCGCCATAGTAACCAAGGCCGAGGGTATGAATGTTAATGTTCTGATACCCAGTAAGATCCTGAAGGTGAACAGCTTGACCTTATTTTGACGCATAGTTTAGGACTGATGACATGTGAGGACACAAAGACTTAAAACATCTTAAACACAGGACAGCCTAAGATCTTCTCAATGTTGAGTTTTGCAATAAGTGCCTCTGCGTAAGACATTCACTGTCTCCTGACCTCATTTCCTCCAGTTCATCTTCCATCAGATTTTTTCCTTGGCGTCACGGACAGGATCCCAATACAGCAGAGACAGGAAAGAGCAAATTTAAAGTTTTTCTTTGGTTTTGCCTTGACGGCAGCAAGATATAAATCTAAAGCAAGCAAAGCGAAATCATAAATACGTTCATTTAACAATAAAATTGATCTATGTACAGATTCTTTTAAAAATTCTTTTAAAAAAAGCACCCGATCTGGAGCCCAGGGCGCGATTTTGCGACACGGCTCTTGGTCATTTTCGTTGACGATGACGACCCAGGCCTGATCACTGCCAGACCTGTTAAATCAAGAAATTAAATACATAGAACCTGTCTGACAAGGTGAGGTAGGATAAAAGATCTCCAAAAGCAACACATCGTGACACGATCTAAAGAAATTCAAGAACAGATGAGAAACAAGGTCACTGACATCCATTGGTCTGGAAAGGGTTACAAAGCCATTTTTTAGGCTTAAGGACCCTAGCGATCATTTAAAAACTGCATTTTGTATGTACTTGGGTTATCTGGTATTAAAATGTGTTTGATGATCTGAAACATTTAAGTGTGACAAATATGCAAAAATGTAAGAAATCAGGAAGGGGGCAAATACTTTTTAACAGCACTGTAAAACCTCAACCTTGTAATGCAGAATTAATAGGCTTTTTTCCAGGACAAGCAGGGCTATCAGAATATCTACACTGCAGGAGTGTCACTTGAACGTGTTAAAAGAAAAAAATGACCATTAAATACAAAAGATAGAGCAGAAATGGAATCAAAAGACTTAAAAAGGCTACAGTTTTTCTTTTTAGGTTAGAATAAAGAAATAAACCCACACACAAAGAAAGATATGTATAGTTTGCAGGCTTTTTGACAGAAACTTCAGATGTGCTAATCATAGCTGTAATTCCTACTAGCAATGAATCAGAAAACCCATTATTCCTCCACTAGAGGGCCTCACTCTCTTCTGACATAATTTCGGTACAAATTTTACGTGGGTTGGTCAAATGTAAATGTTTAAAAATGAAATGACTACACATCCAAAAGAATGATCCATGTGCACTAGGCACTGGATTTAGAATAAAACTCAAAGCTGCGTAAGTAGGTCCTAATTATATAACGTTTAATATTAGATTTTTGTCTGACGACAGTGAAATAGTAGACACAATGCATTATGGGAGGAAAAATGTGCTTACTTTGACACAAAAAAGGATTATAAAATGAATACAGAGCACTTACAGTTTGGGTTTCATCATTGGATTATGACAAAGAAGTTTGCGGAAAGGGACGGCAACACAGAGCGCAGTTTCTGTCGGGCTTTTGCAAGGAGATGTCTTTTTACTCTAAAACTACCGAACTTTATTCCTTTATTTTGTACATTGCGTGTTTAGATGTCGTATCCGTTGCCTTAAACTCCAGAGCTTTAAAAAAATTTATGCAAAAATACATCCAAATACACCCAAATCCCCCACAGTCCAAACACAAAAGGCCACAAACCAAACTCAAAATTCTACATGGGCTTTTCTTTCAGTCTCTTTTCTCAAGTTCTGTTTTTCAAGTGTTATAACGAAAAACGCGGTTTAGTTCAGTTTGGTTCTTGTTTCAACCCAGATAAAATTAAGAACGCTTTTGGCTGAATAGAGGCTCTCAAAAAACAAAAGAAATGGAAAATGAATTGTACTCACGGCACAAGTTGGTCAGTCTTTAGATCCAGCGTGGATTTTGTCCGCCGGTGTGTAGAAAACTGAGCGGCTTCAGTCAAACAGCTGAGCAGTGTGAAACAAAGAAACGGGAGAATGCAACGGGTTCGGGTGAGGTGACCAGAGACTGCTGACTGTGGCAGATGAATGAACTTAGTGAAAGATGTTAACGTCCTTACCTTTGCCGCTCTGATTGGGGATTTTGGCCTCCACGCTGCTCCTTTGTCCTCCTGCTGCTGAATGAAAACTGAGTGATATATCTATAGGAAGTAAATTGAAAGGTGGCACGAACTGGAGCCAATCGTTGAGTCTGATTAGTGTTTCCGTGGGCGTAAACAAACATGACGATTGTGTGCGAGGTGGAGTTAGGGGTACAAACCAGATGTAGGTTTTCACGTGTTAACATGTTGCACTAATAATTTGAGATATCCGAGCGATTGTGAGGGTAGTGGTGGACTGACACGCATGTATGCATTCATGAGTCCTCTCTTAGCTCTCCAAGTGTCTCTGAGCAGCAAAGCTTTGGATGACAGCAGTGCAGACTAACACATTACTGTTCATTAGGATCAATGTGTTTTAGACATGCTTATCTGCTGGATTGTGGAAAGCAGAGATATCATCAACATGAGACAGATAGATAATCCAAGAAATATTCCAAGTGAAGCAGACATGGATGCGATGAAACAGACTGACAACAACGCTTCAAAATGAAGTAAGTCCCCCTGTGTGTTAATTCAGCTTATGTGTAAAGAGTGCTGGTGATGGAGGAAGGATGAAAGGCTCTCTGCAAGACTCCAAGGCAAAGATGGGATTGAAGAGATGAAGAAAACACTGTTTTGTTATAAACAAAACAGGCGGCAGAGATGGCTGTCATGTCAAGTGTCCATGGTTAACTGGCATCTTAAGTCTGTTTTGACATGTTGGTTTTTATTAATGCTTTTCCATCCATGCGGTTGTGTTAGGATCACTGACTGTATAAAACACACGCCCAGCGAGACGTCACATCATGCTGCGTTCAAAACCACTCCTGCCCAGGGTTTAAAAAAAGGTCTCAGTCGCCAAAAAACTCGGTATGAATTATTAAAATTAAAACCACCAAAAAGTAAAGCATTCAGACAGCAATATATTTGTTTTTACGTATAAAGACAGAAATATTCCACCATTAAATCTCCAATTTAGTGTTGTCTATTGATTTTTATATAATATACCAGTTACTAATTCACCAGATCACAAGGAGACATTGCTAGTGCCATGAGAGGAAATAAATAAAGAATACAATAAATAAATCCTTAAAATATTTTCTGTGTAAACCCGTGCAAAAATAAAAACAAAGAGACCCACTTTACTGAATCTCACTGTTAAATCCTCTGCAGACTGGCTGGGAGTGCATTTCACAGCAGGGAGCATGTAGGCCACAAACACAGGTCGATTCTCTCCGGGAGAACACAAGAGAAACTTTTGTAAAAAAAAAAAAAAATTACAGCAGGACAAATATTTAATAAATATTTAAAGCTGCATGAAGCTCAGTTGATGCTGACTTGATCAAAAAGTATTATTGAAAAAGGAAAATCTTAAATCTCTAACACATTCGGTCAATATGTGGGCCTACATGGGGATATAACAACTAACACTGCGGTGTTGTTTTCACATGTTACTAATGATTCATGTTTTAAATAAATATACAACTTGATCATAACAATCAGCACTACTTCTCTGCAGACTTGGTGTTTTGAATTTTTCTTTTGTTTTTTGCAGCCTGTATACTGCAATCTCCATAGCAACCCTTTCAGTAATGCCAAATGAACTTATAATGGAAAACATTTTGATTTTGTTTCACATTCTTGCTCTACATAGTTTGTAAAATGAAAAACAGGAAGCACTTGAAGGCAGCAACACAGATTCAGTATTTAAAATGTCTCTCAGAGATTTGTTGGGACAAATCCCTGCACACCTGAAATCAAGACCAGTAACTTTCTGAGAGCAAATACAGCACAGACACACCCACACAGTCTTTACACCCTTTCTGTAGGCCTACTGGCATACAACCAGAAAAGGTGATTGCAGCTAAGCAACATATGTGTGCCTTTATCTTCCTATTAAAAAGGGTTTAACCAATATGATTTCACCATATTTGAAACGGGTTTGAAAAAAAGTGACAATGCCATTTGTGTGGGAAAGACCTGGTCCAACTTGTGTTTGTCAAGTAGGCAAACCTGTTGTTCAGGGATGAGGCATTTTTGATTTTAACTGCAAGTGTTAAACAGCTCTACAGACCCACCCAAAGCATGGTGTCTTGAGCAGTGAGGTTAGAAAAGTGTTCTTTTATTGAGGCTATAGTTCCTAAATTTCTTTCTTTTGTATATTTTAGGTTGCCAGGTCAAAGTACACAGGCCTCCACATGAAGCTCCTTGTATTTTAGTATTTCCTTGTATTTTAAAACGGTGTTTTTGGAAAACCTGTATGCAGACAAAAATTAAATACGGATGTATCATAATTATTATTCCCTTAAATGTGTTCTCATCAATTTCATTCATTGTAGTGTTTTCTCACTGTACAAGAAGGTTAGTTTTAGGTAAACGCTTTATACTAACACAAGCAATTTATAGCCTATATGTATATATATATATTATTTTCCTTATCAGTTTACAGACAATTTACATACCAAAGCTAATCTTTGGTCTGTAAATATTAAAGTGACAACATACCAAGTTAGCAGAAATTTTTATTAATATAAAAGTTTATACATAAAGAAAACACAATATATAGAGAAATCCTTCTAACAAGAGAATGAAGTAATGTAAAACAAACAAACATTTAAAAGCTGTAATAGCATAAGATTGAGGGGATATCATACAAGAATAATATTAAACCTGGAAATAAAGTTTGGAAAAGACAGCAGAGAGTCAGAAAGACAAGACAACAACAGAAAAACAGAGGGGAAATGCAGGTTGTCCGCGGTGCAGATGGTCGCCAGTTTAACCAGTAAGCATGCGCACAAACGGACAGAGTATTTCAAAGAGCAATAAACGCATCTAAATAGACTCCATCCAATTATACCAGCAGAGCCGTGACCTCTCCGTCTGCTCAAATCTCATTGGCTACGTCTCTGATAGTGTGGGCGTGTTCGCGTGAATGACGCCCGTTGTGATTGGCTGCGGCGCGGACTCAGAGTCCGGTTGAGGTGGCCTCAGCAGTCGCATATTTCTCGCTGATTGGAGGCGGTTCTGTCATTCAACGGCTGCCAAGATGAAGCACTACGAGGTAAGTTGTATCTATGAAACTCTAAACCGTCAATGGGGAGCGTTGTAGGGCCAGAATTCAATTAATCTAATCAGTTTAGATTTTTTTCTGCGACTTCCGTTAGCGTAAATTCAACTAGAACAGTTGAATTTGACGCATTAAACGTTAGCATTGAGGATCGCATGCTGCTAGCATGCCGCCTGTCATATGCTAGTTGCTATGTTCGAGGATTTGTGACTCCTGGCGCAGGGTATTTACGGCTTTAATGACAAATATCTTAACCTGAAAGTCAAGCTGCACCCGTGTTATATTTGCGTTGTGGTTTTGGTTGGTTATTAAAAAAGCTTTACCTCTGTTTCAGTTCAACACAGAGCCCTCTGTGCACGATAGCTTAATGCTCGACATCACCGCCATCTCTGGCTGAAGTGACGAATGACGCTTCTTATCTTGTTATTACCCAATAATGCAGGTGAACATTCGAGTGCGCAATCTCATCCCTGTTTAATTAACCCACATGGCTTCGGTTTAATTTATCTAACGTAAGAAAACCTGTCAGACTACCATAAGTTGATAAGAGATGCTAACCAGGAAGGAAAAGCATAAAATGTTCTGGCTAGCTGTTAAAAAAGGATCCAGGCTTGATCACCTCTAAGGCCTGTTTCATCATTATGTAGCTCACCTATGTTACTCTTTTTGCTGCCACGGGCACTGACTGCTTCTGTAACTGTGAACAAGTCGAGTTTCACAAGCACTAAAACCCATCAGACCGGATTTGAAGTAGTCTGACAGAAACTGACCCAACCAGGCTGCTCTGGTTCCCCTTCTTTCACTTGGCAGATGAGGCTTTTGCAACCTGCAGGAGGCAAAACAATATTTAAAACAGGTTAATAATGATACAGCAAACTTTATAATTTGTTTCAAAGACTCGAACATTTTTCAATTTTAAATATGCTACTTATTGTAAGGGTTTGTATTACAGCTGTATTATCCAATTGTTGCACTGGTATCAGCATTTAATTGCACCAGCTTTTGAAGTGAAGCACTGTTTCATAATTATTTGATGCCCTCACATTACAACAATTGTACACAGTATAACACTGAAATACGTGACTCTAAAGAGTCTGTGAAGGTTGACTGTGAAAGAAAAACTGACATATTGTCCACACATTGGCTGAACCACAACACTGAGATTGCAACTATTACAAAATACTTTGAAATTACAGTTTTTGTTTGCGGTTTTCAAAATGCTGCTTAGTTACTCATCTGTGTCAAAGGTGTGTGGCAAGCAAAACTGACTGATTAACCACAAGTATGCAAAGCATTACCTATCTCATTTATGATAACAGAAACTACAAAAATATGATAATTGCTGTGTGTGGACTATGACTGACACCGTAATCAGTGCAGTGTTAAAAAGATAAACGCTCACACACGTGCAACACATTGAAACGACTCTTTGAGTTCCTTTTTCTGCTCATGTTTAATTATTTTTATCAAATCAGTTTAAAAAATTAAGTTTATGAATTCAGTTGTGATTTTAAGTGAGTGAACATTTTTGCAAACTGCATCCTTTAGGGGGCAGGAAAAAACAATTTGAGCTGAAAAGAAATAATTTATTACATTATTTAACTAAATAAACTTAACTGTCACATTTCTTTGCTTGTAGTTTTCACAATATCTTGAAGCATAAACCAAATTTTAAATGTTTTTATGTGAGTCATTAGACTAGTTTATATATAGTTTCATTGCATAAACACCAGGTAGCACCAGAGAGCTGCATCACTTCATTGTGATCTCACTTGCTAGCATATAAAACACTGTGCAGCAGAGACACAGACACACTCACAGAGCAACGAAACATTTCCAGGGTGTCTGTAAATCTGTCTAAACAGGTCATCTTACCAGATTTCATAAATAGACTCTTACCTTGGGATCGTAAGTCCATGCAGAACCTGCAAATAAACAAGCAAAGTCCACTGTGAGGCAATTAAACCGTATTTCTCTCTGCTTCGCTCTCACCCTTCAGTGCATTACCAGGACAGACTGTCACTGCCAGACAGACGCTTTATATAGATGGGACGGGGGAGGTCCAGTGGCAGTGGGTATGCCTGGCACACGGGCAGCTGAGATGGGGTTATTTTGCCTCACCACAGTGTCATATGTTCTGCATGATTTAGGCACACAGGAATGTTTAACTTGTGCAGCAAGATTCGAGTCCTCGTCCTGTGAAATCACATAAAAACTACAGTACATGCCTTTGAAAAATAAACACAATAAATTACATTTAATGAAAATGAATTTGGTTGCATCTCAGTCCAATTACAAGAAAATCTTTTAATTTTGTATGTTCTTTATGTTGTTTTCATGCAAGTGTTTAAATATTTTGTGTGACAGAAAGTTAAAGCATCTTAGACAATAGTTTTTGAGCAACATTGGATGATGCTACCAAAAAACATCCACATTTCTTTCTGGTACATTGATCACACACGGTCCTGGCCTCTGTCTAAATCAGATGTTTTAGTGAAGTTTACATCACAAAAAATATTTCACCGAAATCCATACTGTATTTCAAATGTGCTGCATCCAAGAGCAGAATACATGTCCAACCTAAACTTCTATTTTAACACTTAACTATGTCTTTGATTCATTATGGAAACTGTATCTTGACTGGTGTGGAGGGGCGGAGGGGGGGTGGACTTCATCCAGGGGAATGCCCTGGCTAATCCCTCTGAGTCTGGAGTATTATCACCTCTCGGTTGGATAGGGAGACTCCCCATGAGGGTGACTGAGAGATCTGGCTGCTCGGTTGGGTCTGGGGGGTCTGAAGGGAGAGGGCTGCTTACGCAAAGTTAGCAGTAGACTTTTATATTTAGCTGGTGAGAGGAAGAGAGGGGGTTAAACAAGGAAAAGGGGGGGTGTTGCTGTTTGTCATAATACCTCTCCTCCGTCTTCCCACTTATCCAGGGGTTGAGAGGTGTCATGGATGATCAGGTGTCCTTTTTTTTTTTGGGAGGAGACATGTTTGAAAATCAACCCACTGCAGCTCTGAAATATGACTTCTACTCTCCGCTGTGGAAATATTTCTTTTCTCTTATGAAATACAAACAGATGATATACTGTAGACAGTCTGTCATGGGGGATACCGGGCATTCCTGTGTATGCAACTGTGAACACACATGTGGCAAATATAAGTCCACAGCGCTCCCGGGTTCTGCTAGCAGTTAAATAAAGCAGCAGACAAGAAGTGAAGGAATGAGAGAGGGAGGGAGAGAGAGAGAGAGTGGGAGAATGACAGAGAGGAAGAGGAGGGAGGGGCAGACGAGCGTGGGTGAGACAGATTTATTTCCACAGCTGAGTGCTGCCCCTCTCCTCTGGATAAGCAGTTGAAAGGAGTGACGAGAACCGAGGAAAAGAGTAAGGGGGGAAGATCGGAATAAACCAAGCGCAGGAGGAGGACTGAGGACATGGATGCCCTAGCGCTAGAGGCTACTAGTAGTAAAAAGCCCGTTAACGGGGCGGCGGCGGTGGCGGCGGTGCCCCTGCTGCCGGCTCAAGCCCCAGTCAAACGCAAACCTGCTAAAAAAGCTAAAAAAGCTGTTGTTTTCTTTGAGGTGGAGATACTGGATGCCAAGACCAAGGACAAGCTCTGCTTCCTGGACAAGGTGGGAACTTTTTTTTTTTTAAATTTTAATTTTCTCATTTAACATAAACCATTTTCATCATAATTTATATTAAAGTATGCTTTCCTAACCTTTTAAATACTGTATGTGCAAATTTAATTGTCCTGTTTCTGTGTTGTGTGTCTGCGTGTGTTAAATAAATGCGACAGATGCGTTATGTCTTATCCTATGTTACAGTAAAGTATCTTTGTGTATGTGAGTCGGGCGTTTTCTAGAACAAAGTTGAGCTGCTGTAGCTTTAGTCTTCGCTGTCAGTTTGTGGGTGTGTGACTGACGGTCGAAATGAGACGCACACTGGAGCCCCTTTTATGCATGCGACACAACACGGGTGGGTTCGGTTGTCTCTGTGAGGAAGGGGCTTGTGGCATGTGCACAAACAAGATGTTGACAACATGGGAAATAACTGTACAACAGTGCAAACCAGTGCAACAGCCCTTGAATGAGTCCAACCTCTGCAAAGTTTAAAAGGGTTAACTTTCTATTCGGACTCTCAGAGGGAAGCTGGTTCAACCCTGTGGTCAGCACACGAGTAAACACAATACTTGGCACAGCTCAGTTTACATAAGACAAAATTACAAAACCACCTCAGCCTATGGCCCTAAATCTGCAGGTTTATCTATGAGCAATGTCAGAAAAAAATAGTAGTTTCAGCTATAACATCGCCCCTGATTAGGGATGGGTATCGTTAGGATTTTTATGAATCCGATTCCGATTCCAGTTCTGCTTATCGATTCCGGTTCATAACGATTCCTTATTTCGATTCCAAAATAGTAAAAAAATAGAAGGTCAATTGTTTATTTAACAAAAGTAACTTTATT
>JAPZDY010000020.1:14474224-14487080 GCA_029783645.1 Ctenochaetus hawaiiensis | reverse complement strand
AATTTGGCAAGCCGAACGCATTCTGTACTGTACAGGAGACACGGTACGGAGGAGACTGATTGACAATGGTCTACAGTGTTTTGACAATGATCTTAAAAATAATCTTGTCCTTTGAATCCTTCAAAAAAAGCTAGAAATAGCTTTTAAATTTGAAAACAGATGAATGTTTTCAGGAGCTTACATATTAAGTTGCCTGTGTAAAGAAAGAAATTTGGAAGAAAAAAGGGAAATGCAAGTTGTTGTGAAGATTTGTAGAAAATACTTGTGAAGTTTTTCCTTAAATCAAGAGCAAATTTAGTAACTTGTTGCAAAAAATAAACCCATGTTATGAAGCTGTTCCAATTAAATTAAACACTTGTTTTTATCTTTTTTTGGCAAAATTTTCATCAGCAAGTTGTTTGTCTGCTTTTTATTTAAAGATTTAATACAACGATGAGGTTTCATGCTGCAGTCAGACTTGGCGGAAACTCAAGCCGAGTTTGCAAACAGGATTAAAGAGTTTTGCTGATGTATTAGCCACATTTATTTCGGTAGGACATTTAAGCCTGTTGTTTCACCAGGTACATTCACAGTCGTTCGTACTTGTCACTCACTTTGTTATTGTTGTGTCAGACGGCTTTAGGTTGTTAGCGTCCGGCCTGTGAGTCGGTGCTGTTGCATTAGGAGGGTTAAGTGTGTTGTCGGTGCGAGGCAGGTTGGTGTAAAGAGCTGCATTATCCAAGTGTTAGTCCGTCAGCCGCTGCCCACCCTGCTTATCAAAGGTTACTCCTTAAGACCACAAGGTATAAAGTGTTATCCTGGCTGGATTATACCCTCTTGTCAGATTATCACAGTTTCCATGGTGACAGCAAGTGCAATCCTGACACCTTTGGACATGAAGTTAAACAGGAACGACAGATTTGGACGGATTTCCCTAAAGTGGGTTAACAGCTTAATTTACAGACTAATTTAGAGGTAAAACTCAAGTGCTGTATCATGTAAGGGTTGGTAGTACGAACTGGGTGGTCTCAACTCTGAATGAAGCCTCTAGAAAGAACGGGGGGGCAGCAGGGGTCGCAGAGAGGTGGTTTCTCAGTGATGTCATCGGGCTGAAAATGGCCCGTGGCGTTTGGTTCGTTGTGAATAGAAGCCAGTGACTAAAACTGCAGCAGACCTCCACAGTCTCATGCAGTTTGAGGCATTGTCTGCAGCTCCCTCCATGAAATCCTGTAAACTTTGTCTTCGTGGCTTAAATTTCTGGGTTGTGGTTTGATGCTTTGATAGTAATTTATGATCACATGTGTGAGACTTGAACTTTGGGAACCTTTTAAACAGCTTCATGTCCTGATGAGCTCATCAAAGTTGAAAAGTTGCTTTTTCTTACATTAGACTCGTCCTTTGGCACACTTCCTCTTGCACAGCGTAATTGCATATAGGAATATATATCACATCATATCGAGTGTCTCACCTCTCGGCTCGGCCCGGCGGGAACATTTTGGCTCACTGCTAAAATATTTTGAGAAACTTGTCGCTGAAGTCATAAATGTCAAAGGCTTGAGAGACATTTGATGCTGATATCTGAGTTGCTTCAGTGATGTAAAGTGCAGGTAATGTTGCAGTTTGTTGTCATACGCATTTTTTTACGGTACAACTGTCAGATTTAAAAAAAAAATTGCGTGTCCTGCATCGTGTCCATATACACAAATATTTATTGAACTGTAAACACATCTGTTAAAAGATTTACATACATATACATTACAAAACAAACAAATAAAATTCTGTTTTAAATCCTAAAACTTTAAAACTTTACTCCTTCAAATGGTAGTTTGTTTGTGGTAAAATAATTGGCTGACTGTAGTTTAATTTAAGTGTATTTGAAGTTCTTTCTTGTTGTTTCATTTACGATCAATGAAAGTGACGATGTGGGACCTTTTTTAGCTTAACAGCTGCTTTTTATCACAACCTGATTTAAAAATTGTCAGTATTGAATGTCTAAGTTTTGTTTTTTGTTTAGTTTGCTTTGTTTCTGCTCAGCTAAACGCCTTCACACAGATCTGAATTTAAACTTTTTGGAAACTGGTGTCAAATCGTCCTTATTTATTGAACACACGTTGTACCGAACAAGAAGTCCAACACATAATAGGTGACATTACATTGCACAAAAGATAATGTTAAACCAACTATGAGAACCCAGGGAGTCAAAGTGTGCTACTTTCATGAGTAATAAATGGATTAAAACATGCAAAAACACATTTTCTTAAACATTTTCTTTAAGATCAGACAGAGCTGCAGCAATCAGGGATTTGCTGCCTTTTCCAGATCAAATAAATCAGCTCAAAGAAATGTGTCAATACTGATCGCTGATCCAATATCAGTGTCTATCTCGCTGCACTGAGCTCATGATTTTAATAAAGTAACACGAGGCAGGAAATTGCTGCAGTAAGTTATGACAACCGATCCGTTGACCCGCAGTGACAGAATGAGTTGAACTGATTGCATTAACACCGAACCCCTCCACCCATCGCAGACACTCAGTGAGTCACTGAGCCGAATTAAAGCCATTTTATCTCACACTGAGAAAAAAAACACACAAAACAGAATCATGTCCTCTCACTCATTTTGAATATTTTATGAAAATACAAATTAAAAAAACAACATAAACAAAATTAAACACTTGTTGCTGCCAAAAGATGAACAAAACTCTCAGTATTCAGGGCTCAGACAAATGATAATTCACATAATTTAATAAAAGGTCCTTTTGTTTATAACGAGAGAGTCATATCTGCCTGAATTCAAACACATGAAGTTTTGTGATCAAATCATCAGGATGTTTTGGTGACATTTAAAACTCTTCTATTGTCCCGCCTGCAACAACTGTGTGTGTCCGTCTTCATGTTTCTGTTTTGTTGCTGTGAGGTAGTCGAGCTGTAGCTGGCAGCCTGGCACAAGGTCGTATTCTTTGGCTGTCGTTACAAATGTGTGTGTGTGGGAATGTGTTTTGTGTGTGTGTGTGTGTGTGTGTGCCTTGCTTCTTTGAAACCCTAATACCAGCTGTTAAATACCCCATCGTCCACGGGGTGTGTGGGCACAGCCAGAGCTAAATTTACCACTAATTGCCATCATGAATGGAAAAAGGGGTTATTATCTGTTCCGTGTGTGTGTGTGTGTGTCACATTGTACCTCCTTTATTTATTGTGTTGTTATTTGCAGGTCGAGCCAAATGCCACAATTGGGGAGATCAAGTCGATGTTCCACAAGAGCCGTGAGTGTTGTTTCTCTGCAGGCGAATAAAGCCTCATGAGTCTGATTTAGATCGAGCTGCACACACACACACACACACACACACAAACACACACACACGCTCACTTTATGTCCCGTCTCAAGATGTGTGTGAAGCATTTATTTGTCTGTTTCAGATCCACAGTGGTACCCAGCCAGACAGTCCATTCGCCTCGACCCCAGTGAGTCCGATAAAGTTTGATCTACCAGTTAAACTTGATGCGAACTGTAACTGAAGTAACACTTCTGTCTGCTAATGTACTCATTAAGTAAACGTGTGTGTGTGTGTGTGTGTGTGTGTGTGTGTGTGTGTGTGTGTGTGTGTGTGTGTGTCGCAGAGGGGAAGTCTCTGAAGGATGAGGATGTTCTGCAGCATCTCCCTGTGGGAACCACGGCAACCTTCTACTTCAGAGACCTGGGAGCTCAGATCAGCTGGGTCACGGTGAGTTCGACATGGAGCAGAGCGAAGACGGGAACACGTCGTCACGGCGGCGTCACGGTTACGTGGCGGCGTCATGGTTACGTCGCGGCGTCACGGTTACGTCCAGCGGTCCTGCGTGCATCAGACTGCATGTGGGATCAGCAGAGCTATATTGAGATTCCCAGCTGGGTAAAAAAGGGAGGCGTGTGCGCGTGTGTCAGAAGTTTCCTCGTGACCCTGAGGTTAATTTGCAGCAGTGAAGTCGACTGTTAAAGTTACAGTCATTTTGGCTCTGCTGGGGGGGTCTGAGGGGGGGAATGTGGGGTTAGAAACAGAACAGGCAGAGAGAAGATGATATATTTATCTCTCTAGAACATCATTAAGCTTGTGTTTATTAATAATACAGCAATGTGGCTGCAGATGAACTGACTCTCACAGCTACTTTCTTGTCTTTGACACCAGGTCTTTCTGACAGAATACACCGGCCCGCTGGTCATCTATCTGATGTTCTACTTCAGGGTTCCCTTCATCTACGCACCCAAATATGACTTCACCACCAGTAAACACTGGGTCGTACAGTAAGTGTCTCCATCACGCCTTCACACAGAGATGACATCATGCTGTTTTACCTCCAGATGTTTGGTCACAGCTCAAAGCTGATGGTGTCTTTAAGGAATTAAAGTCACATATTTAACAGGTTAAAGCACCAAACCAAAGGAACTAACAAACAGATTAGAAACAGGTTGATTGCTAATGTTTTCACAAAAAAAATTAATAAAGTGTGACGTTCATAATAAAAGAAAGGAAGGGCAAGAAAAAACAAGCACTGCAAAGTCAGGAACCATGAGGAATTTACCATAAAACGTATGTAAAATATAGCTGCTAATCATGGCCAACAAGTAAAATAAATAAGGTGTTTTTGGCGTGAAACAGGAGTGAATGAGGCGGAAATCTGAAAAATTAAACTAAAGTATTGATTAAAAGACCGTAATTTGGTATATCCTTATTTTTTTAAGAAAAACAAAAACCTTCAAGGTCACAAATACAAACTAGAGATTCTGTGCACTGAACAATGAAGTTATTGCACCTACTACTAAAATGCATGGGAGTTGAAGTATAAAGTAGCAGGAAACAGAGCAAAGCTCGTTTCAGTGTTAAAAGTTAGCTCATTGGCTGCTAGCTTCAAGTCGAGCTGCTCATCTAACCGTCAAAAAAAAGGCAAAAATATCGAACTATTCCTTCAATCATGCTCTTTTCTAATCAACGAAGGAATGACTCTAATAACTAAATAAATACAGATGATTGAAGTCAGCGTTTTGTTCTCACTGGGACGATGTACCCGCAGACCTCTTCAATAAATATATTTTAGAGCTAATATAAGTGTGTCTGTGCTTTTCCCAGCCTCGCCTGTATGTGTCACTCTTTCCACTACGTCAAGAGGCTGCTGGAGACGCTGTTCGTCCATCGCTTCTCTCATGGAACGATGCCGTTACGCAACATCTTTAAGGTGACAAAAAAAAACTCAGCTTAAACTCTGTCTTACCTGCAGAGGGCGGTGTGTGTGTGTATGATGTGGTGTGGTGTGTGTGTGTGTGTGTGTGGTGTAGTGTGGTGTGTGTGGTGTAGGTTGCATGGAGTTAAAGAAGTGTATGTATCTCTACACCCACAAAGAAGTCTCAGTGATAATGTTCTTGTCACGTTCTCCATTTCAGAACTGCACCTACTACTGGGGCTTTGCAGCATGGATGGCCTATTACATCAACCACCCGCTGTACACACCACCCAGTGAGCACGCACGCACACGCCAACACACTCAGCACCCACATACATCAGCTGGAGATGGGTCTTGATTTAGGGGCAGTGCAGCACTTAAAGATCATCTGAAGCTGCTTGAAAAACTGATCAAAAATAAGATTTAGTGCAAATTCTGTTGGGAAAAGTCAGCTACAACTTTGCACGGTCATTTCTGAGAGAGAAACCCAGCGGAAGAAGAATCAATAGTCAACAGATGAAGTAAGTTTGATGATAAACGCAGCAAACAACAGCCCTCATGTCTGAAGATTACAGGGAAAGACACACACCTTATCAGCTTAGTGGAAGGCGTGTTTGAAAACGTTCTCTGACCACAGATTCAAGGACAAACTGAAAACTGGATCGTATAAAAAGGTCGCCTGTCAGAACATAAACAGCTGTGAAATACAAAGTGCTGCTCTGCAGACAAACACAATGTGGAAAACTGCTGAAAAAACCTGGCAAATGTCCTTTTTACTGCTTTCTGTGTGTGTATTTGTGTGTATATATGCATGTTTATGAGCATGACAACAACTTGTATTTCTTCTTGAAAGTCTCTCACATAAATTGTAACTTGTTTTCATCATTACTCATTTTAATTAACTGTCTTGTTGCAGTTTATGGGGAGCAACAAATCAGATTGGCCCTCATCATTTTCTTGGTAAGAATCTTTGTCTTTGCTGCTCTGTTCTCTGATTTCTTTTGCATTTAATTTAATTCATCTAGTAAATGTAAACAAGCATCATTTATAGCATTCAAGTTGTATATATTCATTTTTTTGTCTTTGTTATTCTCAGAAATTTAAATTAAAAGTTTGGTTTCTTTATGTTTTGCTTCACAGAGTAGTGAATCACATTTGCATCTGTTTTCTTTCTCAGTTTTGTCAAATCGGAAACTTCTCCATCCACTACGCTCTCCGGAACCTCCGTCCACCAGGTACACACACACCTGTCACATCTGTACATCGGACACTCACACATACACACATCTGTGCAGTTCAAACCACAGTGAAAGTTAAGCACGCTTTCAAGGAAGAGGCTATTCACGTGTTATTGTGAATTCACAAATAACATATTTCATATATATGAAGGTCTCGGTTTTGTTTTGAAAAGATTCCAAGGTGTTAAAGCCTTTAAGGACATGATTTCACATCCACAGTGTTTTCCAGAACACCAAATATTAATGAGTTAATTTAAAAAACAGAGTAATAAAATATTTCTACATCCTTATTGGTGTATGGGAGTTTGTGACGTCACTTCAGTGTAAAGAAAAGACAAAACAAGACAGAAATTGAACTGATAAAAGAAGATTGAAAAGAAATTTGTTTACAAGTCTGTTTAAAATCTCATCGTTGGTGTTTGGATGTTGAGCTAAATTGTAAAAACAGGGAAGATTGTACAGAGTTACATGGATTTTATTTTACATTTTCCTTCTTTTGCTTCCTTCATTCCAGGCTCTAAGACCAGGAAGATCCCCTATCCAACCAAGAACCCCTTCACCTGGATCTTCCTGCTGGTCTCCTGCCCGAACTACACCTATGAGGTAACATGTTTTATTAACAAGGAAGTGTGTCATCAGACTTAGATTAAAAAGAATTCATGACATTTATTCCATAGCTGGAATTTTTTAACTTTTTGGGAAATAAGTCCGTCTGCTCGTTTGATCCTATTTTCAGTTCATTTTGTCGCATTGTTGTACATTAAACCTCTTCTGAGTTGAATTCCAGCTGCTGCCCTCTTGTGGTTTTAGTCTGTAACAGCCCTCCCTCCTCTCCTTGCAGCTGGGCTCCTGGCTGGGCTTCACCCTGATGACCCAGTGCCTACCGGTGGCCTTCTTCACCTTGGTGGGCTTCATCCAGATGACTGTGTGGGCGAAGGGGAAGCACCGCAGCTACCTGAAGGAGTTCCGCGACTACCCTCCTCTGCGCTCACCCATCCTGCCCTTCATCCTGTAGAGGACCACCTGAACGCTCGCTCTCTCATCCAGCTCTCTCTGCTTGTAGGAGTCAAGTACCCCCCCGCCTCCAGCCCTGACCGAGGCTGCCCTCCCCTCGTCCATCCTCTGAAACCCACACTGGAACTGACTGACTGACTAAAGGAATCTTAACCTCCCTTTTCGAACAAATTCTGTCCCTCTTCCTGTCTGTGATCCCTGTCATGTCGAGTGAAAATTTAAACCTGAACTGTCAAATTAACTGATGCGTTCTGAGTGTCGCACTGTAAACGGTTAAGATGCCTAACCACGCTTATGTCATTCAATACTGTTGTTGTGGAGCTTAATCTGCATCCGATGATACTCTGCAGAACTTCAACTGTCAGATTAAATATCCAGTAATCTCAATTTGAAACCATGACAGCATTGAATTGTGTTGATGTCTGAAGTAATTTATTAAAAAAAGTTAAACCAAACTATTGTCGCCTTTTTAAGTGTCAAGTTTTTCATGACTTCTCTCAGAGGATCACAGATGTTTTGACATTATTAAGACAGAGTTGTAGAGCTTAAACAATATTGTTTATTGTGAACAGCAGCACTTATATACAGAGAAGAATCAGGACTTATTGATCATGCAGCTTCAGCCTGAGCCTGGATCCTCTTCTTCCTCAGCTGGAGCCTCCTCTCTCTCTCGTACTCCTTCATGCGCATCACGTAACTGGAGACAAAAACACAGCGTACATCAATAATGTTGAAGTGGACAGGATTTAAGTTTAATTGTTGATTATGAAATTGTTGAGTATCTTAAATATTACAGGATTTCAGTGATTCAATGTCTTAAACAAAAAGTTCAGTTTTGTTGAGTCCTAATTTTATACTTAGTTACCCAAACTTGTTTTTTTTAACCAACATTGATTAGAAGTCCTTGAAAAACTTGAAAAAAAGGTTTTTTTCTTGCATCGTCATTCAAAGGATTTTTGTTTCTTTATTTCAGATGTGAAACAAAACAAAACAATTTAAATTCGTTCAACAATTGAACCAGAATAATATAAATAAAATGAACTGCATGGTTTTTAATAAGAGCTGTAAGACTCATCTCCTTCTACCTTTGGCCATAAACTTATCAATCACCTATCATATCTAATATAGTGCTGAGTGTCACCCAGCATCAGATCTTTCAGTTTTTCCCTCCACATATAACAAATTTTCTCTTACAAAGTGAAACCAACTACATGGGTCTGAAAGAATGGCTGCTTAGGAGAGTCAATCCTGCAAAAGAAAAACTCAACCTTTCAAAAGTCTCAGCTCAACACTTACTCCTGGTGTTCGCAGTAGTCCCAGTCGTGCCTCTCATGCTTGCAGGCCAGGAAGTTGGGCCAGTTGTCCCTCTTGCACTTCATGAGTTTCAGGAGGTGCTGAGCACAGTAGTCTCTCTGCTCCAGAGGCAGCTGGGCCAAGTTCATCTGCTCCTGGCTTGCTACCATCTCTGCCAAAGGAATACAGATTGTCAGGCTCATCTTTCACCGTGCAGAACCTGATGGTTGTTGGAGTCTTAAAGACTGGCTGAATACAATGTCTGTACATAGATACTCAAGCTAGATTGTAAAATGGTCCATTCTTTGATTAAAGCCGATATTTTTAAGTGGGTCCCACTAACATTGACTTCATGAAGTATTTACTGGTTGAAAGTTATGAATCTGAACCTGCAAATTTTCCCCTGAAATCATCACATGTTCTAAAGGCAAACCTTGCACAAGTTGCACCTAAATGACACCACAATCTTTCTTCCTTGATAACACTGAGAGCTGCTTTAAATTAGCTAATTTTAAAAAGATAGCTCTCCTGCCTCTCTGTGAATTGTACTTAAATATGTATCTTATTTTTGCATGAAACTGTACATCTGCAAAAGGCATCAATATGCAAAAATCTATATTCAAAAAGATGCGACAAGTTGGCACTTCTGACTGAGTGGGCAGCATATCTGTATATAATGTTCATGGCTTAGGAAGTTCAAACACATTACAGGGTTTTGTTAGTGTCTGTAAACTGTGCTGCAAAAATAATAAAATTAACTGTTTTAAAAATAACAATTCAAGTCTGAATGTTTAAATATTGTCTAAATGAAGTACAGATTATGACTTATGACAGTTTATGACTCGTGGAAAATAATTATATTCTGATATCATGGTAGATTTTATCTTCTCTAAGAAGTCAAGAGAGGTTCAGGAAAAAGAAAAGGCAAATCTGTCGACTAGCTGAGCTTAATGTGATATAAATAAGGTTGAACTTTAACATTTTGATGATTTTCTGTATTAACAGTTGCAGCACATCAATAAAATTAAGAAGTATAACCAAATAAATGTGACGAGTTGGTCTCAAGCTGCCACCAGAGCTCACTGTGCGCAGTTAGCTTACAAGCTAACCAACGTATTATTGCTGCCGTTAGCGAAGAGCTAGCTCGGCTAGCGTTAGGCTAGCTGAAGTAGCTTAGCAGATCCATAAAACATTTTCTATTTAGATGATTATAACCAACTTTACATGCAGTGACAGGTTTCTATGAGCCTCTAAATGCTGACGAACCTCTCTCTTTCCTCTCTTCAAAGCCAAACTCGGGGTCGAACTCATATTTCCTCGCTGGGTCCGGTTCGGTGTCTCTCTCGGTGATGTACCGTCTGGTCAGGTGAGCTCCCATGATGCCCACGATGTTTTAAACTCTGATCGCCAAACGTTAATGTATTTTGTTTGCTTTTGCTGTGCGCTAGTCTAATAATGCCAAAATTATTCGGCTCTCTTCCATTCGGTCACCTCCACAAGCCCCCTGCCTCTACTTCCGCCTCTCACCGGAAATAAACAGCCGAGCGGTACGTCAGAGGAACACTGTCCCCTCACCCTATTAACGAAGGTTCCGCTAGTGTTGTTTTTTAATAATAATGTGTAAATATTACATAGTTTATTGTGCACACAGATGAGAAAGTGTTAAATAAAAACACAAAGACCTGATGTTGTTTTTTATCAAAGCGTTTATTTTTTAAACCATTGCCAATGTCTCACAAGTATATGTATTTTTACACTGAAACTGTTCAATATTATAAATTATAGACAGATATTTTTTTTATGGATTCTTGTTTGATTTTTAATTATTTCCAGTATTTTTAGAGTCTTAAACAGAGTTATTTTGATTAATTTTGCATTTATGTCCAATGCTTGTAAAAGTATTTGCTATTGCCATTTCATTTGTTCTTCTACTGCAATTCTTTAAAGAAAGCCAAGCACAGTGGTGGGAGAGGAAAACGTTGTGGAGATGTTCAACTATATGAGTTTAAGTCATTGATAGAGATCATCATCGCCTTCCTCTCTGAACAGGTTTGGCCTTCCTGATCCAGAGCCTGAGCCTTGACCTCCGGACCGGGTACCCGTGGCAGAAGGGAACCTATGTGAAGTTTTTAATGAAAACAAAAACAAGAATGAGCCTTGAACGCATCTTGACGAAATAAAGAAAGCACTTTCTGTAGTGACTCGTGCTGTAGTCAAGCATGTGCACCTGAAGTTTCCAAAACCGCGGCTCTGCTGCAGAGTTTGAGCGAACATTTCATATTTCCGAATGTCGTTGTCACTGACAGAGCGACGAGCGAATCGCATCGCCTCCTCGAAGTGGTCCTTCCTGATCTCCGGGACTGGATCAAAGTCCTCATCCTGCAGACAGAAAAGAAAACATTATGAGGACTTTGTGTGGAAACACTACGTGGTGTGTGTGTGTGTGTTACATGCATTTTTGTGTGTGTGTGTGTGTTCCCAGTCCAAAGGCTGAATGTTACAAAACACACAGCCGCCCTTTAGGGAACTTTTCTCTCTTCCACAGCTTCTATGTGAACCAAGCACACACAGCCTGGTACTGCTCTGAGCAGTGGAGTGCATGTGAGTGTGTGTGTGTGTGTGTGTGTGTGTGTGACAGAGTTATTGTCAGTCTTCTGTTTATGGTAATTACAGCCTGTAAGGTCTAAATGAGCATGCATGCAGTGCATCAGAAGCAGCCTGACCATGGGGATTCCCGGTCTGTTCTGCCTCTGACGCTCGGCCTTGATCTCGGCCTCGATGGCCTCGCGGATCGCCAGCTTACAAGCCCGCTGACAGATCTCTGTCAGGTCAGCTCCGGAGAAACCCTCCGTGATGCCAGACAGGTATTCCAGATCCACATCCTGCAGGAAGGAGAGGAAGGAGGTTCAAAAGGAGAGAGAGGGAGCTACTGTAATGTTCTGAAAAAATTACGTAATAAAGTAAGATTCATTCCCACTGGACTGTAGTTACCCTGGTGACCAAACATTTTCCAGTTCAACAGGCAAAGACTTGAGTAGTAATTTTAACCAGATTTTATCTCTGCAGTATAAAGTTGTATAATAAGTTCAGAAGAAAATGAATCGCTGTCAGAGCGTAAATTACCCAACAATTCATGCAGTCTGAGCAACATTCAGGTGCGTGCATCACTTACTCGAGCAACCGGCGACTTGCGTAGGTTGGCGTTTAGGATGGATGTGCGAGATGGTTTGTCCGGGAGCGGGATGTAGATGAGCTGGTCCAAACGGCCCGGCCGCAGGATGGCAGCGTCTATGATGTCCGGTCTGATGAGACGAGTAAAGAGTGTGAGGTGAACAGAGAGGAAAATAAATCTTGACTTCCAGTTTTCTGACCTTACAAAACACAAATTCCCACACGTGTCACCTGTTTGTGGCACCAATGATGAAAACATTCTTTTTGTCGGACATGCCGTCCATCTCTGTGAGAATCTGGTTGATGACTCGGTCGGCTGCGCCGCCTGCGTCCCCGGCGCCGCCTCCTCTGGACTTGGCGATGGAGTCGAGCTCGTCGAAAAACAGGATGCAGGGTGCAGCCTGTCTGGCCTGCAGGCGGAGGAGAGGTCAGGAGGTCAGGAGGTCACAGGGTCAAACATACAAGAGTCTGCCTGTATTTTCTTTCGATTTCAATTTCAATTTCAATTTCAATTTTCAAGCTTTATTGGCATGATTGTAAAGGTACAATACTGCCAAAGGAATTACAAATTTTACAAACAGAATTCCTGTAATAATATTAATATTAATCATAGAAGAATAAATAAAGGTGTAGAGAAAAAAAAAACAAATGGCTGAAACATAAAAGTTAAATTATTGATATTTAAATGACAATACCTACATTTTATAAAAATTTAGGAAGATACTTCAAATAGTACACAAATATATGAATAAGTTAGGCTGGTGTGTGTGTGTGTGTGTAAAGAACAAGTCTTGGTTCAGTTTCTTCTGGTTGTCCTCAATTTTTTTTAGCTGCTGTTGTTGCACAGTTGGACTTCTCCAGTAAATATGGGAGTTTCTTTTTTTGACTGGAGTTTTTGACTGAAATTTGGGGTTTTTATTGGAAACAACTGGGAATAATTTCACTCATTTCACAAATGTTGGTATTTTG
>JAPZDY010000020.1:14419856-14430035 GCA_029783645.1 Ctenochaetus hawaiiensis | reverse complement strand
GGTCAGTCGAGGAACTGCAAGTTTTTGTACTTCCTGGTTGGCTTCAATGCGGAAGCGGGGAGTTTGCCCCTTGAGTGAAACACATCTAAGATGAAATGACCAATCAGCTGACAGACAGACAGACATGTGAAGCAAAGTTTGCACTGACTTGCACTCTCTGAAGAGAGCTTGGAAGACTTTTTTTTTGACGCTCATGCACAACCCCGAACACCCCGTATGCTGTCCCATCCACATCCTCACCAAAGAGATACCTGAAACCACAAGAGGTCGGCTTGTTTGCTTCACAGTTACAAGAACAAAATGACATCTGACATCTAATCATCAAGAAACAACCAAAAAGTCAAAACAAGGCCCTCTACTTTAAGTATTTACAAATCCATTATGATTTCTAAATCCACAGAACAAAAAGCACAACATACGTAGCTTTAATGCTGATGGTGAGCTCCTCACTGTCCACGTAGAAGAAGGGGCTTTCAAGAGTCAGTTTAACTTCAAAACTAGGCAGCACTGAAAAAGGAAAAAACATTAATTTTGTGTCCAGAAGAATAAAAAAATATGTTTTTAACAGATGAAGAAGTCCCTTCTGACCCACCGTATTCTTTGACCTCGAACTCTGCAGAGTAGCTCTGCTGTGGTCTGCTGTGAAACCTCGCCACCACTTTCCACAGTCCGAAACTACGCACACACACACACACACACACACACACACACACACACATGCATGTAATTGTGTCTTACACTGATAAAACTGACACTTAGATGTTGGTATTTCTAAACTGAGGGAGTAAATGTAATTTTAAGACTTAGTTGAAATTTTTAGAAAACCCACATTTGAACAAACAGTTCATTTTTTTATTGTCTAGAAGGAAAAAAAAAGTAAAATTTTGAAACTTTGCATACTGTCTTCACATTAATTTATACACTACCACAAAATATTTTACTTTATCCCATAAAATGCTGCCATTCACTGAAAACATAATTTATTGTGAATAACTTAATAGTTAATCATTTTTCTCCCACTAATGTCCCTCTTGATCATGTTTCATTCAGCGCCATCATCGGGTCAGAATTTAAGTTTGTTCAGCTCTTTGGTTTGTGATTTAATTCTTGCAACTCCTGATTCTTTTGCTGGGTGCCCATTGGTAAATGTTAGTGTGCTAAAACACTGGAGCAACATGTTCAGTTCACATTGCATGTGCTAAACATCACCATGTTAGCACTTTTCACTGTGAGCGTTAGCATTAACATTGTGCAACATTAACATACGTGCATAAGCCTCACAGAGCAGCAAGAACAGCTTCATGAATGTATTACAAGTGAAATCACCCATGCAAATGCAAAAAGGGGAATTCACTACTAAACAGAAGAAAGTGTATCAAACTAAAATAAATACTTGCCTGACAATTTCAGGAAGTCTGTAATCTCCAGAGTGCATCCCTGATCTCAAAGAGACTGGGTCAAGTGGCAGAATGATGCCTTCAGGGGTCTGAAATCAGGTCAATGTCAATATCAGTTACCAGGAACAATCAGCACTTTACAAATAAACTCATTCATTGCACACTACTTTTATATTAAGCCGTCCAAAGATAATCTTTTCTCTATAATTTTTGAGCCTTCAGCTTTGATTGGCACTTAGCAAGTTATTCAATTTTGGTCTTTCTGTCAAGCTGCATTCAAATGAACAATCCCTACTGTAACAAGAATCAACATAAAACATTTCATATATTATAGTTAAAAAGCAAAAGTTATTATTCACAGAGTTTCTTGTACGATGATTGTTAAAGGAAAATAGTTTGTTTGTAATAAAATAGAATGAATTTAGTTTTTGATTGTCATTATTTGTCATTATGAAGCTCAAATTATTTCAACCCATCTGAATTTTTTTTCCCTGCAGTTAGATAAAAGTCACCCAAACGGTTGGAAAATCATATAATTTGGCAGCACAGACTGCAGCTTTGTTCTGTCTTCTCTTTGCTGCATTAGACTTTGTACAAATTGCATAGAGGACAATGTCTTTGGTAACTTATGCTCTGGCGCCACCTTAAGGTCGACATCCTTCATTTTTCATTTAGCGGCATCATCAGGTCAAGATTTTATTTTTTTTAAATTTGTTTTTGGTTTATGACTAAAAAGCTGTTGAGGGTTCGGGTGAACTCTGTGTTCAGTGCAACTCAGCAAACGATGAGATGCATCTTTAGTTACTAAACATTAACATTCTGACTTTGTGGGCGTGTTAGCATGCTAACATTAGCACCTAACTCTTAGCACAACTGAGCCAAGGGTGCAGAGCTGCTATAGCTGTAAACTCTTCTGTAATCTTCGTATTTCAGATTATGAAAATTATCTAAAGAAATCAAACATTCTATTTGGTTCTTTAAGATAAATTACAATACCACAATCTCAATGGCAATGGAGGCGTCAGTTTCATTATCTCTCTCCACAGGCTCCATGTGGGGCGTCACTGCAAACATCCTGTAATGAACTGAAACAAAAAAGACATCAGTCCTCCTGTTCAGGGTCGAATGAGGATGTTTATCCACTTCAGAGATGTAACTGTTTGACTTTACCAATTTTTAAAGTGCTGTCACTCATTTTGGAGACGAAAAAATACCACAGTTAAACTGATTTATTCCCCCATTAAATTTCATACTTAAACCTACAAACAACTTAGTAGAAACAGATGGGATGTCAGATTTAACTGCACATTTCCACAGAAGGACTGAAGCTTTTTACATTTAACATTTTGAAAGATTGTTGTTTTGCAGCAGTAAAACTGGACACACCTTTGCTGTTGGGGATGTAGAGGGTCTTGTCGGTCTGGATGTAGATGTAACCAGACTGGAAGGTCACTAAGACAAGTTTCTCCAGGTCTGCATCAGGGAACTGAGCTTTCAGGTACACATACTGGTTCACATTTGGTTCCTTACTGAAGTCAACAGCAGGGATCTGAAGAGACGCAGGGCAGTGCATGAGGGACAGGACGGTTAATGAATGTGCATAATATTTAAAATATTTTTCTTTCTGCACAAGAGTATCAACTGTTTTGCATTACTTCAGACAAGCTGATAAATTCAGGCTTTGAAAGAGCAATAATACTAGCATATTTTGGCCATCAAAATATTGTTTTAAAAGAAACAGTGACACATATGACAGTATTTTGATATTACCCTGATAATTCCAAAGCCCTGGAAATTGTTTGTACTGGTGAGGGTCACAGATGTGGAAAACAGCCTTTTGGATTTGGTTGGAAACGTCGTCACGCTGATTTCGACCTTGATGTCGTTATCGCCGGTGCAGTCTTGACACTCCACGAAGATGTTTTCTGGCGTTCCCACCCGCAGCACGTTGGGGGCGGACATCACCTTCCTGCACAGCAGCAGGAGAAGAGATTCAGAGTGCCGAAAGAGCTGCATGTCATTAAGGATGCATTGATTATTACTGGCAAACTGATGAAAGCTGACAAATATATTTTAAGATTTTTTGTGTCTGTGGTTTTCTTAATTGTTGTTCGAGTATGTACAAGTTTATTTAGATAGGGATCTTCAGCTCCAGCATTGACTTCACACATAATGAGTGATCTATTGATTATCTTGTCTGAGATCCAGTTCTGGTTCAATAAAACATTTCATCATTGTTCTGGCCTCTGTTTGCTTTGTCTGTTGTAATGCATCACTGTGCATATTTACATTGCATTCAGACCAATTTACGGGAAGCATTTAAAAGATTCCAGTTCATTGATTTATGTTACGAAATACATAAACATTTTTTTTTAACTGGAAAATTACAGTCTTAAACTTACATACGATAATCAGGTTCCTTTATTCTTTAGGCTACAGGTGTTTAACATGAAAGAGGGCCAATCAAACAAAATAAAGGCTGTGTTTAAAATTAAATAAGTTTATCAGTAACTGCATTTTTAAACTGGTGTTTATCTTTCTTGTTGCTTTGCTAAAGATAAAAGTGAATGGAATTTTTTGTCGATTGCGTCCAATGAAATAATGTTTCTGCTCATTATTTGTCATTGTAATTCACACTTTTCCACAAGTGCTGTGCATTTTTAAAAAACAAACTGGGAACTGGAAACAAAAATATTACATCCATTGGTCATGGAAACAATCCACTATGTGGCAACAGGTCATTAACCTCATATCTGACAGTCTTACTTAAAGTAAAACACACAAATCTTCACATGAGGCAACTAAAGCCCCTGATCACATGCAGACTGCATGGACAAACTTCCCTTCATCTGTCTCCTTTTTTGTCTTTTTCCTTAAATTTTTTCTGCTTCTTTAAGCAAAAACTCAAAGAAAAGTGCAAGTCAATGCAGGTCTACTTACAGTGGAGATCCATCAGCCAGAGAAATGACAGAGGAAAAGGCAAGAAGTGCCGACAGCCAGAGCTGATTACCGGTCATCCTCCTGCCTGATCCCATATGTGCTGGTATTGGAGACTCTCGATCTGCAGCACTGAACCTCTATGCCGTCAGCTCCCCTTTCCTGCAACTTTACAACTCCTGACTGTTTAACAACAAAGGTTTTCTGAAGAGCATGCAGTTATATTCTTATATAATCATGTTGTTTTTTTTCACTGCAGCGCTGCCTGAGCGACCAAAGGTCACGGTGTTGGTTCAGTGTTGGTTTTAACCTTGCTCTTTACTTGTAAAGTTTTTATTTATTGGAAGGATAACACCTTGAGATGTACCGTCTCATTTTTGAGGGAGTCCTCAACACAAACAAACAGAAAGTGCAAATACAGAGAAAAAAACAGCTCAACCTAAACTAGCAAGTCCCCCCCACCAACCAACCAGCTTCCCAAATATACACAGTACTTTATGTGAATGTACACACAACCCTGTCAGAATGATCTGCATACATGTATTTACATACAACTTACTGTACAGGCACAATGACAAACGGTTTCCATATTAACAAAAAGAGACAGAAGATATAATTAGAAATAAGAGCTGGTTGTTAGGAGATGGTTAAATAAGGATACCTGAAAGAGATGTACAGAGGTAACAAACCTAATTGATCAAGTTAGGTTGTCCCAGTCAGATGAAGCTTTAAATTTAAATGAACGAAGATCCAATTTCTCTACAAATTTTCAGAACAAAGAAACACAACTGCTTGATATGCCTTGGATTATATGAGGACCTAAAAGGGACTATGGATTGTTTTAAAGAAGGATAATTAAAGTAATAACATTTAAAAATGAATTGCAACCGATTATAATTACTTCTTAATTTAGGTGTTAAGCCAAGGATTCGTGCATCAACACTGATAAGTATTATAAGCAGTGTTGGGCAAGTTACTGCCAAAATGTAATGTGTTACATATTACTTTTTACTTTTGTTTGAAAGTTATAAGTTTCTTTCCAATATTACTGTCTGTCTAACAATTTACTGATAACACTACTTTTGCATTACTTTCACCAAAATAACCGCCTAAGTATGTCCCGGCATAAAAAAATGGAAGTTGGAATATTTTTTCATGATGAGCTAAAGTTCAAGCTAACTGCAGTTCATTACAAGTCCAGTAGGGGGCAACATTGTAGAGCCTAATGAAGGCTCTCTTGCATTATAAGCAGTGAAAACCATCATGAATTAAAATTGCCCACTTGAATTACAACAGTACGATGATAAAGAACGATTAAGGACCTAAAACCTGGATGTTTTAACTAACTGATATGTTTAAGCACCAACAAATCAGACAGAGCAGCTTTCCTTATTGTCAAACACAGGACCTCAATATGAGACACAGACCATCAAGAACATTCAGTGAACAGAATGAAGAAGAACATTGTGACTTTTCCATCATTTATTTCATTTTTACATGACAGAAATAATGCGAAATACAAAAAAAACTGCAAAAAGTAGTTAATTTTTTATTTTCATTAATGCAGACATTTAAAGAATGTGACAATTACAATGTATTGTGACCTAAGTGACATGATAACAGCCTATCATCAAGCCTCAAGAGATTTCTACCTGTCACATACAGTCTGTAAATCCTACACAAGTTAGCTAAGTCTGCTGCTCCGATCTGACAGTTCCGTTAATTGGTCAAGACATCGGAAGACTGCGTACCGGACCAGCTCCTCCATGGCCAAACAGGTTGGTCTGTATTCCTCAGTCCGACACTCAAAGCTTGTCGGCCAGTACTCGATCCAAGTTTTCTCACCAAGTACAATCTGAGGAGGACTGAGGAAAAGAAGTTAAAAAAAATGTATCTTGGGTCTCTAGCCTGTGGTTATAATCCATTCTACAATCTATAGATTGAAATAAAATCAGGAATATCCCGGTCAACACATTTTTAATTTTCTCTTTGATTGTGTTTGTGTTGGATGATTTTGAGAATTTTTCAACATGGCTCAGAAACTCCACCACATCAAATAAGACTTACAATGCAGACGTGCTTAATTTGAATTAGTATGCACCGAAGTAAAGAGCAGGGACAAGAGAGACACACCAGGAAAACAGACAAACACACACAAACACACAGAACAAACTCACGATTGTCCCTGGTCGTCTTTGTAAACATCTTTGGATTGGAACATGATCAGGTAGTTTTTGCCTGTTTTCAGATCTAATGCTTCTCGGCAGTGTGAGCCACTGACAAGAGTGAACAGTTTATTCAAAAGATTCTCAGTATTTCCTCCTGTAAGTGAAATAAAAATGGGAGAAGATAATACAGAAAAAACACTGTTAATAAATAACAACAGGTTTGATAGAATAACTTATAAACATCAAGTCGTGTATGAATAGTTAAAGGTCCAGTGTGTAGAAATAAATGGCATTTGGCAGCACAGACTTGGCAGATATGTTATAAAATATTACTAAGTATGATTTAATTGCTGTATAATCGTTTGATAATAAAATTTGTTTTGTTTTATCTACATTTTAATTAGACTCTCGATCTACGCGGGAGCAGGAAGCGCCACCATGTTGGACCGTCTCGTTTCTACAGTAGCACAGAACGGACAAACTTAAGGGCGGCTCTAGTACGGGCCGTACGCATTTTTACATGTGGTGGACGTCCTCTGGAAATGTACTGGTTGTTGGAAGATGACGACGAAGAAGAAGAAGAAAAAAGGAGAGTTGCTATTGTGTGCCAAACAATTTGTATTTACAAAAGTTTCTTAAAGTTTCTAAAAGTAATAAGCTTATAAATGGAGGATCATAACTATTATCCATCACAGACGAATGCATCATAAGCGACCAAGAAAAGAAACCACAACAAAGCTGGACAAAAGGACGAACAAGTGCCAACGTCAGTGTTTCCTTTCCCAGGTGGATCGCTAATGCCAGACGTTTGAAAACTGCCTGTTTTCTGCTGAACAGGTAAAATGAATATTACAACTTTCAGTAATATAACGTTTTTCTATTTTCCCCCAGCTAACATTAGCTAATGGACGATGTTAATGAGCACAAAGTTACATCGATGGCGCTGGTCACAGCTTTGGTGGTAGTGTAAGTTAGCGTTAGCATTATAACAGACTTTGTGCTAATAACTCTGAATTTATTTCTTTTCTGTGGCAAAACATTATCCAATAACTAACAAAGATATTTAGGACTGGCTATGTGTAAAAGAAAGTAAGTCAGACTAATGTTACTGATTGAGCAAGGGAGCGTTGCAGTGTAGACTCTCGCCACTAGATGTCGCTAAGTATTCCGATACTACACATTGCACCATTAGGTACTTTTCTGCATGGAAAGGAAACCCAAAGGTCAGACAGTTCAGAAGGTTCAAAGTTCAGAAGAGTTAAACTCCATCCATCTTTACTGACCCATAATCCTCTGTAAACATTCACTGTGACTTGATCTGAGAAACAAGCAGAAAATGGCCATGAAAGGAAAAAGGAAAACTGATGCTCACCATCAACTATGACTTCAAGTATCCGTACTGAGTACATGTCAGCGGACAAACCCTCTGTAAAACTCTCCACTCTGACTTTGTACACTGTGAGGAGACAAGTTGCAGATTGTTAGCTCTCTTTCACACACACACACACACACACTTCCTCACTCCCATGTAAATGACCTCCAAACACAAACACTTACCAAAATCCACTCGGCCTGTCGGTGTCATATCATTGATTGTGGCCTTGCGTTGTTCAGTGCTAATTGTGCCCTTTCTCTGCATACAGCAGTTTTCTGGAAAAACAAAGCACCTGACCTGAACGCACAATACAACAGACACATATTGACTGTCTTTATCAGCCTTGTTTGGTTGAGTATGCTGAGCTGCAACAGTTTACAGTAAAAAAACACACATCTGGGTTCGACATGCAGGGTCAAAGGGGAGGTAAGGAGTTCATTCACAGCTGAACAGCTGGCGGGGTTACTTTGACCCCTTTGCAGGTTCATTTATTTCCCGCTCGCCTGTTGTGAAACTCTCTGGAACAATCTCTTGCGGTCAGAGGTTGGTATTGAGCCCTCACTGGGCTGGAGTTTACGGTAGGTTGATAAAAATGCTTTGCAAATATTTTGACAAGTTGTAGCAGGATATTTTTGAGACCATTTTTCTCCAAAATTAAAGTACTGGTATAATGGGAGGGTAGAGGGGTTGAATGAGTGTTTTTTATTTTGTTAGAATTATTAAATAGCGAAGAAACAAGACATTTTTCACTGGATATTAACTTAAAGCCTGCAAATGTAACATTCAAATTTGTTCCATCTGGGAAACTCCAAAAGGGTTATGTATACTTGAAAATGTCATAATTCTCTAATACACATAACCTCGACATAGTGGTGAGTTAAAAATGGGTGAAATTTCAATTTTTGGTGCACAATCCCTTTAACTGATGGGCATTAAAAACAATACATTCATTAAAAATGAGCAGATATCAAATTTAAGCAAACACAGCATGTCTGGAATATTAATTTTAAATCTGTACAAAACATTTTAATTTGCTTGCCATAAAATGTAAATTACACTCGTTCTATTTAGATTCTTTTTAATACATTTTATTCCACACCACCTACACCAAACAGTTATTTGGTCAGATTACAGGCAAGCATCAATTTGTCATACATTATGTAAAATACAGGTTAGTTTCCATTAGTTTCATTTGTGTCAAAGGAGGCAAGAGCTGTTTTTGACAGCTTGATAACTGTGTTTTTGTAGTTATAATTAAATGAACAATTGCAATGATAAGTATAATTTATAAATATGTTATTATACTGCAGTTTTGCAAAAACAAAAACAAATTCTCATTAAACAAATTTCCTGTTTACCTTCAGCACATGTGCATTCGTTATTTCTGCAAAGCCTCAGCAGCTCCCCATTTCTCCTCTCTGGGTGGTAAAATTTTATACAAGGTGTCGCTGCAGCAAGAAAAGAAGATGTTTGAAAAACATTAAGTGTTGATTCATCACAGCATTACAGTACATCCGTAAATGTACAATAAATATCTCATAATATTTCTCAACCGTATGCTTTTTTGAAGAGTGGAATACATCATGAGGCTGCATTTACTGACCAAGCCGAAACACAACATCAACTGCTATCAATGTGGCAAAGAGTTGCTTATTTGCAAAGTTAATGTGTGTCTGTGTGTTTCAGTTTCCTCAGCAAACTTTAAGGGTTGAGTTGGAAGAATTGAGAATGAATTGATCTGGAAGACAAACTAAATACTGTATTTGAGACATGAGCATTGATGATACAAGTTGAGTTGTTTCTTAGTGTCTCCGAGACTCACAGTCATAGTATTCATAGACGTTCACAGCAGCTGGTTGTAAGACGCCCACTATGAACGTCTGATGGACCCTGAATGCGATCTCCTCTGGTTGTGTGTGAGAAACCTGTGCAAAAAAGTCCAACAGTACGTGTGTGTGTGAGAAAGAGAAATCGATGTAATTTCGGGCCTTGAAATACACACACACACACGCAGACCTCGGGGGTGACAGCTTTCATTGGCTTCAAGGAAAAGTGTCACTGCTCAGTCACAGTTTAGCCATAATGTAAATTTTAGTCGACTTTTTAGTTGAGTTGTTAAAGTTGTGAACCAACAAAGTATCTGCAGTGATAGATGAAGGTGAGTTACTGAAAACTAAAGGGTAAAGTTTCCTGCTGAATGAAACTTATAGAGATGATGAGTCTTTTGTTGGCATCTGGTGTGATGTCCAACACACGCTGCTCGTTGCAGACATTTCTGGTAGCTGTTCTTCTTCTCCTTTAA
>JAPZDY010000020.1:14380139-14390688 GCA_029783645.1 Ctenochaetus hawaiiensis | reverse complement strand
CAGTCTCCTCTCAATGCATCCCACCAGTATATATTTACTGATCTGAGAGCTGATAAAATCAAATCAAACAGCCTATAGGAGGACGAGAAAGGGGAGACTTTGAACTTTTTGAGAAGGTTGTTGTATCTGTTAATGGTCTTGGTCCTCCCTCCTCATTAGGTTTGCTTCTGGCCTATGAAACCTCCAGAACCTCTGAACTTTTAATTATCCTGAAGTCAGAGCAAAAAACTGAAATAATAGTAAAAATTAAGTTTACTTCTACTAGGTATAGCATCTGCCTTGACAATGCATTCATTAAAGCAAAGATTTCATCAATAGCTTTGCCCATCTTTGAAATGTACACATTCAAACACATATGAAAATAAATAAGACCATACTTGTTTTTGTCTAAAAGGTATTTGTATACTTCTCTATCATTATTAGGAGCAATCACTTAAAGATGTCACTTACACGTGCCAAAGACTGTTTACTGCTCTTAAATGTAAATGATTAGGTTATTCACCCCACCTTCTGGTGTCACTAGCCCCTAACTTGTAACAGCTGCAGCCAGCAGACAGATGCAATGATGCTCTGTAGGTACAAAGGGTTATGTACACATATGTACACATGATCACTCTGAAAACATGCCATCAGTCAAGTTTAGTGTTTCATTTGAATTTTGTAAAAAAGTGAAACTGTAAAATTGTAGTTTTATAGTCATAGGGCCTGTTGGCCTAAGTGTTTAGAGATCAAAACTTAAATCGAATGGCAAAATAATAACTAAACTGCTGTTTTTAAGGCCCAGAATACAAATTCATGCTTACGTTTAAAAAATGGATTTAACTCAGCTGTTTATGCTTTTACAACACTGAACAGTTAACATCATACATTTAAAAGTTTATTATTTTTAAATAATAATACTAAAACTGAGACACTTAATCAAACCGGTTATTTCGACAGTGCGCTATAAATTACAAATAGCAAAATCAAGTCCTAATTCATCCAGAAAAAAATTTAGTAAGCAGATTTTATCAATCCAATGTTTATTTGAAGACCACTTGAACTTCACCCTCCCCGACTGATAAACCCAGCTGTGCCCTACATATCCCTACAGACAAATAAAAAACAAAACAGCTGTCATGGTGTGTACATGCACAGGAAATAATGTGAGACTTTTAAACAAAAAGGTCCATTTTCTTGGATTAAACATGTCACTTTTACAGAAGCACAGTTGCTAATAAAAATTCACATTTAAAAGCTATTTGAAAAGAAAAATATATTCATGCAGTCCTTAGTGGGATTTTCTTTTTGCCAACTTGTTTTGGGACATTAGTGTCTCTGTTTTTTGTTTTTTTAACATAATAGGTCAATAACCTCAAATTTAACTGTTAAACTAACATGTAGTTCTTCTTCCTCTTTGCTGAATCTTAAAATATGCCTTTTTTTTTCATTTTAAATTTCAAGTGCTGGACAGAACAAGTCTCCTACTCGGTGTACCTGCACACTGGAGGTTTTAAGCTGCTCTTATGTGCATATCTTAAATCTCCAACAATTACTAAAACATATGTTTGAGTGGAGGGTTGCATTATTTCAGACCCTGAAAGTAAATTTCAAAAATGCATAACAGCTTTACGACTGTGTGTGTTATAACTGCCTGTAAAAGATTAATGATACTTTCAATTGGGAAAAGAATATAACTAAAAGAAAAAAAACCTCTTTAAAAATAAATAAATAAATCACGAAGCATGTCTTATCAAAAGTGTTTTTTTAATTGAACTTAATGAACTGAGAGCTCTCTACAGATGTCTTCAAACACGACAAGAACAAAAGGACAAAGAACAAACAAACAAATGACAAAAGAGGAGAAATATCTGCTGATCCTTCTGACTGTACAGCTGATCTCTGAGCATGACCTAACTGTTACAGCTCTGCTCTGACAGGAGGGAGGGAGGGTCGAGGAGAGAGAGTGAGGAGAGGGTTAAAGACTAATTGATGCCCTGTCTGGTGTCAGCTAATGGTGGCAAGACAACTGAACAAACAGGATGGCTGTCCCTCCTTCACCACTGGAATGACAGCAGGAAGGAGGAGAACTGAGATTGATGGAAAGAGAAGTGACAGGTTGCATTGATCACTCTCCAATATGCTGGTCTTCTTGGTTTCGTCCTGGCCCCTTGCTTCTTTCCTGTCTTGGTGGTGGGAGACGAGGAGGGGCAGAGAGGACCAGAGACAGATGGAGCAGAAACAGGGACTGGTGATTAGGGATGGGTCATGATTTTTTGAATTTCTAATAGTTGTTTAATTTATAAAAATCCGATATTTTATGCAACAATTGTCTTGTCTTTAAAAAATTCCTGTGTTTCTTTCCAATGCCTGGTAATGATGCAATACTTTGTAGTTTTACTTTATTACCAAGCATCAGTGAAACAAACATTGATGCCAAATATCGATTTCCAAATACTGGTTGAACTCAGTGACTATCTACTCAATGCCCATCCCTAGTGGTGATCACTACTCCATGGCCTCCTGGTTCTCCTGGTCTGCACTGATCTCCTCACTAGCATCTTTGCCCTCCTTGCTCCTTTTGCTCTTCTTGTGTTTGTGCCTCCGGTGGCTGTCGCCCTCCTCGCTGTCGTGCCTCCTCCTGCTACTGCTACTAATGGAAGAAGACGGACGAAGGTGTACAAAGGGCAGAGGAGGTGGAGGGAGGGATTCAGAGGTGGAGGAATGACATCAGTATGTCAGCCAAGGGGCAGGGAGGGAAGGGAGATAAAAAGGTGAGGCGAGAGGAGAGGGATAAAGAGAGACAGGAAGATCAATGGATGACGGAAAGAAAAGGTGAAGTGAAACAGAGAGGCAGTGTGAGAGGCAGTGAGCTGTCTGTCAGTCCTCCTGTTTTCACAGGGTGCATGTGTAGTTTACAATAACAGTAGCAGATTTACAATCAAAATTCTTGATCATTTTTAAAATGATGGACTCTTGATGTCACAGGAAGACAAAAGCAGCGTCTCACTTCCATGAAATGGTGGGAAAAAATACCTCTCCAGCTGACATTTTGATGTTTTTGGCTAATTTGTTATACAATGAGATTATTAAAAAAGGTTTTAGATGTATGTCAATTGCTACATACATGATGTCATACTAAAAAAAAATGGATAAAGCTAAGAGGCAAACAGCATCTACACCAAATAATTCATGTAAAAAGTGAGAAATAAATAATCAGCAGCATCATTGCATTGCATTGCTACTTGCTCAAGAATAACAAGGAAAAATTAGGAGGAGACTTTTTCTTCAGCTGCTTTGATCACATTTAGTCAAGTCACAACTCAAGTTGTCTTAGAACAGTTCACGTACAGAGCAGCTTCTCGCCACATCACATGGTGTTGATATTTCTGACTGTTTGTTCTCACTCTCAGTTTTGCAAGAGAAGAAGTATTGAGGTAAAAAAATAATTTGATGTGTTTGGCTACAGTACTGGTGGGGTTTAATACTACACGCTGGATGTGCGAGCTGTGAATGTGGTTATTCTGAAACCACCTTTTATACTCCTTTCATGCCAAGTGTCACTTCACTTTACGAGACAGGTTGTTTGTGTGTGTATTTCTGTACCTGCGAGAGGATTTGTGGCGTCCTTCCTCTTTCTCTCGGTGCCGCCTCTCTCTGTGCCTTTCCTCTTTCTCTCTGCTCGACCGATCGCGATGTCGCTCTCCATAGCCGCGCTCCTGGTACTCACGGTAACGATACCGCTCCTCGTCACTATGGATGTTCATAGAACAACAGCCTTCACTTTATTGTGTTATGTTTTTTCTGTATGATGATACTATTATGAACTCATGGCCATATGTATATATACATTTAAGACATTTATAACTTACAAACAACTTTAAACCTTAAAATACTTGAGACAAAAAAAAGGGATGCATCAATCAAACCTTTTCTCTCATGGCTCCTATTTAAATATTACTACAACTCAGCATGTTTAACATTGTTTATCACTTTTGATGAATTGCAAATGCCAATGACTCATCGTGCAGCATGTGAAAAATACATCACGTGTGTTTGTATGAAGATGAATGGCTGTTTTTGTCCCTCTCACCTGGTGTAGCTCATAGCTGATGGGCTGTGCTCCCTCTCCCTCTCCCGCTCATGTGTCCTCTCCCGGGGCCGGTCTCTTTCCTTTTCTCTCTTGTCGTCTCGCCGGGGATAGTAGTCCCAGGGTTTGGAGTTGTCCATCATTGGGGGCCATGGCGGAGGCACAGCTCCAGCCATTGGTGGAGGGTATGCACCTGAGAAATGTGAAGAGCAGGAGAGCTTCAGACTTGTTATTACATTGTGTTCAACTGTTTTGTTGAAATGAAACATTGTTAAAATCCTGCTAGCTGTCTGTCAAATGATATTACAAATAGCACTCTGACATTACATTCTGTATATAAGTCTGAAATCCTACCACACTAAAACCAATGATATTAATAGTAGGAAATATACATATGCTTTAATCTGTCAGATCTTTAAACTATAAACTGAAAACAACTGCTGATATTTGTTATGCTGCTGAGGTTTGAAAACAGATAATTTAGTAAAGCTTCCCACTTTGAGGGAACGGGTAGGAAGGAACAGAGCGTCCATCGTAACCTCCAGGGTGGCCACTGTGGAAACAGAAAGAAGACAGCATGTTACTGTGTGTGTGAGAAGTGATCTTGTCAGTTACAGGCTGCAGTCCTGCTTGAATATGACAGGCTGCACTGTTTCACTACAAAGAGACTGCTGCTGTTTTTGTGAGCACCACTAGTCTGACCTATATTTACCCTCATCCAGTTCTTTTGCACTTTGCATTGCTGCAGCAACAACATGAACCAAAATATGCTTGGAGACACCCACGCAGTCTGTTCACCCAATACCTTCTGCTTTGCATGTTATTTTACTTGTGCAAATAAAAAAAGGCCTTCATAGTGTCCACATGTGTGTTTAGATATGGGTTACCTGTCCATAGTGGGGATGATAGCAGGTGGGGGCCCACTAGGTGGAGGAGGAAAACCAGGAGGAGGGACAGTAATGGGCAGCCCTATGAGAAAGAGAGAGGAGAGAAAATATGCATAAACAACAGACAGAGCAAATACAGAGTAAGACTGGACGATGTTGATGATGAACTTACTGGGCGGGGGGATGAGTGGGGGTGCAGCGCTGACACTGGGTGGTGGTGGAAGGAACGGAGGTGGGGGTATGTTTGGAGGAAGTGGTCCGGGAGGGAAGAAGGTGGGTATCTTAGCTGGAGTCGGCTCAGCATCTGATTGTTCCGCAATCACCTAAACAACAGCCGACAGGACAAGTTTAGCTTACAAACTAAAATTCAGTGCTGTTTTTTTTTTTTTTTTTAAATGAGTCCAGACATCCCTCAAAACAGCTGTCTGCGTTGCTTCCGTGTACCTGGATATTGTTGCCATCTAAATTGTGTCTGCGTCGCCCTTCAACCCTGCTAATGGTGGCCGTCTGCCCACCGATCACATCTATTGTACCACTCGTCTTCCTGGAAAAAAAAGAGTAAAAAGATAAAACATCAAGGTGCAGTATTCAAATGACAAATTTTCACATACACACCATCAGCCACCATACACACGAAAAGCAATGCATGTAAACTACACAGTGTATCTAAGCCGAATAAAAGAAAGGCTATGTGGTCCTCTATCTTTTTAGTAGACTGCATTCTTTGACAAACATGTAATGACAACAACATCCTGATACTGGATTTTGAGGCTGATTTTCATTTGAATTTTTTGAAAAAGCTGACTGTATTTTTAACATAAAAACATAAATTAGGGCTTCAGTCAACCAAAAATAAAAAAGACTTTGTTTGACTGATATTTCACAAATTCTGCAATAGACCAGTTAGTTGATGGGATACAAAAATAAGCACTTTAGCTGTAGATAATGTGCTGTTAATAATGTGCTAGTTAGGCTCTGACGAGGCTGCCTCTCTCTCGCACAACATTGAAGACAAATCCAAACATGCACTGCAACCCTGAACTTATCAAGACATTACCCAGAGGAGCTGTTGGTGAGAATGAAATGTCTGAACCAGTTGGAACAGACATTAAGAAGCCTTTACCCTGCCACTTCCCTAGCACAAAGTAAGCGTAAAAGCTGATGTGTATAAGTGGACGTGTTAATGACACTGAGTGTGCCTCGCCAAAACAAAAGAGAACTTCTAGTTGGTAAATGTTGTGCCTGACACGGATAACCGTCTGTTGTTTGCTTGATGTTTGAAAGGGCACCTCCAGAAAATACCTGATTCTCTGCACACTGTTCAGAGTTAATACGAGAAAACAGCTACGGTCTGTAATAAAAAGGCAATCCTGTAGCACTTTCTGGCTGTAAGTCACAGGTAATAGCCTGTAAACACTGAGGGTTTCTTTACCACGAACAGTCAAAGAGGAACGCATGCACAGACTGCAGCTGGCAAACAGAGAAAAGATTAAGAAGCATTTTCTCCTGTTGAAAGTAACACAAGAGAATATGAATAATTTTCATTGGTCAGACAAACCCATAATAACAACACTGAATGTAAATCAAACCACTGCAATTTCTTGCTACTTTTGACCAAATATAAATCAATGCCAATATATGTGCAAAAAGGATCATATCTGCCACACACTGGCTGGCTGATTCAGCAGTCTCAATGAAAACCAGATTTTTTTTCATTAGTGCCAGAAACAACTGTGTCCCTAAAAAAGAAATGTAATATCCCATTATACGGAGACTTGAGAAAACTATGCATCTTCACAGGGACCTAATGTTCCACTAGTCAGCGTTTCTAAACAGTTTACTCAATAAAACCAATATGACGTATGTTTGAATTTAAACTGCTCCAACGTTTCATCCCTCACCTTTCTGCAAGTCCTTTAAATGAAACCACCTCTTGCCTTCGAACATAGGTCTTTCACTGTATCACGTCCTATCTGAACATTCTGTACTGATTTAAGATACAACTTATGAAAGAGGAATGGCAAAGGTCTTTTAAAAAGATTTTTATCATACACAAGCCCATTAGCACAATGTTTTTATGGTTGTAGCTTTTATAAAGAAAAAGTTAAAAACATTAATTAATTATTTTGTCTAATTAAAACAAAATACTTCTTTAATTTAAAGCAAGTAATTCTCATAGTTATCAGCGGGCAGCCAATACAGTGACTGGTGGATTCAGCTACAATGGCAATATACTTTGTCTTTTCCCTTCTCTTTTTAAATCCTAACTTTTGTATACTTTTTTGGTTATGACATATGCACATCAATCATACAAAAATAAAAGAAACATGGGTAAAAAGAGAGAAGCTCTGAGGTCTTTGAAGTGGCTCTTGGAGTTTTTCTGTGGTCACATTTCATGGTCAAGAAAAACACCAGGCCCCTTGTTTCAGCATGTACACATTTCCCCATCAGGCCCATTTAATCTTGTAGGGAAAAGGCCATGCCCACTTACGTATAATAGGACATGTCCTGAACAGGCGGGCCAGTCCACTGAGGGGGAGAGATCCTACCATTTTGAAACAAAGGACAGGGGTAAAGGAGATGAGAGCAACATTGGCCCATTGGCCCACACAAACACTCACATAAAGTCCATGGGGTTTTGACCTATCTTAACCACAGGGACACTGAGAGACCTGAAGGATACCAGGTGTGTTTCGTGTGAGTCAAAAATGCTGTCTTGGCATGTTATATTGATCATGCCATATTATATATTGTATTAGCAAAAAAAAAAAAAAAAGTTTTAACTGTGCAGTTCTTATTAATGCGCTGGTAATGCGCGTTTTCTTATAAAAACAAATCATTGCTGCCTCACAGAGCAGCCTTATCGTTTCAAGTTATTACAGTCTTCTTATCGCACAGATCTGATGTTTTTGTCTGTCACTATTATTAGTCTGTGCTATGAGCACAAGTTTCTGCGGATGTTCAAGCTATGTGTATGTCATGATTAATCTGTTACAGATATACAATGTTTCCACCTCAAAAAATTCCAATGCAATATTTAGATTTTTGTCTCGACTTTGCGACGTCTCCACTTTTTTTCTGAATGAGAAAATGAAAAAATTAAATAAAAACAGATGGATGGAAACTCACCTATAGTTAGCTTTATTCTTGTGGAAAGTGTATGTGTGTTATTTAACCAAGTATCTTTAATATGTAAAGATGGAAGCAGAAGTATTACCTGGTGACCTGAGTGATGGCAGACTTGTACAAGCTGACAGGAGATGTGAAGTCTGGCTTTGAGGTGTGAACAGGCAAACTGGATATGTCCTTCTCATTGCCTGTTCTGCCTTGCTGAACCTAAGGGAGAGGCAAAGAAGGCTTGTTTACATATTTCATATGCTAATTACATGAGTTGAATATTTTTGGCTGTCCATCATTTTGACAGATCAGAATGCTTAGAGCAATCTACCGCAACGTTTAGTAATTGACACAACTGTCAATAACCACCTCTCTGCCTTTGGTTTCACATGCATGACTTTTTTGTCCAGCTATCTTTAAGCATCATATTTACCGGCTATTGCACTTCAAAGCCGAGCTGTAACAAAATGTCACAGCAGCTGAGTGTCTAAAGTTTCAGTAGAATTATATAAATTATTGTGATTTACCCGATAAACAAGGTGAAACAGGGTTACTGACGCTGTGGAGGATGAGGGACAGGCAAATAACACTGATAAAGTTTATCAGTCAGCAGCAGAAAATGTTATGGGCCAAGCAGGTGGCAGCAAAAAGGTAAATCTCGTGTTACTACAGGAAAAAAGACCTTCATGTTTGTTTCTTCATGTTGTGTTGACATTAAATGTGACTGCAGTCAGTGTGTGAGCAAAATGATGGATAACAAAAAATTTTGACAGAAGTTTCACGACTCTGTCCAACAAAGTGACAATGAAAAAGTCTAATGCAAACTCTCATAGAGAAAATGATTCTTGAATTTAAAGTTTATACTTTACGATGTAGTTAAACAAGGTTATTCATAATAGAGGCAGTCTGTTAAGGGCAATGTAGAAACACAAGGGAGGGATGCAGGAGACGGAACTAAAAATACTTTCAGAAACTTAGTAGCAACCTGATGAGAGGGAGGGCAAACAGACAAGGTGTGAAATGCAAAGAACAGACGAACAAGGACAGATGAACCCCTCGTCACTCACAGTGATCTTGCTCGTCACAGAGCCGACAGTGGAGACCTCCAGACCCATGCGGAGCTTCTTCTGTTTTTCACAGTAAGCCTTCCACGTGTCTTCATTGAAGCCATAGTTAAAGTAGTCTGACAGATCCGCTCCTGAATACACACACAAACACAAAACTTGTAATTTACTATACACACTTTACAGAGCAGGTACACATTTTTTTAACTGTTGCGTAGCTACACTCACACACACGCAGACACAGATACTGACCTGGCTTCCTCCAGGGCTTCTCTTCAAATGATTCCATTTCCACCTCCAGTACTGGAACTCCATTAATGTTTCCAGGAGCATCAAGATCTACTCCCTTCAGCTTGGTGACTAATTAACACAAACAACTCAAAATTAACAACTCACTGTACATTATATCTATGTTTTGATTCTTTTGAACAGAACAGTTCAGAATAGCACAGAAAAGAAAAGGCAGTTTTTACACAGTCAAACAGACAAAAATGATACCTTGTCCATAAGGTCTGGAGCCTGTTGTCTTTATGTTGAGATTGACAGGTGGAGCTCCATAAGGTCTGACAGAAAAAAAATAAACAAAACCATTTAACAGATATATCAGAAGGTCTCCCGTGATATTTACCACATGTACTACTACACAAAATGTGATTTTTAGGATCAATCTGTTAATAGTGTGCAATTAAAAGATCAGCACTACTTTCAGTCACTATAAGAAGCTGCACTCCAAAATTTGATAATGCTCAATTTTTATGACAAGATATTTTAGCATTAGTGCAAAGCACTAAAAAATTCATTGTGTTTTAGAAATCAAAACCATTATTGAGACTAAGAGCTTAGCTGTATGAGCATCTGGCTGAAACAAATCATTTCTCTTTGGGTGTAACTTATAACAAAGCATTAGATTAGCTTATTTAAATTATCCAATGTGCCCACATAAATGATGCAACACTCTGACTAAAACCTACGTATACTGTGGTGCTCCAGTTTTTATGTCTCCAATGGTAACACGGACATCATCGTCGTCATCATCACTGTCGCTGTCACTGTCAACATCCTCTCCTGCAGCTTCACCTGTGGCCTAAAAGATGAGGAAGACAAAAAGAGGCAAAAAAGAAAAGCTGTGAGTGAAATTAAACTGGACAGTAGACATAGTACAGTATGTTGCAACACACACTATGACTGCGTGCATGCAAGTGGCCTACCTCAGAGGCCACGCCATTCCCTGTGGCATGTGCAGCGGCATCCTCTGTTGAAGCATCAGCAGGTGCACTGCGGATGAAATGAAAAATTAGACTACAATTAAACAAGCAGAAGATAAACCATCTTTTCATTAAAATAAACAGGGAAGATCTGGGATAAATCATGAGCCAGGATTAAAAGAATCCGTTTGTAAACAAGAAAGCTTA
>JAPZDY010000020.1:14351677-14380039 GCA_029783645.1 Ctenochaetus hawaiiensis | reverse complement strand
CAAGAAAGCTTAATTTTTTTGTTAAATTTTATTCAGTTATTTTATTCTGTTGGTGTTAAAAGTGCTGAAGTCTTGCATTATCTGTAGCATAACAAAACAGTGAGATCAGTTGAATAATAATGTCAAATGTTGATTAACTTGTCATTCAATGCCAACTTTTCACCTATATTACCTAGCTACATATTGAAAACAGTCTGCCTTGCTAAACAAATGGTCTGTTTTGAATATTATTTGAAAATCTATAACGTGTGCTACGAATACGTTTCTTCATGCTTCTTCTTTCTTAAATCGGTTAGGCAAATTGAAGGTGTTAATATTGTTGAATACAGATTCAGTACCTGACAGCAGCATTCAGTTTTGCTTCTTCGTCTTCATCTTTGCTCTCAGACTCATCTGAAAGTTAAAAAATGCAAAATAGTTCTTGTCACCATTACAACACCTGAATTCTGCTTTTGTATCACATTTTTCACAAAATCTACAGAGAGAAAGTGAAGTGGTATTTTACACATTTTAAAGTCGAATACTTAAATTAATGTCGCATTTTAAATGTTTTTTTCCTCATGTCATGTCACGGCTGCAAAGGCCGACAGAATCAAGTCAAAGCTAGCTTAGCTTCCATGCTAACACTCAAGCTATTCTTCACATAATAGCAGTCAGTGTTGTTTGTTAGCAGTTCATTAGTAAAAGAGAGGAGCACACACGCTGGTATATGTCTCTGACGATCAAGATGAGTCGTATTTACGGTTATTAGCGGTCTTTTTTTTTACCTCCATACAGCCATTCCTCCTCCTCATCTCCAGCACTTGCGTCGGTGGTGGTTGTTTTGTCCGCCTCCTCCGCAGACATGTTTAGCTAACAAGGAGCGCTAAACAAACAGCAGCCTCACGAAACCAACGTGTAATACAAATTTCTTAATTCAGAAACACGAGTACAATTTCTTCCTTTATCAAGGAAACGTGGTTATGCATAAAAATTATGCCTTCATAGATACATGTTCAACCGCTGCGCTTGAGTGTGACCCCGGAAGAGTTTCTTCTTCTTCGAAGTTTTACGGCAGCAGATATCCCAAATGTTGCATTACTGCCACCGTCAGGCTTTATTCTCCGTCAGTCTCAGGGATGTATGGCCCGTCCTTGGACGTATAACGTTTGAAAGTAGTCTTCTCAGTCACGGAGGAGGTTGCTGATGTCCTGCTCAAGTCAAAGTGTTGTTATAGAAAACACAGCGCCCCCCCCGGACAAGACATATCACGATTAATTACGACTGTACTTATTGGCTTCCATGTATCAAAGGTTATAAAGAGTGTGATAACCAAAAATGTAATAATAAAAAAAACTTTTTAATAATATGAGTGTACCTGTCGTTATAGTATAGAGTATCTATAGTATCCACATGATTTTTTTCACAGTCTAAGGAGAACTTGGCTGTTGCAATTCTTCAAAGAAAAGATGATTTTTAGAAGGAATTGTACCAAATCCTCTGATTCTCCTACGAAGAAAGCTCATTATCATAATTATATGACACTGAGGCTTTGAGCACCCTTTTCTGTAGGAAATATCATGTCAATCTTTTCTATAGTTAATTAGAAAACTCAGACAGGGTTCTAGCCATGCTGGGAATGAAGATATCTGCAATTCAAATTTAAAAAACAATAACAACAAAAAAACCTAGACCATTAGAAAAATGCAGGCAAAGTGAAAAGTGCAGGTTCTTTTATTCACTGCTCTGCAAATATATATATATATATATATATATGTATGTACTCAACCCGTAATTGTTCCTGATGCTGCATTAAGACTGTGGTGGATTTACTGAGCAACAAGATGTAATAGTCTGCATACTATGATTTGCTAGCAATAACAGTGTACACATAGGGCAGGCTATTGCTGCAAACAGAGAAAACATTCTGCAGCTTTTAATTACATTATTTGTATACCTCTTCTCTAACAAAAACTCACTGATTATGCAGAGTACGCAACAAACACTAATAAGATTATACAGTGAAAAAACAGGATTAAATAAAACCAGACATTAAATGACAGTGTCTTATAATCCAAAAGATGTAAAGCAATGCATCATGTCAACTAAATGCTGTGGAGCAGGTGCAATAACAGCAAATCAAGGTCACCTTTGGTCATATAAGACTAAAAAATGTTAGAGGAGCTAATTCTACTGACCTATACATGCACCCTTTGCATGTATCAGCCTAGTTGGTCATGGAGCTTGGAGTCAAATCCATTTAATACCCTAAAGGCGATTCTCAGATTAATTCCTCAAAAAAAGCTGTTGCTGTAACAGGTATCATTTAAAATCCAGCTTTTCCCAATCGCATCAACCGCAAATATTAGCGATCATCATTCATATACTCATAATACACAGGTTGCAGTTGTATTTTTTCCTCATTTGCAGAGAGCTGCATCCTTTCGCAAGGTCATGAAATGAAGCAGCAGCTGCAGGCTTACCATCAGTAAAACAAATCTCATGGTTGCTGTTGTGGTTCTGTTTGCACAAGAAGTTGTCCAGTTAATGCAAGACGATTGTTGATGCATTAATGGCCTTTGACCAGTTAAGTGGAGGCCACTTTAGCTTTGAAAGTAATTGACAAGGAAATGTATGGATTCTCTCACTCTCTCCTTTTTTTTAAAGATAGTTAGCTTTTATCACTTCTATAGAGTGGTTATATAGCAGTGTGGACAACATTCGTACATACTTTGATGCATTGACGGCTAAAATAAAATTAAAAAGAATTTACATGAACACACAGAGAAACAGAATGGTAATTTTACATTTGTGAGTAAAATAATTTATTTGTTCACAGTACACACACACTTACACACAAACAAACACGCATACAGAGGGAGGCAGTGCAGAGAGGAGGATGCCAGTGGTCTCTGATCAAACCGATTGGATTGATATTGCTCACCTCTCCTCTTCCTCTTTGGCCCTCTCTGCCTTTCTGATTGCAGTCTCTCCCTTTTTTCTGACTCTTTTCCCCTATTTGATGCTTTTTCTTCGATCCATCTGTTTAATCAATTGTAACGCTCCTGTACACTCAAATTTTTCTAATTGAATTTTGCTTGGTTGGCATGACCCTAATTAGATGAAGCTTTGGTAAAGCATCTTATAACCTGTTATAAATCCTACTTTTAAGTTAATTTTTGTTGAAACTGTTCAAGGGAGACATTTCTATCTTTCAAACCTATTGATACCAATGAGGATGGACTAAGTAGCGGAAACAAGTCTCTGTTGTATAGTTTAATACAAATCATCAGAATTCCAATAAAATTTTTCCAAAATGGCCATCAACATCTCTCTCAAACAGATATGATAATAATTGTACATTTGACCACCATGAGAGCAGCATTAATACAGAACTAATGTGTAGGACTTCATTGATGTTACTTGGGTGGACATTATAAATGGGCAGCCGAGTGCACAACACAGCAAAGAGGTACAATACAGTACAACAAGTGAATGCATTATGGTGAGAACCAAACAAGAAAACAGACTTTTGAAAAAATTAAAGGAGAGGGAACTTGTTAAAGGAGTTTGGAACAGTTTTATGGGTTGTTGTCTGGGTTTGTGACCTGCTCTGATGTGATTTGCTGCTTCACTTACCTTTTTTCCATGACCTGTTCTTCCTTCTCCTCTCTTCTTTCATTTTGCATCCCTTATTTTAAACCCCTCTGCTCTGCATCCTCTACTTACTTCCCGCTCCTCATTTACCCTCCCCTTCACCCTCTGTATCATAGCATCTCTCTCTGTTTGGCTCCATGCTTCCTCCCTCCCTCCCTCTGTCCATCCCTCTCTCCTTACGGTGGATTAGGGCGGTTTACAGCCCAGTCGATGCTAATCCGGTTTATCCAGACAGAGGGCGATCATTGGGCTATCAGTAATTACACACGCTGATATTAGCTTACACAGTGCTCTGGCACATTTTCAATCCACATCATCTCTTTGGACCAACCAGGTTATCTCAACAGCGTGATGCCGTACATGACAGCTTAACAAGGCAGTTTCTCATCTTTTGTTTTGCAACACAAAGATCCATCTGTTGTGAAAATGAATGCATGCATATCAAGCTAAAGACTCAGAAAATGAGACGAACTGTTTCAAATCTGATTAGAAAAAAATGTATTTTTTTTCTACTGATGCGCAGTTAAGATTTAAGATTAGAAATAATTTACTTTGCCATTATGTTTTGCATCAGAGGTTCACTGCAAAACTGTGCACAGCTAACAGAATTCCCCTCTATTTTAATGTTCCAACAGAATATTGAGCATCTGCAATGCAATTATTTCCTCTCGCTTAGAAAGTTGGAAGAGAAGACTGACACCACTCTTACACAATAAATATAAAGCCACTGCCAGTTAGCTTAGCTAAGAACAAAAACTGGAAACAGGGGGGAACAGTTAGCATGACTCTGCCCAAAAGTAACAAAACTAACCTTCCAGCACTTTGAAAGCTCATTAATAAACACCAAATACCTTGTTTATTTGAAAAATAAAAAATGTAGTATAAAAAATTAAACTTGAGGGTTTTTTTTAGGATAACCCTCTGAAAATTCAATTTTTTTTGCACTTAAAGTTTTATATAGATTACAAAAAGATAAATAACTGGTATCAATCTTGCTTTTAGGTGTCAAGCAGATTAACTATTTTTTAGAAGGCTGCAAGTGAGAAAATGAGAACTCTCATCTATGACATACATCATAGGATTCAATCAAAGTAAATCACATCAAAGTGAATCTACAGCTTTACCTCGTTTCTCTGAGGAAATGTTCTTTTTTTTCCTTTTTTTTTTAAACCCACCTCTTAGTCCAAACTGTTCAATGGGTCATAATTGATAAATGAAACACCACAATTGAACCATGGATGGACACTTAACAACCACACGGAGTGGTTGCAAAAAAAACCCTCCACTGCACCAACTGTATTAAAGGAAAGACAAATGGACCAAGATATCAGGTTTATAATGTCCAGTCAGCAGACAGAGAACGGTGTTGAATTGCATTAGAAAAAAAAAAGTAACACTGAGCTTTTGGCCAATCATTAACAGAAGAAATGATGAAGTATTCCTCAAGCTAAAATGTGTGTGTGTCCAAGTGTGTGTCTATTCATGTTAGTCTCGTGCAACTTATGTGCAAACAGGCAAAAAAAAAGGTGTGTGTATGTGCCTGCCCGAGGGTGTGAAGATAGCTCCATTTGTAGGTGATTGAGTTAGGATGTGTGTGTGTGTGTGCGTCACGATAAAGCAGAAAGGAGAGAGAGTGAGAGGACAGAGGGGGGAGGAGGGGGAAGGTGAAAGAGAATAAGAGAGAGGGACTGGGGAGAGAGAGGAATGTTTTTCATTACGTAATCTAATTTAAGTGGCTATTTTTCTTGTATAAAACCTCTGTTGCCCTCTGCAAGACCGCTGTCCTCATCTGTCTAAAAGCACTGAGTGAGTCATGCTGTGGGTCTACACACACACACACACACACACACCAAGTCATAGTGAGTCAGCCAAGATCTGCTATAGATGCTCACTTCAATGATGAATAATGTAAAAGGTAAATGCAAATAAACTGCTCAAATGACATGTGAACTCAATGGACAATCAGACACACGGATGATCCTGATAGACGCATGCTTACAGCCAAACACACACAGTGACATCTTCATAAAGCATATGGACAGCTGCACTATGGGCTTAGGAGTAGGTGGATTGTACTTTGACACCTGGAGGTGCAGGTTTCCTATTGTCTGAATGCAGATTATTCAGCAGAGGGTCTCCAGCTGGACAGAGACAAGTTAGGTGAATCTTTGATGCAAAAGTTTTGGTAAAATGGGCTTAAATAGTTGAGTCAGAGAGGTAGATGATACAACTGTCATGTTAAAAAAGCTGCATCCTGCAGGTGATAAACTTATCTTAGCTTAGCCTATCAAAAAGACTACAAACAAGGGGAAACAGCTTGGCTCTGCCTGAAGGTAACAAAATAGGTAACACCCACCAGCATCTCTAAAAGTCACTCTCTAACACTTTATGTGTCATTTCTTTAATTTGCACACACACGGAAGTGTAAAAAGGATAATTAGCAGTTATTATTTTCTGGCCTCAAACAGTTCCCAGGCAATTAGTGGAGACTCAAAGAGGGTATAATTCCCAACTAAGAATTATAAATGTGTGATGTAAAAATGCTTTTTAAATATCATGAGTCAATCATGATTTTCCAAAATTGCTTTTAGCCCATGGTTGCTCATTTAGATAGAACTGTTTCCCCAGTTCAAAGTCTTGTGTAACTGCTGTAACCTTATGTTAAATAGTGAAATCGACTTCTTGAAAATTAATTTTGCTCAGACTAAGACCTGCACAGAGTAATAATTTTTTTGTTAGGCTTTTTAGGCTACATGCCCTAAAGAGTCTTAAAGTCGGATGTTTGACCAGATTGTGAGGCTGACCCAATTTTGGGTAAGAAACAGATACAGTTTTGTGCTGCAAATGTGAAATACCCCTTTGAGGCATCACTGTCTGCAAAAAAATGTTTCTGAGACCCATGGTATGGCCCTCTCCCACACCAGACTTCAACCCCAACTCTCTTCTACAAATCTAACTCTCTAAATATCGTAGCACATTTGAGATTATTTGTTAAAAAAAAACAGTTTCAAACAAATAACAGTTTATTTTGCATAATTTCCATGTAAAAATTGTTCTTTGTTGCAATGACTAACTTGACTCACAAAGAATATGTAACCATCTGAAGTGCTTATCTTTGTTAAAGACCAGACAGTTTATCTTCTTTGCATAGATGTTAGCAGGAAAAAACTGTCCAAATGTCCAGAAACTGGGCCCCAGTCTGAATGAGTGTGTGTTTGTGTGAAGTTTTCCATTACTAATCACATATTTCCAGAAAATTATACAAAAAAACTAACTAATAAAGTAAATAAAAACACTTAAATTGATGCTGTGCTTTGGTCTCAGTTTGGTTAGCCTTACCCTGCCATCATGTGCTGAAAATGGCATGAAGAGCACTGAGGCCATGCAATGGTTCATGTTTTAAAAAAAGAAAAGAAAACACAATGATCCCGTTGTCCTCCCCACATATTTCTTTTGAGCAACAGGAAACACACACAGATAGAAAGATGATAAAACATTCAAAACTAATACAAACCAAACACAAACACACTCTCTCTCTCACACACGCGCACACACACACACACACACACACACACACACTTAAACATGCAAAACCAGCCCCAAGCATAAAGCAAACTACATGGCTCTAAAGGCCTCTTAGTCACACTGAGCATGATTTTTAGATTCTTTTCTAAAAAAATTTTTGTTACAATTTAGGTCAGCTATTTTAATTTTGTTCCAGTGCAGACTGTTGGTTTCTTAAACAGATTGATTTTTATTGCAAGGTTATAGTAAGTAGACCACCTTAACCAAGGTTAGGTGAGCAAAATAATTACTTAGATAGTTTCAAATTTGGGTAGCAAGGTGCATCAGTACTACACAGGTAACAATGAAATGACAAATGACCTCAGTTAATACAGCTCTTCACCTGATGAAAGTCTAAGAGCCAGAAACAGTGAGTTCAAGTGACTAAACAGTGTTTGTGATTTCCTGGAATTCAGTTCTTTGTTCATTTCTACCTCTTTCTATGCATTTTTTTTTATTACTGCTGTTGTAACAAGTTAATTTCCTCGGTGTGGGATCAATAAAGTCTTATTATATATGCTAGTTTTTAGTCTTATGAAACAGACAACGGTGTGGCACAATTAAATTCAGTTTGTTTTTTTTTTTAAATTGTGGCCTCCTATATTCAATAATATCAAATAATTACATATTTGTGAAGACATATTATACAACTAGGATTTCTGGGAACAATGAAGGAAAAACGAAATAGAAATTGTACGTTGGTGCGTCAGTGTGATCAGTGTAATTTATGCACTTTTGAAAATGTTTCCAAAAGAATTACAATGTTCAAAACATGGACAGAAAAGGCAGCAGTCTGATAGTAACTGATATAAAATCTTGGGGTGTAGTGGGTGTGGAAGGTTTTTTGGTTGGTTAATTGACTTCTTGTGGGTTTTAAAGGTAATTAAATCTATAGAAAGTGAAACTACTGAGAAAATGCTGATTAGAGATGTAAAAAGTGACGCCAGGAGTTGCATCATAGATTGAACGGAAACCTCTGCCTGTCTGTGGAAACATACAGGGATCATCTTATGGATGAACACTCGTTTCTTTGTATTTGTGTACAAACCAGCACTTTATTGAGGAAAATCCTTACATTATTGTTTTCTAGCAATGACTGTGTAAAAAACGGTGAGGATCGCTCCGGTAATAACCGACTCATCACCTTGGCCAGTCTCCAGCTAATGCGGGACAGAAAGGAGTGGCAGCCATCCAGAGGGGGGAGGCGCTACACTGTGTCTTTAAGCACCAGTGAAATCCATCAGGGGGAGTCTCAGCCTGCCGGATCATTGTGTTTATGCGCTCATCACTGTGGAGGGTCCTGCTCTGTATTACTGCCGTGGATGGGATCTGGTGTTGTTTGAAGCTCATGATGGTTCCTTCTGCACATGAAACGCATGGAGTTTAGTAACTAGCTTGAAAAGCGCCTAATCATGAGATGCCACTGGGTTCTTTTTGCCTCACATTTTGTTTTGCTGCCACTAACAGGTAAGAAAACAACTTCAGCCTTATAGAAATTATTCACATGTTTTTGAATTATTCCTGTGTTCTTAAAAATGACTTTATAAAGATCATATTGTACAACTTAACCGCATTATACTTTCATGATGTCATAAATAGACTAATTATATTTTAGTAATATCTCATTCCAAGTGAAATAAAAGTAAACCATGCCTCTTTTAAAGAGTTAATAATAACAATGGTTGCATTGTAGACACAATTTATGCTTTTTACTCAACAACTCCAAAAGCTATATTTTCTTTCCGCTTATGTGTTGTCTGTGACGGTCCATGTCCTTTCAGATGACTATGGTGTTGTTCTGTCTCATAATATTATGCTTTGTAAGCGTCTTTTTTGTCCATAATTTGACTATTTCAAGGGTGCACAGCGGCATGTAGCCCGTCTGCGCATGTTTAGTACAGCTTCTATTACATGTTTCGGTCCCTGAAAAGCGTAAACGGTCCTCACATTGTTTCTAGAAAGGCGGTCCACATTTATACAAAGCGGTGTCTAACGGTTCTGACTACCCAACCTGTCACCTCAGGCCTACAGCGCATATCATTACTAATTTGCGTAATTACTGTGTATCGAGATAAGGCGGAGGTGCCTTTGGGCTGTTTTGGCAACAGGTGTGTATGTGTGTGTATGTATATGTGTGCGTGCGCGCTCATGTGTGCATGTATGTGTAGTTGTTTTTACCGGGACCACAATTTACTTGTGGGGTTAGGGCTTTGTTTTAGGGTTGAAGTTAGAATAGGAGTTTGGGATAAAAAGGTCAAGGTAAGAACCAGGGAATGTGTTTATCACGGGGCCCACTAAGACAGGTGTGCAAGGATATGTGTGTAAGTGTGTGCGTGCGTGCGTGCATGTGTGAGTTTCCATCACTATTGGAAGACGATTAATTATTTATCCCGCCGAAATAAAAGGGATTAAGTTGTGCGCCCCAGCTGCAGAGGGAACAAAGAAACACACAGCCTATCTGTGAACACAAACACGCCCAGCATCACCTTGACATCTCCACTTCTCCGACTGCTGCAATGAGAACTTTGTGTTTAGTCACGCAAACAGCCTTAGGTTTTGCGTGAAACCTTATGCTTATCTTTCTAACTAATAGCTGCAAAGAACACATTCACACGGATAGTATTGACATGACACGCATGTTCAGCCTGCAAAAACACAGATATTGATATTTGAGAAGGGTATTATTTGCATGCACATGCCTCTTTTCCTTGGTTACTCAGCCAGGCCTGAAGGCACAACAGTCAAATGAAAATCTTGTTCTTGAAATGGCGCCTATCACGTGGAAATCTGCCAAAAAAAAGTAGAAAACAAAAGGAAACTTAAAGAGGCTTTGCTGCTGAGGTTCAGAGGAAAATATTAGTTTAGTTTACTCATCTTAAGGGGATGGATTTAGGGGCCTTAATGCATGATTACTCAGCGGGTAGACAGCTCATAATTATTGATTGTTCAATTGAGCCATGGTGGTTTGATAGCACTCTGTCTTAAGGGGCTCTCTGCCAATCATAACATCCTATTTAACTGTCACATTATGTGCTACTCTCTAGTCAGTGGAGCTGAAATGATAACTCCATTTGTTGATTAGTTGATCAAAAAACAATAATCAGTAATTGTTCTGATATGTTGGCAGAAATACTAGAAAATATTTTGTTACAGCTTTTCGGTTGTGGGAATTTGCTGTCTCTGTCTCATGTGCTAGTGAAACAACCAAAAAGCAGTTTGATTCCCAGGAAATTGATTAATTGTAACTATTTTCTAAAATCTTATGTACTGAATAGCCATTGAATTAGCCAACAAAATAATATTAATAGAGATTGATGGTGAAAAAAAACTTCTTTCCATTGATCTTCAAACGTGACCTCCATCTCTTTCTTGCTGGTCGTCATAGTGGTAATAATTCATCACATCTCCTGAAAGCAGCAGGATTTTTCCATCTGCACAAGATCTTAACCCAAACTGAACACATCACAGCCTTTATAAATAGCATCCAGGTCCGGCATATGTCAACCATACTGTATGTTCTCTGTTCCAGTGTGGTGCGAGCCAGTCATCTCCCCCAGCGGGCCTCATGTAGTCATTCCCAAGAAGGGGAAGCTGGAGCTACGTTGCCATGACAATGCCACGACATCTGGCACCTCGTCCCGGTTGAGGTGGCAGAGGGAGAGGGCTCGCAGGCTGGAGGGAGAGGTGGAGGAGGGCGGAGTGGCTTATGTCAAGGTGTCAGCAGTGCAGCCCTATCACATGGGCCTTTACGTGTGTGTCAACAACAGCTCGCTGGAACACAGCTCCATCTATGTTTATGTGAAAGGTGGGTGTGTGAGTATTGGTAGCGATGGAGGGAGGGCAAAGGATTGCACACACGTTTATCTAGTGACACTGATCAATACAAAGTTCTCTCTCTCTTTTTTCATCTCTTTAGACCCCCTGAATGCCTTCCAGCGGACGATGGTGAATGTCATCCTTGTGCGTTTAGGGGAGAACTGCACCATCCCCTGTCTTGTGACTGACCCCGAGCTCACCCAAATGGCTTTGGAGACCTGTGATGGGCGACCTTTGCCCTCTGGTATGAGCTACCGCAGCAGTCATCAGCGAGGCGTCATCATCAACAATGTGAGAAAGGAATATGAGGGCTGTTACATCTGTGTGGGACAGCTCGGTGGAACCAATGTGACGTCGAGCCAGTACACTGTGGATGTACGACTTGGTAAGTGAAAGATATGACAGTGTGGGTAACTAGTAGCATTTTTGTTGCCTAAAACTATAATTCATGTTAGTAAAGGGGTTTGACATCACTTTTTAATTGTTATACATGTGTCATAGCATTACAAGATTTGTCACTTTGGTGATAATTAGTCCAAAAGGTAAGAAGAACAATAATGTGGTTGTGTTGGCAGTAAAGGGATTAAAGGAGAGACTCTTTCCACCTTTACTGAAGGTATAAATAGTAAGAGAAGGTCAGATCTACAAACAGTGAAAGTCATCAGGAAAAGGGATAGGGATAGGAAAAGGGAAATCCATCATGTAGCTTGCTTTTGCAGCCTAAAAGTGGCCATTGTCATCCAGTAATTAGTCAATGAAGGGAAAAGTCCATGAGGAACCATAATGTAGGTTAATTGTCTCAATTTTTGAGTCAGAGAGAAATCATGTAAATAAATTGTCACTTCCCACAGCCACAGCTGTTTGTCTGAAAGCAAACCGATTCATCAGATGAACTGTGGGTATAAACCTGCCATAGGGTGACTATTTCAGTCTGTATTCTCCTCACCTTGTGCTATCTGTGTTTTATCTGTTTTTTGCTGCATCAGTGCTAAGCATTGCCCAGAACCATTGTAACTGGTTCAAAGAGACACAAACAAGTCAGAGGGATTTTTCCCCTATAGCAGAATGATAATCGATGCAGCTGGACCTTTCCCTGGTACTGATACAGTACTGTGGAGATAGGGCTGGTTTTGGCAGAGTACTAAGCAATACATCTGAATAATGTGGGGGAAAAAGTTACATATAATGTTTAATGTCTTCTTCTGATAGAAGATACATCCTTTTGTATGAGCTATTTGAAGGGGGGCTCTTAATGTTCAAATGTTTCTTATGATTAAAACCTGTAATTCAGAAACTTTAATGTAAAATATCTGTGAGAAATCTTAAAAGTAGGTGCCTTAAATGTTTGCTTGTAATTGAAAGACAAATGATACGCCTGCTATGTTAACAAGACTAAAAGTCAATATCTCTGCTAGCTGCTTTAGGCTGCTCAGTGCTTCTCTGAGTTTGATACAGTTGTTGACATGCTAACATGCTCACAATGATAATGCAAACTTGCTGCTGGTAAAAACATAGCATATTTACCACGCTCACCATCTTAGTGAAGGATGTTAGCATGTTAACATTTGCCAATTAGCAGTATGGACAAAGAGAAGTTGAGGTTGATGGAAAAGCTGTTGAGTTTGCAGGTGTTCAGTCATAAACTAAAGTGTCGGACAAGTTTAAATTGATCACTAAAGTCAGTAGTGGCCTCAGGGGATCACTAATGTCTGTGCAAAACTCCATAGCAATCCATTAAATAGTTGTCAAGATAAGTGGTGGACAGACCAACGCTGCAATTTGTGGCGCTGCTACAAATCTCCATAAGAGACCATGAAGCATCCTGACAAAGATTGGTTTCAGATCAGATCAGTTAGTCACAGCAATAAAAAAAGCTTACTTCATTATCCACATTGCAGATAGATTTGGCAAACAAGCTTTAAAACATAGTAGAATTACATTAATAAGAAATTCATCATAAAATATGTCCGTGGAAGCTGATCGTGTTTCTGTTCATCCCTGCTCTGCATCAGCATGTTCTGTCTGGTCTGCAGTGGAAAGGAGTCTGAACAGAGACAAGCTGGGACGTAGTGTCCTTTCGACTGTTGGAGAGAGGGAGTGAGAAAAGAGATGTGAGGGAGGGAGGAGCTGAGGGATTACAGTCCTATACTGAACAAAGCTTTGTAACGGTGCATGAAGGCTGCGTTTGGGGTAAATAGAATTACAGCAGCCATTGCCAAACAAAGCCCATGAAGTGACGTCAGACAGCATTTAATACTGGGAATTAATCATCTGGTGCATACATGCACACACGCATATGCAAGTAATGGACCTGAGTGCTTTGTCATGAGTGTTTGTTTGCCTCTAAAGAAACCCTTGCCACAAAGCAAACACACTTCTAAAGAACTGTTATAGTGGTATACAGTTAAGGTATGTATTTGTCATGTTTTTAAGAGTGTAAAATTCATTTTCAGCAGCATTTAAAATATTTCAGAGAGCAACACTGATGCTAACATGCTTGTAGAGTCATGATTCAGACAATGAGCCACACTAAATCCAGAGTGATTTACAATGTTGTGTATTGTACAAGGAAATAATTGTAAACTCATAGCTAATGTGCAGGATTAGGACATAATGACTTAAGATTCCTTGTTGCTCTTAGTTATGATTAAAGGCAATGGGAGTAAATATAAAAAGAAGGTGTAGGAGTTATTTTACTGTGCTTGTCTAAATAAGCTACCAGTTATGATATCATTGCTTTTGCATTTCTTGATCCAGTTCCAGCTGTGCCTCCAGTGGTGAAACTGTCCCAGAGAGGCATTGTTATCCTGAGAAAGGGAGAGCAGTTTGAGATTACCTGCAGCTCCACCAACATCAACCCGGACTTCAGTCTTAAGTGGGATTTACCTTCAGCAGCGGTGAGATTAATGCAGGGATAGACTGGCACAACCGGCTGTTTTTCTGCTGTCTATGTTTGCAGGGGTTGGGTGTAGGGATGGGAAACTTTTTGTTTTTCTAACTGGTTTCCTTTAAAAATATTTACCTCTCAGTGAACCAACAGCAAAATTTCTAGACTAGTTAGATTTTTTTCAGAGCCACCAAACAGTGAGGACCAAAAGCTTATCTAAATTATATTTATGAGAATTTGAGGAGGGTTAATGTGATAAAGAGACTTGGTTTTTTTTATTACACACATATTCTAATATTTTTAACACAAAATATTTTAGGATTTAACAGTTTAGTACACTTAGGTAAATAATAATGTACCTGATAGTATAGGAATGTGTTTGTAGCAATATTTTTGGAGCTACAGATTACAAAAACACAACCTTTTAATTGAATTTAAAAATTATAAAACACTTGCTGCAGCCCTGGAGTTTTGTTTAATGCTATGTTGGCTGTTGGGGATGAAACACTGTAAAAAAAAAAAAAAAAAAAAAAGGAAACAATGTTTTCTCTCTGTTAAAAAGTTAAAGCGAGATCACATGAAAACAGTGGGTCTGTTGATGTGCAACACTGACCTTTGCCCTTGATGCCTCGCAGCATCCCAATGAGTCCCACACATCGCACATCCTGTCTGGTTCCCGTGGTTATCAGCGCACCACCTCGCTCTCAATCACAGCTGTCAACCAATCAGACTCGGGTTCTTACCGCTGCTACGCCCTCAACGAGCGAGGCACCAATGCCACGGCGGTGCAGCTGTTTGTCCGTGGTAAGTATTGATGATGGTGTAAAGGCTTTTTACAGGCAGTCAGAGCCACAGACACTGCACATATACACACCTCCCCCAGCTGGATGTGACCACCTCAACTTCCACCACCCCTTCTCTTTGGAATATTCACAGGAATATTTGCTGTTGGTCAGAACAGAGAGATTAAAACTAAACCACTGGCACCAGTTTTAACTCCTAAAACAACATTTTTTAAGGCATATAATCTCTCATTTGCATAGAATGCGAATTTGTAGACGCCTCAGGGAACCAGCTCTCATCAGATGTGTTATTAAATACCAGTGAGAACATCTGAAATCAAAACCAGTCTACACAAGGCCACAAAAGATGCTGCAAATAAGAAGATTGGTTCCACAAGCCTTGTATTTGCCATGATGGCTGACTTGATTTTTTTTTTTTTTTTACAGTTGTGGCTTCTTTTATTTTTTGGCTTCTTTGAATAATTATTATGCAAATGTCAAATCACTATTTTGTTGCATTTTGATGAGTGGTAGACTTTTCCTTTAAATATGTGCTGTGTCTGTGTTGTCCTTCAGAGCAGGGGTTCATTGCCATGTTAGGAAGCTCAGGTCCAGTCCAGGCTGATGTCAAAGAGGGGGAGAGCCTGAGCCTCAGAGTAGAGTTTGATGCCTATCCTGCACCGATCTCCCTGTCCTGGTCTTACAATGGCAAAAAGCTCCTTAACACCACCGAGCACGTTATCACCATCCACCGCCAGAAATACAGGTACACGGAGTAAGCAGTATATCTGCAAGAACACATGTACACACACACACACACACACATGCACAATTTAAAATGTACCTTTGTTTTATCAGATTCGTCAGCGAGCTCAGATTGGTGAGGGTCCTCGGCACAGAGGGTGGGATCTATAAGTTCTCCGCCAGTCACGAGGATGCATCTGTCGATCATTTATTCCACGTGTACGTTAACAGTAAGTAGCTCTCACAGCTGCTCCATTGATTTATATAATTGGAGAATACACAATGCTCTTGAGGTCTCTAGGTTGTAATACAGACGTAATGTCTCTATATTAAACATGTCTTTGAGCCTGCCAACATTTTTCTCTACAAGGTAAGCCAGTCATCATTGCCCAGGAAGGCCCAGTTGATGGACAGGTGCGGTGCATTGCTGCTGGTCACCCCGTCCCTAAAATCAGCTGGTACTTCTGTAAACTGCCCCACACCAGGTATACCAAACATTTATTGCACTTCTTTCCTAAAAAAAATGTCCTTATTTAACTGTATTTGCTTTGTTTTTATGTCTAAGTCAGAATAAGACTGGACAGATGATGATGATGATGCACAGCTACTGGATTATCTTGATCTTACTGTTCCAGCAGCAGCAGCACTGGTTCCTTACTTTATTGATTTAAGAGCATGCTGACCAACTTTACTCAAATATGATGTTAAAAGGTGCAAATGGAGAGCTCAGACGAGTTGAAGTAACTGTTGATGTAATAGCTATCTGTGCAAAAAAACAAACAAACAAACAAAAAAACATTGAATCATGAATGATTATCCGAGGCGAATTAAATCTAGGTCAGCTCTTAATGCTTGTAGATACTAGAAAACGTTTCATCAGGGGAAAAAAAGGATCAACTCTGTAAAATAAACATTATAGAAAAAAACAATAGTTTTAAATTTTCCTGCCAATTAGATAATTAAAAACTTGGGACTCTGTGGTATTATGTTGCTCACATTAAAAGCTGTAACTGAACAGCAGTGTGACTTCAGATCATTTTACTCGCGAAACATGACTCATCTTCTGTTGTTTTGTCTGGCAGTTCCTCTGAGAGGAGGAGAGGCTCGTGAGAGCTGAAAAAGTCGGTTCGCAGGTTTATGACTCATCTCATTAGCATCCAGACAAATAGGCCATCTGGATTCGCACTGTTGCTCAGCGCAACATGAGCACTTTGAAACTTTGAGCCATGGTTAAATGGGCATCAGACATGTTTTTGAAGTTTAATAAAACAAACACTTACTTGACTTATTGACAAAAATAACTTGTTCAGCACAGAATGGCCACAGTTGTGGTAATTGTTTATCATCACGTTTATTTTGTAATCTTGAGAAAAAAATGCATATTCTCTAAAGATAATGAGAAAAATATCTGGTTCAAGAAAATATTATATTTCAAGTAAAGCAGTTTTATTATCCCTAGACAAGTGGATGATTAACACTGAATCTCGAGATAACAATAAAACCAGATTTGTAAATTAGTCTGCACAGTAATTTTGATTGCAATAAATTTTATTAGACTCATTTTGATAAAAAGAGATCAAATGAAGATGCGAGACACTTAATATGGTTGCTAGCAACAGAGACTTTGGAAAATCGACCACATTAATGACAAGCATCTTTATTAAACCTGAGATATAGGAAATGTAGCTCATTGAGATTTCAACAGCTTCTCCTAAGCAAAGGGACTCAGTGAAAGATTGCAATAATATTTTTAAAAAAAATTGCCTCCAAGGACTTGAGGGATGTTTGTAGAATATTTTTCCTACATGATCCTACATTGTAGGAAAACAGAAGTGAAAAGAAGATAAAATTGGGAGGAAATGTCAGAATTTTGACCAATAGAAGGCTGAAAGCAAAATGTGAGCGCAAATGTCTTCCTTGCTGAACCTTCTCCAAAGCCTCCTAATGTTATCAGGCACTACAAGAGCAAAGAAGTATAAACATATTGTACCGGACTCCTCATAGTATCATCACTCCATTAAAATGTAAATTCTAAAATTTGCTAAAACTTGCTCCAATAAGTAACTGCAAGAGAAAACTGTGACCTGGAACGACATTATAACCCCTCATTAGGTGCTCACACCTGCCTAACGCCACCCAATCGGAGACTACGGACGTCGCCATGGTGACAGAGTCCACCTTTGGTAGGAGTGAGGTGGAGAGCCGACTGAACGTGAGCAACAAGGAGCATGCACACTATCACACCCTGGAGTGTGTGGCGAGCACAGAGGGAGAGGAGGCCTACACACTGTTCTCCATCAGCGGTACGACACAGCGTTTTCTCACTGTAAAACTGTAAAAAGACATTGGCTTAGTGCACGCACATGGGAGAGACACACAACCACTCGACCCTGAGTCTGTCGGGGCCAGGTGTGTGGGTACTGGTTACAGATTGAATAAGATTAGAGCTTGCTGACTATGCAGGCTGGGATTATATGGTATAGACTCGCTAATCCTTCGCACAAACAAACATCACTGCTGCAGCTGTCTGCCTTAACACCAGAGGACGACCATGTGTGTGAGAGTGTGTATGTGTAAGTGTGCGCACATAGCTACAAGTAATTCAATCTGATTCATGTCATTTCTAATTACTCTGGTGTGTGTTTCCACCCAGAACGCATCGTCCCCCATAAACTCTTCACTCCTCTTCTAACTGGCATGGTGGCCACTGGAGTGCTTCTCAGCCTCATCCTGGTGGTGCTGCTCTATAAATATATGCAGGTAAGAAGGAAAGTGAAACAAACCTTGCAGTATTATTACTGCAAATACTGAGTGACGCTTGACTTAAAAATCTCTAATAAGTCACAAAAATAAATGGCCATCAATCCCATGAATCAGTTTTAAAATGTAGCTAAATGTGTGTAGATGTCAGTGAATTATATCTACCACCAGTAATATGCTCTTTGTATCACCAAAACGTAAATGGCTGCAATAGTTTCTGGCAAAAGGCCTACTCTCAATTACCAGTGACTCATGCCTCCATCGAGATCATGGTTAAAGTTAGAAGTGTCTTTGTGAGATCAGACTATTTTTATTTGGTAAAGATACTCAGCCGATAAGAGTGGAAGTTTGTCCTTTTAATCAATATGAATGTGTGCTAATGAATTTGAAACGAATCAATCAGCCTTTCAGAGTGCACACATGCAGTAGTTAAAGGCTTTTTTGACACCCAGATCGTGTCTGGAGCCATTATTGTGCTCCCACAGCAGGCTGCTCTCACTGCACTCGGATGAGTCAGACTCCTTGAGAAGCAGTTTATGAATTTGCAGAGGGGTCGTCTAGACGCGGACTGACAACTAAAGTGCGTCGGGTAATCTAAAGATTGAATAGGAGAGTGATGAGAAAACGTGAGCTATACAATCATGCAGTCGCAGAACATGAGGAAGCAGATGTAACATCACTTTCTCTGGATAAATCTTTTCGTTTCTCCAAATTCAAACAGAAACCAAAGTTCCAAATCCAGTGGAAGGTGATTGACAGTATCCATGGCAACAACTACATATACATTGATCCTACCCAGCTGCCGTATGACTCCAAATGGGAGTTTCCTCGACAGAAACTACGCTTTGGTAAGACTGTTTGTTTTATGTAAAATTGTGTTTCTTCACTTGGAGATGTGATGTAACACATGAGATGTTGAATGATGTCTGTATGAAGTGTGATCCTCAAAGGTTGTTTACACATTCATCTGTTGAAGGAGGAAAAATGTCTCTCCACTCACCTAAAAAAACAACAACTTTTTTTAGAAAAGGTGGGGAACAGGTCATCCAAAAATAAAAATTCAGAAATTTTCTGCCCTCATACAACACCAGAGGAAAGTCACGTAAAGTTAATAAGTCCACAAAACATTTCTGCATATTCAAAGCAAAGTATAGTTGTGGCACTCTCAGCAATTGAAGGAGCTGGAAAGTGTTTTAAAACAGCAAAATAATGATTCTATACATCTTGTCTGATATAGTTTAGACCCAGAGTCAATAAGTCTAGCAGGAGCGGGTGCACAAACTTGAGCGTTTTTCTCTGTTTGAGCATCAAGGAGAAAGAAACACTCAAACTATCTCTTTATATACCAGTGCTATTTAGAGAAGCCACAATGGTTAGGTAATAGATGAAATGCAGAGAAAATACAGAGTGTAACTTCAGATCAGGTACAGACACTTGTTGCTGCAGCCTCAGCAGAGCCTTCTCTGTTGTGTGCCATGCAAGCCTCCGAGTATCCGGTAAACACTGAGGTTTGCAGAGATCATGAGTTCTCATCCAGCAGTGCATATACGGGCGTTCAAGCTGGTGCACACACTGTAGACTGAGTTAAAACTTTTAGCTTGGTGGCTGCAGTGAAGATTTTGGCCTAAAGATGGTGTAAATAGTTTTATTTTTCAAATCTTTAAGGAATTTAAGGCTTTTGGAGACTTTTTTTAAAATCTCCACATCTCCTCCATTTGTGTAGGAGAATGTTGCAACACTGTTCTTTTGTGGAAACAATTACAGTGTCCACATAAACATTGAAGTTAACTGTGTGTGTGCGTCTCTGTTTTCTCCAAAGGTAAAACCCTGGGCTCTGGGGCTTTTGGAAAGGTAGTGAGGGCCACAGCATACGGACTCTGCTCTGCAGACACGGTTACGACAGTCGCTGTTAAGATGCTCAAACGTAAGTGTGTGTGTTGGTCTGTTTTTCTCTGTTACTGTGTCTGAAACCAAACCTTAATTTCTCACTTCCCTCTTCCCACGAGAAGTTTCCTGTTCATGAGAGGGTTCCTGGCCACTGGGGCAGGTTCTTGCTGTGTAAATGCTTTCTTATTAAACCACCCCCTGGTGCTTTCTCTGTAGTGGACATTGAACTGAGATTTTTTAAACGCCAACTTTTGGCATCTGCAAGGGAATTTTACTGCAAGGACTTAATTTCCACTGTGTTTGAGATGGATATGTCACCTTCACATTTCAAATTCAGCAGAAGCGAGTACAATACATCTTTTTCCCTCAGGATTTTGCCTCTTAGGCAACTTACAAGCTGGGAATTTAAGAGTGCTTAAATGCAACTCCCAATTTGAACACTTAAATAAAATGGTAAACAGCAACTTTTTAGAGGAAATGCTCTGTTAAAGAGGTTAATATATCACAAAGAGAGAATCATCTTGCAAGAGTTTATTGCATTATTCAGTTAGGCATTAGTAAATGGACTTCGGAGCTTGTCAGGCATTCAGAGCAGAATACATGCAGACAGAAGTTCAGCAATCATATTTGTACCTACAGTCAAATACGCAACAGAACCCTTAGAGACCAACAATCGACCTTTAATGAATACACAGCTGCTCTTTGTTCATTCATAGCTCTGTAAGGAGTCTCTTTTTCAATCTTTATCAGCTGAGAACTGAAGTCTGAAGGCCCAGTCTTACTGACTTCTGATAAATTTAACAAACAGGGAGAAACAAAGAGTAAAAATGTTTCACATGTGCACTCCATAAGACAATATAATTTGAGACAGTGCACATAATCACAGAGTCATGGTGCTCTATACAGAAAAAAAGGGAGAGATTTCAGACTCAGCGTGCTGCTGCATGTTGCAGCAACATATGAGATACTGTAAGAGTTTAAAAATGTCTTTATGATGTCATCCCAGCCAACGCTCATTCGACGGAGAAGGAAGCGCTGATGTCAGAGCTGAAGGTTCTCAGTTACCTTGGAAACCACGTGAACATTGTTAACCTGCTGGGGGCCTGCACTGTTGGAGGTGAGAGGAGCAGCTTCATGCACACCAAACTCATTTAGGCTTATTTTGGTCTGGAGACTTAAACCCTGTTGCATTTGCACATGTTCATTATATATTTATTGGTTGGTTTTGTTTTATGGTTATACTTACTGCTGAGAGTGGCTGTGTAGGTCATGCAGACACACGTTGATGTGCTGACTGGCATGCCTCGCTAATATTGTTCTCTTATTAAAAATCAGATATTGGGCAGTCAGTACTGAGCAGCTCATGAAAGCATGATTACGTTTTTCTGGTCGTAAATTTACTGTGCATTCAATCAATATTATCTACCTGTCTGGCCCACAACATCGATTTTAAGGCAGTGTTTAGACTGGATTCCACATAAGTGTGTTATTAGGAAAGAAACACTTAATAATTTTTTAGGTGTTGGGCATGAAAAATCCTAATTTTCAGGTATTGACACATTTTTGTTCAATGTGTTTTGATGAGAAAATATTAAGAAGAGCTTTTAAACACACATATTGCTGTGCATGTGCTGTCTTTTTTTAAAAAAACCAAATTGAACCAAATTCCTAAAAACCTGACTGAGCAGCACTGCAAACACTATTTTCTTTTGGCTCTCTGTGTCTCTTTGTTTCTTTTTCATTGTTACACACTTTCATATGGTTTAAAAACCAGTGAGCGAGTTTTTTTTTTTTTTTTTTTTAATCTTTGAATCCTGCCAGGTCCAATTCTGGTTATCACTGAGTACTGTTGCTATGGCGACCTCCTCAACTTCCTGCGCAGAAAAAGAGAGTCCTTCCTAAACTCCCAGGTTGGTGATGGTTACTATCGCAACGTCTCCAACCAAACAGAGCCTACAAGGTGTGTATGTGTGTGTGTGTTTTGACTGTTTTTGCAACTGCAGAATGGGCATCAACATTTTATGCTCACATGTGTGTGTTTGTGTGTGTGTATTTGTGGATGTGTGCAGAGAGGAAACTGGCACAGGATACATGCCCATGCGTCCCTCTGAGAAAGAAAGGTCTTCTCAGTCAGGTAGGAAGTCTCTCACTCTTCCTGTAAAACATCTCATCGACACACAGAGTGTCTTACAGTCTGGTTAAGCTTTAGTTTCATTCATGAAAGCCCACAATGTTATCTTTATCTAGATGACATAGATGAGCTGTCCCTGGACGCTGAAGATCTTCTCAGCTTCTCCTACCAGGTGGCCAAAGGGATGGAGTACATCACTTCCAAGAATGTAAGGCTTTTACAGCCTGTGTGCAGCATTTATAGATTAACAACGAAAGAGATTTGAAAAGTGCTGCTGCTAGTTTATAAATCACGTTATGGCTATAAGCCAACACGCTGTGAATTGCTGTTGGCTATTAGTGCCCATGAAGTCAGAACTAAGCATAAGCAGAAAATATGTTAGATCCTATACTGCACATGTTTTTTTAATGATCTTAAATAGGCTCCAGCTCAAACCCTCTTGTTTTCCTCATTCATTTTTTCCTACTGCACTTTTGCTGCTTTTATCAAATTGGACATTGTTTATCTGTTTATGTCTAGACTGTAACTTATTTTCGCTTTGTATAATTTTCAGTTGAATTGATTTTGTTTTATTTTATGCCCAGATGTATCCTTCTAATGCATTTCTGTCTTGCATAAAGCACTGTCAATTTGTTTTTCTTGTTTGTAAGGTTGCAAATCTAACTCTCCTTATTGAAATGTGCATGCAGGGTGTCAGTCATTCACTGCAAAAACATGTTACAATATCAGTACTCATTTCAGTGCTTGTGTTCATTTGTGCTTGTGTGTGTGTGTGTGTGTGTGTATTCGTGTAGTGTATCCACAGGGATCTTGCAGCCAGAAACATCCTGCTGACTCACGGCAGGGTTGCAAAGATCTGTGACTTTGGGTTGGCACGAGATATCACAACTGATGCCAGCTATGTACTCCGTGGCAATGTGAGTCTCTCGGACACTTCCTTTCATCCTTCCTTCCTTCCTTCCTCCCTTTCCTCTTTTACACAAACTGTGGCTGAACTCTTCGCCTCACCAAACAATACATTTGGTGTCAGAGAATGTAGGGCAGCAAATTATGATTATTTTCATCATTAATTATTCATTTGGTCTTCATAATATCAGCAGGTAGTGAAAAACACAAAACCAGACTTTCCTCAAATCCAAGCTGATGTCATCCAGCTGCTTGTTTTTGTCCAGTCAACACTAAAGTAATTCAAGAAGCTAAACATATATAAGTTGACAATAATTAAAAAGTAGCAAATCCTCAAAATTGAAGACTCAGATGTAACATTTTATTATTTTAATGTTTGGCATTTTTGCATGATAGTGTTGCTAAACGAATAATTTCTCATGAGAAAATATCTGCCAGTTATTTTGGTCGATGAAGGAGTAGACTGGTGGCTTTAGCTCTAGAAGAATGCATTCAGCATGTCAGAAATTAAGTAACTGCTTTGAAAAAATGTTTTACTCTTCAGAAATTACATATGAAAAGTCCTAACCTTTTAAAGACATTGTACAAGTTTCAAAAACCAAAACAATGATGTACAGTCCACACTGCTCCTGAAATAGCGGCTCTCCCCTACAGGCTCGTCTGCCGGTCAAATGGATGTCTCCGGAGAGTATTTTCGACTGTGTGTACACCTTTGAGAGTGACGTTTGGTCCTACGGCATCCTGCTCTGGGAAATCTTCTCTCTGGGTAATATTTCCAGTCAGAGCTGTGCTGTTGCGTCTGTTTCATAATGTCTGAGCTGTTATTGACTGTGGCCTTATTAGGGGCTCTGCTGATGCTCCTAAGCTGCAACATCACTTAGTTCACTTAGTTGTGATGAATCATGTAAACTTATATTGATCGATTGGGATACATGTTGTAGCCCCAGAAACCTGCATCATAATATGGATTTATGATTTTTGACATAAATGACACAATATTATTGACACTGTATGCATTCTGTCTGTCTGTGTTGCAGGTAACAGCCCATACCCGGGGATGCAGGTGGGCTCAGCATTTTACAGGATGATTCAAGAGGGCCACAGGATGAGCAGGCCTGAGTTTGCACCAACTGAAATGTAAGTGCAAAACATTAAGAGAGAGAGAGTGTTGTTATTTTTCAATATAGATTATTTTGTATAATCCATCAATATGCTAGAATTTTTCAATAAATTAAAGAGTTTTCATATATATATATATATATATATATTTTTTATTTATGCTATTTGACAACAAGATCAAGATCTCCGAAGTTAAAACTAATCCGGGTCATCTTTATAGGTATGAGATGATGTTGTCCTGCTGGAGCCATGATCCTCTGAAAAGGCCTTCCTTCAGAAAACTGGTGGAGAGGACTGAGCTACTGCTGTCAGAAAATACCAAGAATGTAAGTAGATGGAGCCATGATATGACAGGCATGGTCAGTTTTATTTTTATTAGAGAATGATAGTGTGGAAACAACACACTGTACCACATTTGTCTGCAGAAAGTGCAATACTTAATCACTGTAGTATCCTTGACAGACCTCCTTCACACCATTATGCAACAGCTTTGGAAAAACAATGTGAACATCTCCAAAGACATTTGGGATCATTTTTATGCATAAAAAAATAGGTTGCTTGAATTATTTTTTTTTAGAATTGTGCTTTTGATATTGTAATTTACCATGTTACATTTTCGAGTCCTGTCAGACTATTTTTTTTATTTTGCATTATGTTGTTTATAAAATAGCAATATCATCAGATTTTTAAAAAATTACAACTGTGTGTTGTTCCTTAGGTGTACCTGCGTCTGAGCAATAATTCAGGTCCTCCAGAGCAGCAGAGGGCGCCATCACGAAGACTGAGCTCAGTCTGCAGCACAACAGCTCCCACCCAGCCTTTACTGCAGAACACGGCTGATGTCTTCCTGGACTATGTCTGACACAGACACATATGAACACACACAGACATGTGCACACACAGACATGCGTGTGCTCGCACACACACACACAAATGGGTACATATAAGCAGCTATGAAACACATGACCCCCCTCTACCTCCCTGATCATTCTGTCCTTTTAGCAGAAAAGTACAAGAGCTGAACACACTCTGCAAGCTACTAACAAAACTTTTACTCAGATTAACTCTCAAACACTGGCCTTCCTGCATCACAGACACACACAGGCACATAAACACACACACAAACAGATACTGTATATATACGACCCCGTACTGGACTCTTAGTATCGGCCTCTATCTAAGCTCCCCATTGGTGCATTGATCTATGTGGTAGGTATATCAGGTGCATGTCTATATAAAGCAGACTCCAGCACTAACGGCCCATCAGGTACAACATTACCCATCAGCAGCGGGAGGAGTTTAGGCTCACATTTAGCCATAGATTACATTTTAGGATGCCTTGGGGACAACACAGACTACAAGTAAAAGTAAAAGTAAACACCTGACCGTGAGTTTAGGACTGGATACACAGAGTTTTTGCTGTAACTGCAACTGGATTTTTTTTTGTCAGATTAGTCTCCATTTTTATGGGGATATTTTGACTTTTGGGACATATACTGCTTGTTGAGAGTTAGATGAGAGGATTAATACCTCCCAGAATAATGTGTTAAGTATGAACGTACAGCTACCAGCTGCTTAGCTAAGTTTAACATAAAAATTGGAAACAGGGTGACAGATAGCCTGGCTCCAACCAACAGTGACACACTGATGAAATACAATTTTTGTTCTTGCATAATATCTTTTGGAGTTTAAAATAAGAGACTGGAGTTGAGGTACAAGTTTTTGTTTTTGTTTTGTTTTTTTTTAATTAGCATAGTTTAAAAAAAACTGAGAAAGTCTAGTGGACTTTCCGCTTTTCCTATTTTGTGCCTCCTCTTCTCCTTCCTCCTGCCTGTGATCTGGAAATCCTTAACAGTTTAGAATTGTGTAGGATGTCTCAATCCCAAAAATGCAACTGAAGGAGAAGAGGAGGATTGCTGAAGAAGCTAGAGCAAGTTACAAAAATGGAATAAAGAGAAACCACTGCAGGGGTGACACCTCCTTTTATATACATCAGCTATGTTAGTAAAGATTTTAAAATTTGCACTCAAACTGAAACTTGTGTGGGACCTTATGAGGTGCTGTTCTGAGAGAGAATATACTTTGTATGGATAGATAGCATGAGCAGGGACTAAAATGAAGATTATGAAAGAAATTGAGGATGTACAAACGGATAAATTAGAAAAGGAGAATGCATTCACTTTGTCAGTGTACTATATACTTGATTACTTTTATTAGGAAATACCTGGCTGGATGACTAGAATAAAACCCCCTTAATACTCTCAAACTGTTACCTGCAATGACAAGACTCCTGTAAAGCTGTGCACAATCGAATTTAAAGCCTGTGATAATTGTTAAGATAAAATAAAAATACTTTAATTTGTGTGTTTTAGGCAGCTGTCATTGCCTCTAGACAGAGCCGGGCTGGTCGTTTTCCCATTTTCAGTCTTAATGCTAAACTAGGCTAATTTGCTGCTGGCTGTAGCTTCATATTTACTGTTCTCATCCAACCTCAGCAAGAGAGCTAGTCAGTAATTCCAAAAAACTGTTTAAACAGGTTCTTCTTAAATCTTAATTTACTGCAACAGTCACTATCTTAAAACTGGTTTTAATGAGCCTTGACAGTGAGATTCTACTGATAAGAAACCCAAAGTCTCTTTTATTTGTACATGATCCATAGCAAGGTGGCATGCGATAACTCCCAATAAAATTACAGCCATATGTTTCCCACCTGTGCATTAAAGCTTTGAATACTGTGACTTGACTGACTGGTGCATTGCTGTATGTATTTTAGGGTTAGCTTTGATTTCATATTTTTAGAACAGCCACTGTGGCCGTGTGTTTAGAACTGATTGTGTGCTATTTTTACTTGGTTAATGTCTAATATGTATGCACTGTAATTACAATGGAGATGTGCCTTTAGATTTTTTTCAAAATACTGAATGCATCTGGTTGTGATACAGTTATTGTTGGTTGGTCAGACAGAAGAGAACCTCTGGTGTTCAGGTTCATGTCGTTTTGATACAGTTGGTTGACTTGTAATAATAAAGAAAGAACATGTGATGGTAAAAAAACAACTGGAAAATGTCCATTTTCTTAAATGTTAAAATGTGAGTAAGAGCACTATGTTAGCAGCTCAGTAAAGCTGTTTTGTAGCACAGCGGTTACATCAGCAAGCAGTAATAATATGTACCATGATTATTACCTTAAGTTAGAGTCCTAGCATTTATTAATTATTGAGAGACACACAGCACAGCTTAGGCTGATGGGAATGGCATTATATCTGCAAATAACTGGATTGATCAGAAGTTATTAAAAAATGATATTTTGTTGATAATGCAAGATGCATAGTCATGAGATTGCTGGAGTTTTCCCCAAGAAAGATGTGTGCAAATAACTGAGAAAACACTAGTATGAAAATCCAGTTTTTTTTAACCTTGTTAATATGATGGTTTCTATATGCCCCAAGACAAAACACATAATGTGTCAGCTCTGAATATGCAAATTTGATAACCATATGGTGTTTTCAGCAGTTTAATCACTGCCTGGAAAGCAAATTTAATGGCAATATATGCAATAACTATTGAAACATGCCCCTCAAACAGTATATGTCAATTTAGGATTGCTAGAGGAAAGTCAAAGGCTCACCATAATCATTTTGATTCATCCTCTGGAGACCATGAATATATGTACACAATGGCTGCAAATCATCTAGTAGATGTAGACATATTTTATTGGGTAAATAAATGGGCCTCTTAATAATGATGATTGATGAGAGTAATGGCTATGTTTAGGTGACATGAATACTTGTCCAAAATTTAAAGACAGTCTGTCTAATCATTGTTTGAGGCTTTCACTAGAAAACATTATCAAACTTTTGGTAACACTAGAGGAAAAAACCTGGATCACCAAAATTAGTATGAGTCATCCTTTGGGGAGCATGGATATCTGCATAAAATACAGTACAATACATATAACAGCAGTTAAAATATTTCAGTGTGGACCAAAGTGATGGACTGACATATCCATCCTTTAGCCACCATGTGTACAGCTAACATCAGACCAAAACACAACAAAATTACAACAGACAAATATCAGGTATAATATTTGAAACTGTTTTTATTTTCAAATTGACCAAGAGGGGAGAGGAG